>BLSH010462338.1:511254-529672 GCA_018402905.1 Glandirana rugosa | reverse complement strand
GAGGCTCAGGGCAGCCAATCAGCCTATGCATGGCCGCAGGAAGAAGCGCACATGCATAGGCGTGAATGGCCGACCAATAGGCTCACTTACTTGGCCTGTCATGTGACAGCCAAGGAGCCGAAAGAAAAAAAAAAAAAGAAAGTCAATGTACCGGCGCCACCTGTAGGTGGGCGGGGTTGACTTTTTTTTTTTTTCTCGTCTTTTGCCGGCGGGGAGGCGGCGCCCCAGCGCCCCTCCCACACCAGCCGCCGCTGTGTGTGACGGTAACAGACAGCCATGCCTGAGTCTGCGCAGGTGCCCTCTCCAATGGAAGATCTTTGCCAGCATCTGGCTGGCCTTACATTCGGAACCTGCAGGAGGAATATCAACAGCTCGAGGAGCGTGTCCAAGAACTCTCCTCCCCTGTTTGCACTACGGTTGCCTTACCATTAGAGCCCGAAGTTCCCCTGCCTGAACGGTTCTCTGGAGACCGCAGCACGTTCCGTGCCTTCAAGAATGCCTGTGAATTATACTTCTCCCTCCAGCCACATACGTTTGCATTGGAGGCTACCAAGGTGGGTGTGTTGATCTCTCTTCTGCAAGGAGAACCCCAAACATGGGCCCACCGTCTCCTGGAACAGAAGACACCAGCTGTGTCCAGCCTTGCCCTGTTTCTCCAAGCCCTAGCTCAGCACTATGAGGACCCTCACCAGGCTGCCACTGCAGAGGCTGTGTTACATGCCGTCGTTCCATTGAGGACTATGTATCGGAGTTTAGGCGCTAGTGCGCCGATACAAACTGGAACGATGCAGCCCTGTGTCACCAGTTCCGGCTGGGGTTATCTAAATCCCTGAAAGATGAATTGGCCCCTGTAGGGGTCCCCTGGTCCCTGGATGCTCTTATCAAACTGGCCATTCAGATAGATCGGCGCCTCAGAGAACGCAGAGCTGAGAGAACCGCAGGGTCTCCAGTTCTCAGGGGGAGGCTTCCTCAGTACTGTAGCCCAGCACCACTGGCCACTGTTCCTCCTCCAGCTACTCTGGATAAGCCCTTACCCAGACAGCTTGGGCTCCTTCGCCCTTCACTTAACCCCGAAGTGAAACAGCACAGCCACAATCAAGACCTCTGCCTCTACTGTGGAGGTTCCGGGCACTATGTCAGGTCTTGTCCAGCCAAGAAACGTATAGGTCCTACCATGAAGCCTCCAAGTACTCCATGTCTGCCAAAGGCTTCTTCTTCTCACCTTGCTCTCCCCATCACCCTTCAGCTTCCGGGAAGAAGCATCTTAGTCACTGCAACCATTGATTCAGGTGCTTGTAGTTGTTCCGTGGATCAGACATTTGCGGCCCAACACCGAATCCCTCTGCATCCAAAAGTCCAAGGGATGACGGTCAACCTTGCAGATGGAAGGACCATTAAGTCCAGCATGGTCACCCACTAAACTGTTCCCCTACCAGCTTTTACCGCAGACGGGCACCAGGAATTCCTGCACCTTGACGCCATCGCGTCACCTCTATTCCCCATCATCCTTGGACTACCGTGGCTCCAGGCTCACAACCCCCTCATCAATTGTGCCACAGGGGAGATCAGATTTCCTTCCCCATACTGCCAGCAACACTGTTGACCCAGGGCCCTGGAAGTCTCCTGACTCCATCAAGGCCGTTCCGCCTGTTTATCACGCCTATCTGGACGTATTTAGTAAGAAGGGGGCAGAGTGCCTGCCGCCCCATAGGCATTATGACTGCCCTATTGAGCTCCTCCCAGGAGCAGAAGTGCCCTTCGGCGGATCTTCCCGCTGACTGAGACGGAACTCTCAACCTTGAAAACATGCCTGGACGATAATCTTAAAAAGGCTTCATCCGCCCATCCACATGCCCAGCAGGAGCCGGGATCTTCTTTGTGGAAAAGAAAGACCACACACTAAGGCCCTGTATCGACTATAGGGAACTAAATAAGATTACCGTCAAAAACCGGTACCTGCTACCACTGATACCCGAACTTTTCCAACAGCTTGGGACAGCCTCTGTCTTCACAAAACTGGATCTCTGCGGAGCCTACAACCTGGTCTGAATAAGAGAGGGTGATGAATGGAAGACTGCCTTCAGTACCCGCTTTGGGCATTTTGAGTATCTGGTGATGCCCTTTGGGCTCTGCAATGCACCGGCTACATGCCAGCATTTTGTGAATGACATTTTCAAGGACTACCTGGATCAGTTCCTCATTATCTATCCATCCTCATATCCTCTTCTTCTTTAGAGGCCCACCGTCAACATGTTGCTAAAGTCTTGGGTCGTCTCAGGCAACATGGACTTTATGCCAAAGCTGAGAAGTGTATCTTTGAGTGCCAAAGCATCCCGTTCCTGGGTCTTGTCATTTTGACCACCGGAATCACAATGGACCCCCAGAAGGTGCCCCGCCTCACAAAAATGGCACACTTTCTTCCGTTAAAAGGCACACCCACCGCTACCGAAACATCAGAAGTATTTATCAGAGAGATTGTCAGACTTCACGGGGTATCCACAAATATTATATCCGACCGCGGAACCCAATTCACCTCTAGGTTCTGGAAGGCCCTGTGTTCCTCTTTAGACATTGAGCTCTCTCTCTCCTCGGCCTACCACCCACAGACTAACGGTCAAACCGAGCGGGCTAACCAAATGTTAGAGCAGTACCTGCGCTGCTTTTCCACCTTCTCTCAAAATAACTGGGTCCAGCTCCTTCCCTTGGCTGAATTTGCATACAATAATACGGTCCATTCAGCTACCAACCAGTCTCCTCTCTTTGCTAACTACGGGTTCAACCTGTCTTTCCTACCTAACCCAATTCCTGAAAGCCCAGTACCACCTGTTCAGAGGACAATGGACTTTTTTAAGGACAATTGTAAATTACTTCAAGAGACAATGTCTAGGACCTAGGAGCACAACAAGGAGGCCTATGATAAGAAAAGGTGGGGTCTGGCTGGCAACCACAAACCTGAAGTTGGCTTGTCCTACGAAGAAGTTGGGCCCTCGATTTATGGGGCCGTTTCCAATTAAGAGGAGGATCAACAGGGTGGCCTATGAACTAGAGTTACCTCCATCTCTAAGGATTCTCCCTGTATTCCATGTAACCCTGCTAAGACCTGCAACCACAGACCATTTTCCAGGCAGAAGGACTAAACCACCAGAGGCAGTTCTAGTGAATGGAGAAGAGGAATATGAGGTGGAAGCTATTATGGACTGCAGAAAGAGGGGTAACCGCATTCAACATCTAATCAAATGGAAGGACTACGGCCCTGAAGAAAACTCTTGGGAGTCAGAGAGCAATGTACATGCTGAAAGACTGGTCAGGATCTTCAAGAGGGATCACCCAGAGAAGATGGCCCGCCTGGGCATCCGGAGGCTGCCCCTTGGGGGGGGCAATGTTAGGAAATGGGCAATTTCTGAAATATGTGCACATTCGCGCACGGAAACTGCGCCACACAGCTCTATGTCAGCTAGCAATGCCCAGCAGCCTGTGCTGTCTGTTCTACAGCATTACCTGTGCCTACAGCAGTGTGTTTCCTGAAGTTTCCTGTTCCTGTGACCCCGGTTTGTCTTCCGTTCCTGTTCCCTTCTGCCCGCACTGACCCCAGCTTGCCTACGACCACCCTTTTGTCTCATCCCTGTGTACCTCGCTGCCTGCCTGTTGACTTTGCTATCTTCCAAGCACAAGCTCCAGAGGAACACTCTCTCTGCACTCCCGAGCTCCCTGTCTGCACTACCAGGGGTTCAGGAATCAGGGTCGTATGAGAGGTTGCTCCCTGCATAAGCCAGACTCCACCACCAGTTGCATGACACTCTTCAAGCTCAGCATTTCCAGACTGTTCCCAACGGCTGAGGAACTGGATAGCCCTGACCCCTAGAGGGTTCTTACTTTCCCCCACACCTCACCATGGGCCTGAGGTTTCTCTCAGGCTTATTGCATACTGCAGCCTGAATAAAGCTGCGTTAGCAATTACTGGTTAGATATCCTTGCAGCTTCGCTGAGACTCTTTGGAGTCACACTGTGGACACCATACACTTTTTCATCTTGTTTTTTTAGGTTATGGAAGAGTTGAATAATTGACTGTTGTTTATTACTCCAGTGTGGTTGGCAAACCACACTGGAGTAACAGGACGCCCAACTTGATGGATGACGGTCCTTGGGGGGGTTACCTGCAACAGGAGAACTGGCTACCCTCTGGCTCTTATTATACTGTATATGTATATATATTTATTTTTGTTTTGTTTTGTTTGCCAACTGTAACCTATCTAGGATGAAGAGCCACCTTATGCACAATATGATTCATGATTAGTGTCCCTGTCCCTTGCGGACAGTATCCTTGACCTATGATCCATATGATATTGCATATTCTGGACTGCTGGTTTAGTTTACCGCATTAACAGTCACTTATTGAGTTATTAACATATGCATCTAAATAATATAACCCTATCTTGCTTCCCTTTCCCTGGTCTTCCCTGGTTACCCCGGGGGGCCGGGGAATAGGTTGCACCAATCTTACGCCTGTGTTGGAAATCTATTATAGTTTGTGTCTAACATATTACAGTTTCCTCAAGTGCTCATTAATTGTACTTTTTATATGTCTACGATTAGTAAGTTAGCCGACGGGGTCCGGTGGATTACTGTACTGTCCTGACCAACTACCGACCTTTCTATGGGTCTTTTGACCCATGCACTGTTGCACATTTGTTCTATCCGTGTTTTATCTTCCAAGATTTTACCCCTATCACCTTACGAACCCGCCATAATATCCTTACTAGTAACCCAGTCTGGATTTTGGACGTATTCTGCCACAGACTTACTACCTTGTATTCTGCCCATAACCCCACAAATGACCAAGATACGCAAGATATTTACAGCGCAACTCACTACTGACTCACTACTTTCCAAGGCCCATATGGATCTAATGGACCGAGACATCCAAGAACTTGAAGTCCGACAATGTATTAAAGACCTAAAAATAACCAAGAGACTGGGCCAAGTCGGCTTCACGGCACTTTACTATAGAAACCTCTTGGGCCAATTTCCTACCGGTCGCCCTCATTAATATTGACATGAAAATTTTCACTAAAATCTTGGCCAACCGTTTGAACTCGTTCCTCCCTTGGCTAATTAAAAAAGACCAAGTCGGATTTGTGCCCCAGAGACAGGCAGGGGAAGCTTTCAGGAGAATCATACAATTACAACACCTGGCCCATAGCCTCTCTCTGGAAACAATACTTTTGTCTCTGGATGTGAACAAAGCCTTTGACACTCTGTCCTGGCCCTTCTTAATGTCTGTGCTCCGTCACTATGGCTTTGATAGCTCCTTTTTAAACTGGTTGTCAGCATTATACAACGCTCCTCAGGCCAAAATCAAATACTATGGTGTTGAATCCTCTATCTTCCCTATTTGGAGGGGCACCCGGCAGGGTTGCCCTCTTTTGTCCCTTTTGTTTGTTTTGGCCATGGAACCTTTGGCGGAGGCAATTCATTTGCACCCAGATAAAGGGGATCGAAGTAGTGGGCTCAATTCATAAGATTTCATTATTTGCAGATGATATCCTATTGACTCTGATGACTCCCATTCCAATGGTTCCCCTCACTGCTCTACCTGGGCAAACGACTTACTCCTAAATATGAAGGACTGTACCAAGCCAACTTTTCCCCTCTCTTTAGGAAACATACAGATATGCTCTCCTCCTGGTCCCATTTCCCATTATCCTGGTTTTGGCAGGATCTCTGCAATTCTTATGACCTATTTACCAAAATTGCTATACTTTTTTCGAGTTTTACCTGTTCAGATCTTCTCGCAGATATTGCAAATGCATCAGCGTAAAATTTTGAAACTCATCTGGGGCTCCACACGTCCCCGAATTGGCAAAAAGGTTTTATACACTCAAAGGATTAATGGGGGCTTCTCAGTGCCCAATCTTCAAGCCTATTACACAGCAGCGAACATAACTTCATTATCTTGCCTTCATGATACATATCAAATGCCGTCATGGGCCACTATTGACACAATGGATTCTCACCCCATTCCTGTTTCCTCCATACCCTGGCTTCCTCCTAAACACCGTCTGACTAAATTTGGCCCGTGCTTAACGCACTCTTTGTCTGTGGGATTCTGTTAAATTTTCGGCGGGCCTAATATCACCTCATTTGCCATTAATGCATCTTATGCATTGCCCATTGTTCCCTCCTGGCTGCAACAATCCTAGGCAATTCTCCTGGTGGACGGAAAGTGGCTTCACTGATGTCCATTCTGTTTACCCCTATGAGAATATTAACTTTCAATGATCTCAGATCTTCCCATGATATCCCCCTGCGGGAACACTTTAGTTATCTGCAGATCAAACATTTCCTCTAACAGCTTATAAAAGCTCAACCCACTCCATATACGTTGACCCCTTTTGAAAGCCTCTGTAGGGTGAAGCCACACTCCCCGGGACTTATACCTCTGATATATTCAATGGTCATCTCTTCAAGGAAACCCCCAGTGAAACTGTATCATCTTCAATGGGAGAGGGACTTCGGAAAGTAGTTGGATCCAGAGGATTGGCAGATCATGGCTACAGCTCTTACTAAGGGCTCTAGAAACTTGGAAAATGCCTATGAAATATTCTACCGACGGTACTATACACCGGCTCGGCTAGACCACTTCATTCCAACCTACTCTCCCTCTTGCTTCTGAGGTTGCTCCCAGGATGGAACCATGGACCACATATGGTGGACATGTTCTAAGGTATGCAGGCTCTGGGTCAGGGTATATAATCTTCTTAGAAATATGTTTCATTTCAATCTAAAAAGAGACCCCTACGAAGCCCTCTTCTGCAAACCCATTCCAGAGCTCCTTCGCTTGGAGCACCAACTGGCTCTGCACCTTTTTAATGCAACCAAACTAACCATAGCAAAGGCATGGAAAACTCAGCTTTGAAGCAGTTAAAAACCGTATGAATGACCTCATGATCAACAAGAAATTATAGGCCCTAGTCTCTGACACCCACAATCCATTTCTTAAGGTTTGGCAACCTTGGATAACGCACACCCAACCTTTAAGGTTTAATGATGCACTCCTTTCAATTTAATGGCCTCCTGGCGTGGCCCCCGACGGACTCCTCCTTCTTCCTCCTTCTCTTCTTTTCTCATCTCTCTTCTTTTGGTTCTTGCTTCTTGTTTAAACATTCCTCTCCCTCGGTCGCACCTGGTTTCCAGGACGCGCTCAGTGAGGATGGTAATAATAGTAAAATTAATAAACAAATGAATATAATAGAACTCCTTTAATCATCACCCTTTATGCATTTGTAGGAATGTGTTTAAGCACGCCTCTGCATGCACACCTGCATATATATGTTTGAATACAGTTAAACATACATCCTCAATCGCCTAGGGTCCTTCAAGTTTTGGGCTATTACATGATAAGGCATGAGGTATTGAATGTAACCAGTTCTTACTTACTGTTGATATCCACTATTGAGCATGTAAAAGATGTAATATGATTATTATATGCCATTACTGGGATCTTTCATATGTCTAGAATGCTGTTACCATCGCACTGTTTTGCTATTCTGCTGAACTAATTAAATACTTTGTAAAAGAAAATCTGTGGAATGACTTGAAGACTGCAGTTCACAGTCACCATTAAATTTAACTGAACTTGAGCAGTTCTACAAAGAAGAGGGGGAAAATATTGCAAAGTCTAGATGTGCCAATGTTAGTAGAGACCTATCTCAACAGACTAAAGGCTGTAATTATAGCAAAAGGTAGTCCAACAAAATACTGACATAAAGGGGGGGGGGGTATCCTTTTTCCAACTCAGCGATTCTGTTTTTGATTTTTTTTTTCTGACATGTTGGTGTTATATCTTTCACTTGGATGTTATAAGTTGCACAGTAGTAAATACAGCTGGATAAAACAAAAATGTGTCTATCTTCATTTCAAGCTGCAAAGCAACAAAATGTGATTATTTTAAAGAGAGGTGATTCTTTTTTTTACCAATACTTTTCTATACTCATTTAGATGAGAATATAAATGCCATGCAATAGCATGGGCATTAATCTGGACATTGTAAGGTACTGTATATTGTGCTGCCCATTTAAATGTATGCAGTGGTTTTGCATACACATTGGTGCATTTTTTGGGATTTAAAAATGTACCTGCTTCATTTTTCCAGCACGCAGCAAAGCAATGCATATGTTTGTATTTTGCACGTGTTTTTAGTGATTTTAGGGGCAGGTATTCCATGTGATGGTCAGTGGCAACTGGTGTTTTTTTTGGGGTGGTCAGTCGGTCGGTTGGCAGCACCCCCCCACAGCACTTACTCCATTGGCTGTAGGCGAGTGGCGGGCGGGTTCCTGTGGGCAGCTGGCTTCTACAGGTGGCGGGCTCCTGTGTCTTCTGCCTGTATGTAACACGACGGCTTCCGCCATGTGGCTCCTCCCCCTTCTCCTAGGTGTCCAATAGGATCGCCTGTCCTTTCAGCCAATCGGTTGACGGGTCTCAGACCTGCTTCCTGATTGGCTGGGAGGAGGATCAGTGTGGCGATAGCAAATATTAATTCGCTAGTGTCACATAACTGGGTGGGATCAGGGCACAGTTCTCTGCACCTCTAGCCCACCCTTTTTTGAAGCCTCTGGCTTTAGTCACGTGCTTCAAAAAACACCCCCCCCCCATTGGAATCCATAGTTCTAGACGCTGCTATGTAGATCGGGGGGCTGGACGCATGGGTGGGGTCGGCGCCCATGCGCCCCTAATGGACGGGTCGCCGCTGGTGATGGTAAATCCAATGTTTTGGGGTTGTCACCAAAACAATAGGTGAGGGTAAAACTTCCAATAGGTCACCTTTTCCAGTGCCAACTGTTTAAGTGGGTACGTCTCTTCACTTTGTATGGATTTCCTCCCACATCCTGTTACGTTTTCAGAACAGTAAGTGAAGCTAAATCTTGCCAAATCTGGAAAAAAGACATTATACATACACTTTAAACATATAGTTCATAAATCATTTTTTGATTACACAAATCTGGAGAGACAGGGTAAATAAGTGACTGGCTTAGGTAACTCTTTAAATTCTTGAGAAAGCTGCATGTTTATTGACAAAAACCTATGAATTCGTATGTTCTCTTCTGTAGGGCAGAGAGAGTTTTTTGATGGATTAAAAGAGTTTTTGATTTTATTTTGTTTTTATTAGCCACTTCTTTATAACCATGACATTCACAATATGTTTTTTATCATTATTAGTGTAGCGCTGCACACTAATAAGAAATATCAATACCCCTCTGGTTACCCTGACCCTGCGAGTCCTCTGCCACCTCTGACACAGTGGGTTCACTCATTATATTAGTATACCTTTAAGTAATGACACAGTAACTAAATACACTACATTGAATTAAGTCAGTATTGTTTACTCAAAGAATATTTCAAAAGAAAGACCTTAACCTAGTCGGGTTTGTTTGGACCCAGAAAAGTTGTTTCTATAACTAAATAAATGTCACACTTTAACACATAACACTTAATGTAGATTACTTTTGTTAAAACTTGACCAGCGCATATACACTGAGCAAAATTATAAACGCAACACTTTTGTGTTTGCCCCTATGTACACAAAAGGCCTATTTCTCTCAAATATTGTTCACAAATCTGTCTAAATCTGTGTTAGTGAGCTCTTCTCCTTTGCCGAGATAATCCATCCACCTCACAGGTGTGGCATATCAAGATGCTGATTAGACAGCATGATTATTGCACAGGTGTGCCTTTGGCTGGCCACAATAAAAGGCCACTCTAAGGTCACTCTAAAATGTGCAGTTTTACTGTATTGGGGGGGTCCAGGGGGTCCGAAAACCAGTCAGTATCTGGTGTGACCACCATTTGCCTCACGCAGTGCAGCACATCTCCTTCGCATAGAGTTGATCAGGTTGTTGATTGTGGCCTGCGGAATGTTGGTCCATTACTCTTCAATGGCTGTGTGAAGTTGCTGGATATTGGCAGGAACTAGAACACACTGTCGTATGTGCCGATCCAGAGCATCCCAAACATGCTCAATAGGTGACATGTCTGGCGAGTATGCTGGCCATGCAAGAACTGGGATGTTTTCAGATTCCAGGAATTGTGTACAGATTCTTGCAACATGGGGCCCTGCATTATCATGCTGCAACATGGGGCCCTGCATTATCATTCTGCAACATGGGGCCATGCATTATCATGCTGCAACACGGGGCCCTGCATTATCATGCTGCAGCATGGGGCCCTGCATTATCATTCTGCAACATGGGGCCATGCATTATCATGCTGCAACACGGGGCCATGCATTATCATGCTGCAACACGGGGCCCTGCATTATCATGCTGCAGCATGGGGCCCTGCATTATTATGCTGCAACATGGGGCCATCCATTATCATGCTGCAGCATGGGGCCCTGCATTATCATGCTGCAGCATGGGGCCCTGCATTATCATGCTGCAGCATGGGGCCCTGCAATATCATGCTGCAACATGGGGCCATGCATTATCATGCTGCAACATGAGGTAATGGTCGTGGATGAATGGCACAACAATGGGCCTCAGGATCTCATCACCGTATCTCAGTACATTCAAAATGCCATCAATAAAATGCACCTGTGTTCATTGTCCATTGCATACGCCTGCCCATACCATAACCCCACCGTCACCATGGGCCACTCGATCCACAACGTTGACATCAGCAAACCGCTCACCCACACGCCATACACACTGTCTGCCATCTGCCCTGTATAGTGAAAACCGAGATTCATCCATGAAGAGAACACCTCTCCAAAGTGCCAGACGCCATTGAATATGAGCATTTGCCCACTCAAGTGGTTATGACGATAAACTGCAGTCAGGTCGAGACCCCGATGAGCAGCAGCGGCTTGTGCATAAGGGGCGCTTGGGTGCCGCCTCCCCACCGCTGACAAGTAAAAAGCTGACAGCAAGTAGTGAGCAGATTGGGCAGTCATTAAAGTCCATGTGTGTGCGCTGAACAAGCGCACACACATAGTCTGATTGGCTGCCCCCTGAGCCATCAGAGCCAATGACTCTCTGTCATTGGCTGCTGTGGGCGGGGGGCGGGACTGTAGCAAATTTGCTGCCAGCGTGGTTACTCACACAGGGGCAGCACTCCACAGGGTTTTAGTCCCGAGCTGCTCAGTATGCTGACCGCAAGCCGATCTCTGCATAGACCTGGCCTGGGTAAGTGCGGGACTTGTCCCGACTTCGGGGGGGGGGGGTGCTGCGAGCCCCTACCTGATGATCTGTATGCCCTATCTGATGCTCTGTATGCCCTATCTGATGTCCTGTATGCCCTATCTGATGCTCTGTATGCCCTATATGATGCTCTGTATGCCCTATATGATGCCCTGTATGCCCTATCTGATGCCCTGTATGCCCTATCTGATGCTCTGTATGCCCTATATGATGCCCTGTATGCCTTATCTGGTGCTCTGTATGCCCTATCTGGTGCTCTGTATGCCCTATCTGATGCCCTGTATGCCCTATCTTATGCCCTGTATGCCCTATCGGGTGCTCTGTATGCCCTATCTGATGACCTGTATGCCCTATCGGGTGCTCTGTATGCCCTATCTGATGCTTTGTATGCCCTATCTGGTGCACCGTATGCCCTATCTGATGCCCTGTATGCCCTATCGGGTGCTCTGTATGCCATATCTGATGCCCTGTATGCCCTATCTGGTGGTCTGTATGCCCTATCTGATGCCCTATCTGGTGGTCTGTATGGCCTATCTGATGCCCTGTATGCCCTATCTTATGCCCTACCTGGTGCCCTGCATGCCCTATCTGGTGCTCTGCATGCCCTATCTGGTGCCCTGTATGCCCTATCTGGTGCTTTGTATGCCCTATTTGGGACCCTGTATACCCTATCTGGTGCCCTGTATGCCCTATCTGATGCCCTGTATGCCCTATCGGGTGCTCTGTATGCCCTATCTGATGCCCTGTATGCCCTATCTGATGCTTTGTATGCCCTATCTGGTGCACCGTATGCCCTATCTGATGCCCTGTATGCCCTATCTGGTGGTCTGTATGGCCTATCTGATGCCCTGTATGCCCTATCTGATGCCCTACCTGGTGCCCTGCATGCCCTATCTGGTGCTCTGCATGCCCTATCTGGTGCCCTGTATGCCCTATCTGGTGCTTTGTATGCCCTATCTGGGACCCTGTATACCCTATCTGGTGCCCTGTATGCCCTATCTGGTGCTCTTTATGCCCTATCTGGGACCCTGTTTACCCTATCTGGTGCCCTGTATGCCCTATCTGGTGCTCTGTATACCCTATCTGGGACCCTGTATACCCTATCTGGGGCTTTGTATACTGCTATATGGTGACTCTGTATACTGCTATATGGTGACTCTGTATACTGCTATCTGGTGATGCTGGGCTGTATACTCCTGACACAAGGGGTGGAAACTATAAGGGGTGGGGCTTATGAGAAATGGGAGGGGTCAAAATGGAAGGGCGGGGTCTGGTGCCCCCCCATCCTAAAATTTCACCAGCCGCCACTGCTGATGAGGATGACGAGCATGCAGATGAGCTTCCCGTTTCTGACAGTTTGTGCAGAATTTTTTTGGTTATGCAAACCTATTGTTGCAGCAGCTGTCCAGGTGGCTGGTCTCAGATGATCTTGGAGGTGAAGATGCTGGATGTGGAGGTCCTGGGCATGTGTGGTTACACGTGGTCTGCGGTTGTGAGGCCGGTTGAATGTGCTGCCAAATTCTCTGAAACGCCTTTGGAGACGGCTTATGGTAGAGAAATGAACAGTCAATTCAAGGGCAACAGCTCTGGTGAACTTTCCTGCAGTCAGCATGCCAATTGCACGCTCCCTCAAAACTTGGTTTTGAGGGAAATGTGCTGTGTGATAAAACTGCACATTTTAGAGTGGCCTTTTATTGTGGCCAGCCTAAGGCACACCTGTGCAATAATCATGCTGTCTAATCAGCATCTTGATATTCCACACCTGTGAGGTGAATGGATTATTTCGGCAAAGGAGAAGTGCTCTGTAATACAGATTTAGACAGATTTGTGAACAATATTTGAGAGAAAAAGGCCTTTTGTGTACATAGAAAAAGTTGTAGATCTTTAAAGTATTAGTAAGAGAAGAGGAGAAAAAAATAGCAGGCAAGACAATAGCATAATGTGTTAGTATGCCTTATTATAGGCTTACCTGTAGGTAAAAACAGCTTTGAGGGTTTATTACCGCTTTAAGTTCAGCTCATGATAAATAGGGGCAAACACAAGAGTGTTCCATTTATAATTTTGCTCAGTGTATAAATGCTACACATGTGATTGGGGAACAGGAGAGCAGAGGAATGACCCCTGCAAGTGTCAGACCACTCTCTACTGCTCACTCACACAAGAGCAGCCAGGCAGCAGATAAACAAATGTAATACTAGAAACAATAATTATAGCAATATTACACCTGCTCTAAAACAGAGTTCTTTGGTGAATGCTGGAAAAAAACTTTAGCAGAGCAAAATATCTTCCCTAAGGTGGGGGCAGAAGTAGATGCAGTCCAATGTCCCCTTGCTTGGCAGCTCAATTGGTCTTCAGCTAGCTCTCTGTTGTTTTAATAGTATGCAACAAGTAATGGCTGACAAACAATGCTTATCCCAGGATATTAAGTATGAGCAAAACAGCACTATTTCTGTATTGGAACAGTATAAGCTTCACAGTGATCACTGACTTGCTAGATTAAACTTGGTAGAACTAGTGTCTGTCAGTGTTGCCAACCTACCAGATTGAAATTTACTGGCACAACACCCAAAATTTACTGGCACAGCCAAGTTTTTACTGGCATTTTACAAAAGTTACAAAATTACAGTTTTTTGTGCAAATTTCATTATTTAGGCTACAAGCAAGTACACTGTGCAAATAGCAATGTGATTTAAGGTAGATGGCAAGGTAAAAAAACATATTTCTGTCATTTTCAATATAATAAGGGCCAATTATTTAATCCATCAGTTTTGTCACCTATGTCAAATTGTAGAGATTCCCCCTTAATTTCTGTTCCATAACCACCACAGAAAGTGAGGTGAAATCCCTGGGAGCCACAAGGATCACCAGAATTTATGTCCCCACTTCTAAAGACTTCCTGTCTCCATCACCTACTGTTTTATCCCTCCAGTCTCCCTCCCTCCGTCACCCCTCTTCTCCATCACACCATCCCCATGTCTCCATCCCTCCATCACCTCTTGTCTCCATCACCCCATCACTTCCTGTCACCATCCCTCCATCTCCATCATACCATCCCCATCACCTCCTGTTTCCATTACACCATCCTTCCATTACCTCCTGCCATTTATCCAGTGCACACTGCACTCATACAGTGCACACTAAGAGAGAGAGACTCCGGCAGCCTGGCTCGCGGCTGTCTGTTAAAGTGAGCAGAGACGGTGAGTGTGTCAAGCAGTCACACACTCACTGTCCCGACTCTTTTTGGCTGGCTTGAAGAGGAAGTGTACTGCACTCACCACTGTCACAAGGAGGGCTGCAGAGTCAGCCAGAGCAGAGAGGCAGGCAGGAATCAGGAGGATCCATCCATCCGGAGCATCTGCTCTGGTCGGGTGCTGGCTGGCGGTGGTGTGGCGGGAAAATGCAGTAACCTCATTTGAGGGTGGATGGGCTGAGCAAAGGCACTAGCTGGCAGCAGAAGGAGAGGTCGTCCAACTCGTCTCAGGGTCAGGATCGGATCTTCTCACTTGCCGCTTGGGGATTTCCGTAATTGCACATACGCAGCTCTGACCGGAGCCTATGGCCGCCGTTTTTACTGGCACTTTTCGGCTGCTACGGACTTTTACGGACACCCAAAAAAACTGCTTTGTTTTTACTGGCTGTCCGTAAATTTACGGACGGTTGGCAACACTGGTGTCTGTTAATATGAGTTTTCACCCACTCACCACACAGAAACCAAAGATGTAGCTGCTGTAGATAACAGGGATGAAGATGATGATCTCTCTGATCTGTTGCTCCTGGGATGGTCTCCGGCCTCCACCGTCTCACACCGCGCGGCTCTCCTGGATCTGTCTCCCCTGTGGGGTGTATGGAACAGGAATAGGCCCCGACTGTAGTAAGGCCAGATACTTGAGTTTTTCACTGCTGTCCATCAGGGTATCTGCGTTCATGAGTCTGTAAAAGCAGGCCGCAACTTTGCCGCTTTCAGCACAGATTTCCTGCATACAGATCCAAGTCGATTCACAGAGAGCGTGCCAGGCCCAAAGCCTCTGTTCTTATAGTCGCTCCTATGAGGCTCCTCTTCTCCCAGAAATCCCCTCCTCTCACTAGCCCACTGGGAGCTGTAGTTTCTTCCAAGCACAGCCAGGGGGTGAATCCTTGCAAATGAACTACATTTCCCAGAATGCATTGTTCTTTAATCACTATCTGAGTCACAAGTCAGCCAAACTGGAACACTAAGGGAGAAAGCTGCATTATGATAAATAGTAAAGAATGTATTCTGGATGCCGGAGGTGGGAATACCCAGCTCCTGGCTACATTAGATATGTCTGCAACACAAAAACCAAAGCTGTACTTTAAAGCGGTAGTAAAGTCTGCTTTTTATCTTGTACCTACAGGTAAGCCTATAATAAGGCTTACCTGTAGGTGCAGTGAATATTGCATCAACGTGCACCTTTTAGGATTTATTTACTTTAGTAGCAACCAGTGACTTCACTGGCGCATGCGCAGTTTTTTTTTCAAAATAGTTTTTTTGTTAATAGTGCAAAAAATAAAAACCGCAGAGGTGATCAAATACCACCAAAAGAAAGTTCTATTTGTGGGGAAGAAAAAGGACATCAATTTTATTTGGGAAGAGCGCCGCACGCCCGCTCAATTGTCAGTTAAAGTAACGCAGCGCCGTATCACAAAAAAATAGCCTGGTCATTAAGGGGGTGAACCTTCTGGGGCTGAAGAAGTTAAATAACTACTTGTTTGGTTCATGGCAAGGCCATCCTCTCACGTATGTACTCCAAGGTCAGGTCTTTATAATATAACAGGATTTTTGTATTTACTGTAAAATCTGTTTCTTGGAGTTCATTACCCCCTTCACGCTGACCTTACACAAATATACAGCCTCACTGAACTGGGCATTTTTCAGTGGGGTCGTATATTTGGGTATCTTGCTTGTGCTGAAAGCGTGCCACATGGCGCGGTTTCCAGGACAGAGACTGGGGTCTCACGGAGAGCCCCAGGTCCTGTACTAAGGATCGGGGCCTGGGACTCCCGATTCTAGGTCACCTGATCGCTGTGATAGCCTCTGATAGGTTATTACAGAGATCAGTCACTGTGAAGCCCGCCCTCGTGTTTTGTCTTTGTGAATGGAGGAGAGAGATGCATCTCTCCTTGCAGAGTAAAAAAAAGTGTGTGTAAAAAGAAAATACATAATAATAATAATAATAACAAAAATACCTAGATCAAGGGGTTAGTGTCTGGGTCAAGGTTAGGCTCAGTATTTTTTGGACAGGATTTTTTTTACAAAATTAGTGTCAGTGTCAGCGTGTTTTAGTTAGGATGGAAAAAAAGTAAAATGCACACTATTGTTTTGGGCTGTACTACAAACAACAATTAACATACACATACAGTATCTCACAAAAGTGAGTACACCCCTCACATTTCTGTGAATATGTTATTATATCTTTTCATGTGACAACACTGAAGAAATGACACTTTGCTACAATGTAAAGCAGTGAGTGTACAGCTTGTATAACAGTGTAAATTTGCTATCCTCTCAAAATAACTCAACACACAGCCATTAATGTCTAAACCGCTGGCAACAAAAGTAAATACACCCCTAAGTGTAAATGTCCAAATTGGGCCCAAAGTGTCAATATTTTGTGTGGCCACCATTATTTTCCAGCACTGCCTTAACCCTTTTGGGCATGGAGTTCACCAGAGCTTCATAGGTTGCCACTGGAGTCCTCTTCCACTCCTCCATGACAACATCATGGAGCTGGTGGATGTTAGAGACCTTGCGCTCCTCCACCTTCCATTTGAGGATGCCCCACAGATGCTTAATGCTTAATAGGGTTTAGGTCTGGAGACATGCTTGGCCAGTTCATCACCTTTACCCTCAGCTTCTTTACCAAGTCACTGGTCATCTTGGAGGTGTGTTTGTGGTTGTTAAAAATGTTGGAATACTGAAATCCTCCACCTGCATAACTGACCCTATTGCCACCCACTTATTTAAACTTGTTTTAGTTCTCTATGCCCCATTATCCTCAATATCATAGATGAGTCCCTTAGCACTAGATTTGTACCAACAATCCTCAAAACTGCCACTTTCACCCGGTACCAAAAAAACCCAACATGGCCCTGGACAATTTAAACAATTTTCTAACTTACCCTTCCTTGCCAAGATCCTCGAGCAGGCTGTGACATCTCAGTTACATAATCACCTGACTTTAAATAATCTATTTGAAGCCCTCCAATCTGGCTTTCGGCAGCCACACAAAACACCTTGGTCATAGTCACTAATGACCTTCTCTTGGCCTTTGATTCCGGTTCACTAACTATTCTTATTCTACTAGATCTTAGTTCTGCCTATACTGTAGACCACAATCTATTACTCTCTTACCTTGAAACCATATTTGGAGTCTCAGGATTGGCTCTGAAATGGATTAAGTCATATCTCACTGATGGCTGTCACTTTGTTTCTCTTGGTGGATTCAAGTCTGAATCTGGCCCAGTCAAGGCTCAATCTTGGGTCCATTACTTTTTAGCATATACATATTTCCACTTGGCCAACTGCTTAGACCACATGTGCTCAAGTATCACTTCTATGTTAACATCTATGCTAAACCAGATTCTACTTTGGCTGCTTCTCTCCTATCTAAATGTATTAGTGATATAAAAACTTGGATGGCCCATAATTTCCCTAAATTAAACTGTGACAAGACTGAAGTCATACTTATTGGCACCCCAATCCCCCCCCCCCCCCATCAATTACGTAAGGCCAGTCCAAATAGCTTATCTATAGATGTACTTGAGCTTCAGTCCAAATTGAAAAATCTAGGGGTGATATTTGATGCTAGTCTAACCTTTGAGACACATGTACAAAATGTTGTCAGAACATTTTTTTTCCACTTGAGAAACATTGCTCGGCTGCGTCCCATGCTATCAGACACTGTAGGTGAAAAGCTGATCCATACATTTGTGTTCTCCTGACTTGACTACCGCAATGCTCTACTTGCTTGTGTACCTAAATCCATCATAAATTGGCTCCAATATGTTCAAAATTCTGCAGCCAGAATCCTGACTAGGTCTGGCACAAGTGATCATATTACCCCTATCCTTGCACTGGCTACCCGTCAGGTTTCGCATAGACTTTAAGATTCTCTTGCTCGTCTACAAGGCTCTTCGTGGCTTGGCACCCCATTATCTCTCTGAAATGTTTTCAACTTACTCCCCCCCCCCGTTCGGTGCTTCTC
>BLSH010462338.1:488883-503797 GCA_018402905.1 Glandirana rugosa | reverse complement strand
GAGAAGGAGAAGAAAGAAGACCCCTCAGAAGATGAAAGACCCCGCAAAAGAGCCGAAGAAAGAAGAGCCAGAGAGGGGCAGATTTAATAAAATATTTTAAAAAGCTGTGTGGTTTTTTTGTGTACATATTTCTTTCCAGGTAAATGGGTAGGGGTACGATGTACCCCATACTCATTTACATAGGGTGGGGGGCTGGCATCTGAGGGCCCCCTTGTTAAAGGGGGCTTCCAGATTCCGAAAAGTCCCCGCCCGCAGACCCCAACAACCAACGGCCAGGGTTGTCGGGAAGAGGCCCTTGTCCTCATCAACATGGGGACAAGGTGCTTTGGGGTGGGGGGCGCAAAGCCCCCCCTGCCCCAAAGCACCCATACTCCCTATGTTGAAGGCACGCGGCCTGGTATGGTCCAGGAGGGGGGGGCACTCGTTTGTCCCCACCCCCTTTCTTGGCCTGCCATGCTGCGTGCTCGGATAAGGGTCTGGTATGGATTGTGGGGGACCATTTTTCGGCGTGGGAGTTCCCCTTAAAATCCATACCAGACCAAAGGGCCTGGTATGCTCCTGGAGGGGGACTCCATGCCATTATTTTTTTTTTATTTGGCGTGGAGTTCCCCTTCAAAATCTCCAGAGCACAAAGTGCCTGGCATTGTCGGGATCAAAGTCGGATCCCTGTTCACAGACAAACGGTCCGACTTTGACCCTATGTAGGACCGTAAATCGCACAGCAAAGTAGGATCAAAGTCGGACCGTTTTTTTGTCGGATAGTGTGAACCCAGCCTTAAACCCGAACATATTAATTACACAGGTTCTGTGGCTGATTAAGGTGGTAATTAAACTCACTTGGTGGCTTATCTGCATTAACCACTTCACCCCCGAAAGGATTTCCCACATTAGGACCAGAGCACTTTTTGCTTTTCGGCACTACGTCGCTTTAACTGACAATTGCGCAGTCGTGCAACTTTGTACTCAAACAAAATGTACATCTTTTTTCCCCACAAATAGAGCTTTCGTTTGGTGGTATTTGGTCACCTCTGAGTCATTTACAATTGTCGCTATAAACAAAAAAAGTGACAATTTTGCCAAAAAAAAATATTTCTTACTTTTTGCTAAAATACAAATCCAAAAAAAATATATAAAAAAAACACTCTTCCTCATCTTTTTGGTAAAAAAAAATCGCAGTCAGCGTTTATTGATTGGTTTGTGCAAAAGTTGCCGCGTTTACAAACCATGAGAATTAATTTCTGGCGTGTTCATTTTTATCGGGACTTTGATATTGTGCCGGACATGTCGGACATTTTTGACACTTTTGTGGGACCAATGACATTTATACAGCGATCAAAAATTTAAATATCCACTGATTACTGTATAAATGGCATTGGCAGTGAGGGGGTTAACTTGCAGGGGGAGATCTAGGGGTTAACTGTGTTCCCTGGGTGTGTCTAACTGTGAGGGGGCTGGGCTGCCAGGGGCATAAGAGATCCAACTGATCCCAGTGACAGGGATCAGTAGATCTCTTACATGCCGCCTGACAGAACGGGGAACCGCCGTGTTTACTTTGGTGGTTCCCCTTTCTTTCCCTCTGGCAGGTCATCACGGCTCGCCGGCGGACATCGTGTCCGCCCAAGCCGAGGGCGCACTCCTCCAGAGTAAATATGCGGTAGCCGCTCTGGAACCAGTTAAAGTAGCTTCAGAACCTTTGTAATTCATATCTGTTTGAGTTTAAAGGGATGAGGTGGCAACCCTACTCATGTCACTGCTCCATGTCTTCCCTGTACTTTGGATTACTGGTGATGCCACAGTGAGATCCTTCCTCCTGTAAGGCCCAATAAGGCTGAGTTTTGCATGTGGTTGCAGGGCAGTTGTGGCACAGCACCATTCACTTAAATGGGTCACATTCAGATGGGATACTGTCCACCAAACGAGACAAAGGATATAATTTTTGCTAAGCAAAGCATTGCAGCATTTATAGACCGCCATCCAGCTGCCCTGCATGCTCAACTGCATGTTTTTTGTCCACCCTTTAGTCGCAATTGTAAACACGTCCTAAGTACTCCTGCTTTTTTAGAGTAATCATTACCACTTCAGTTGACAACAAGTACCCATTAAAGGCTGTTCCAGTCAAAGTGCATTCATCATACCTCCATCCACGTACCCCTTTCTGAGACATGTTGCATAGATCCTTTATGGTGGCCATAGCCTGTCCAAGCAATAGAGGCCCAGCATCGTTTTTGCAAGTAATGAATGGTCATATTAGACCCAGCGGCAAACTATCTGAAGAGGGTGGGGAATTGTCAGCTCTGAATATTTGGCAAGCAATGTCAACACTGTCAGCAATTATGGGTGGGGATGGCGATAAAATGTTTACTGGCAAGTAGAAATGATTTTATCTTATGAGTAATAAAGTATGACAAGTAAACAGGTGTGCTTAAAGCTGGGCACACTCGGTGGTCTTACAGGATCCAGTATCAGTGATGATGCTGAGGGACAGGCACAAGTGTCACCGTAGGTCTAGCTTTATAATCAACATCATTCATTATAATAACGCATTCGAAGCTGATTATGTTGCTACTGTGTAGGTGGTAATATGCAATGAAGGTTAACCCCCAGTGGTTACTGGCAGAAAGAATCACCTGTCCACTTTCAATAGGTGCTGGTCCCACACACAGATTTTCTTGGCAATTCTTTTATCAACCCAAAAGTTAAATAAAAAAATATACTGAATCTAAAACTTTGCTGTTCAGGTCGATGGTAACACCCATTAACACAAATTGACAATCATGCTGAGTATTTGGTAAAAAGGCTAATATTTGAAAATAACAAGATTGGAACCATCTATGACCGGTTTAGTAGTTTGTATAGAAGAAAGTATACAGATGGCCGCACTCCAGTAAATGCTATTTTATTGAAAACAGTCCATACAGTACAGAATGAATAAAGTGCAAGTTTACGCGTTTCACACCTCCTCTCTGGGTGCTTACTCATGAGTAAGCACCCAGAGAGGAGGTGTGAAACGCGTAAGAAGAAAGCTCTATTTGTGGGAAAAAGCATTTACTGGAGTGCGGCCATCCGGATACTTTCTTCTATACAGCCAGTGTGCATACTGAGCCAGCACCCACAGGGACACTTGAAGGTAATACATTGGGAGTGCTTTTACCTTTTTTAGCAGACTCCTCTCATTCCTCTTTAGTAGTTTGTAGCTATAGAAACCAGCACATCAGTTTTTATTGGACTACATTTGGGTTAGGCCTCATGCACACAGGGCGTTTTTACAGCAGCTGTTTTTAGCTGTAGATGTTTTTTTCTACAGTCAATAAGCTCCCCAGCATGTTATCCTATGTGTTCATGCACACATAGGCTGTTATTAACTGTTTTTGGCTGGGGCGTTTTTGAGCTGTAAAAAAAACCCAAGACCAGAGGGTTTTGTTTTTCAGCTGTAAAAAACGCTCTAACGCCAAAAAACACGCAAAAACGTGGTTCAGTGAGACCAAGTGAGATCAGTGAAAGATAAAATCTAATTGGATGGAAATGTAAAAAATGCTCCTTGTATTATTAAAGAAAGCCTATCTATATGTAACAAATACATATTATGTGAAACTCAAAGTATATAAAATATACAGTATATGAATTTGCAAGGTCAACCACTTTCTAGATAATGCAACTTTAAATGTAACACTTTTAACACTATGGAAATGTGCAACCTCTTTGTGATATCTACATTGAAATGTTGATAGTGATGTGTATAGCTGAACATATCGGTGATGACTAGAGATAATGCATTGTAAGTCTAAGTTCACATCTCACATGCGGTTGCGGTTGATGCGTTCTTCGGGTGCGTTTTTGGTGCATTTTGCGCGAAGGAGCAGTCTGAGAATCTGGCCGCTGCATCCTTAAAAACTGATGTCATCAGCTGTCAGCAGGATTCCCCTCTGACAGCTGAATGCAAAAAAAAAAAAAAAAAATTGCCGGCAAAAAAAAAAAAAAAAATCGGTCTGGTATGGATTTGAAAGAGAATCCCAAACCAAATTTTTTTAAAAAAATGGCATGGGGTCACGCCAAATCCATACCAGACCCTTATCCGAGCATGTAGCCCAGCAGGTCAGGAAAGGGAGGGGACGAGCGCCCCCCCCCCGAACCATACCAGGTCGCATGCCCTCAACATGGGGGGCCTTTGGGGAAGCACCTTGCCCCCATGGGCACAAGGGCCTCTTCCCCACAACCCTTGGTGGTGGGTGTGAGGATCTGAGGGCAGGGGGGTTATCAGAATCTGGAAGTCCCCTTTAACAAGGGGGCTCCCCAGATACCACCCCCATGTGAAAAAGTATGGGGTACATTGCACCCCTACTTATTCACCTAAAAATGTGTCAACATGAAAAAAAAAAACACGCACACAGTTTTTGACAAATCTTTTATTAAAAATAAAAATACAATATTCCCCGAAGTATATCCATCATCAACCATGCCGCCTGCTGCACCCAGGAAAAAAAAACTCTGCACTAGATGAAGGCTAACCGTCTGACAGTTCTTAAATAGGTAAGGGGCGGGGACCTGGCTTTTGGGACCTGATGACCCCGCCCCCTTGTGACATCACCGAACGGTCGGTGACATCATGCTGCATGCTCAGATAAGGGTCTGGTATGGATTTGGGGGGGTACCCCATGCCTTTTTTTTACATTTTGGGCCTGGTATGGATTTGGGGAGGGGGAAACCACAGCATTTTTCCCGATTTTTGCCGGCAATTCTTTTCTTTACATTCAGCTGTCAGCGGGGAACCCCGCTGACAGCTGATGACTCATCATTTGTTAAGGACGCGATGGCCGGCTTCCCGGTCCGCTCCTTAGCAACCAGCTATACACAGTGTGTTTAAAGAGAAAAAATATCACAAAATGCATCAAAAACCAACACTTGCGTTTTTGGTGCGACTCCATTGAAGTCTATTACATGCAAAACGCAATCTGCTACGAGAAAAAAAGTCCCCGACCCTTTTCAAAAAAGTGCAGCGCTGCAAAACGCACCGATGTGAACTACATTTATAGGAAACCATGCTAAATGGACTCTCGTGTGTTTCTGCAAACCCATAGATGTGAATGTAGGGTAAGAAGCCCCAGCAGCGTTGTGCTACGCTGGAGTAATGGACACTACCTGTCAGCAAAGTACAAGACTACATAGGAAACAATATTCCGTGATGGTCACAAAAATTTGAAAATAGAGAAAAAAGAAAGGATTCCTTTTGGGGGAAATAGTCTTTTAGAAATTTAAATAAATGAACATGACTAATAAAAGCTGCAGGCAAATATATAACTAGATGCAGGCACAACTTAATACAGGCATTTGATTATGATTTACATCTTGGCTTGACAAGAGAACAAGGTAGAGTTACCATTTAGGCTTGAGCTTGGTGGTCCATTGTTCAGCACATAGTGTTGTTGTAGACCCTCAGCAATGGAGGAAGTTAAATACATTCAGTTTATGATCTCTTGCCTCCCAAAAAACAAAAAACATTTATGGCACATGGTGTGTGATGTCCTCTTCCCCCCCACCCACCCCACAAACAACCAAAGTCCCTCTATTTACCCCCACATCAGGCTGGGTAGACCTGACTGTACATTCCAGTAGAGGTACAGAAGCCACTGAGAGTCCAAAGGTTGGAGGATGTGCAAAAATTGCTCCCCATCTACAGCTGGGAGCAGAAGAGTCAGTGCAATGAGATGCCAGACAATAAAGGGGCTAAGAAGGAAGTTGCTTTATACATGGTAGAGAGGGACGAGGTCAGACACAATTGTCAGGGCTAGGGGTGGAAGGCAGTGTTAGTGCAGTGAGGGTATCAGAAGGCAGTGTTGGTGTGATTCATGAGATGGCAGTACTGTTATGAAGTGGGTGTTAGAACTGATACTGTATAGTAGGGGTGCAGTAGAACTGAGTGACGGAAGCAAGAAGCTTTGCCGAGGGTGAGGTTTCCAAAGATTATCGATACTACTACAAAAGGCATAATAACCAATGAATTTTTAGAACTTTAGTGCAAATGTGTGTGGCCAAAATACAAAACAATCTTTTGTCCAGTCCAACAACACATCTGATGTTTGCATACTCTTAGCGCAAGTGCCAAATTGCATGCAGAGACTAATGCCTCGTACACGTGCGCCGATTATCGTACGGTGACCGCACGTCCAACTTTTGTCCAAATCGGCTGTCGCCGGTTTTGTCTAGCGTACTGATGGTAGTCAAGTAATCGTCCAACAAAGCCAAATGTAGTGACGTGTTACGAGCATATAAAGAGTTAGTTCAGGTGAATGTGATTTATGATTTAGGAACGCAGGTTGCACGACCAAACACTTCCTGGATTCTGAGCATGTGTGTTTTGCACTTCCAACTTTTGTTGGCCAACTTCTGTACACATGAGCCAACAATCGGCCAACGCCTTGTTGGCCAACAAAAGTTTTCTTGTCTTGGGAGCCAACTTCTGTTGGAGGACAATTAGAAATCGGCTGTCAAATCGTACGTACTAAAGCTTTGTACACACAGTGTGACAGTCGTATGACCGAACGGCCCAGATTGTATGTTGGTTGTTGTATCTCGCGTACTGACGTGCACTAAGCGATTGTGCAACCAAGCTGAACGTAGTGACGTGTTACGAGCGTATGAAGAGGAAGTTCAGGTGCATGTGATTTGTGAATTAGGAACGTAGGTTTACACGAACGGACACTTCCGACCTTTCATGACTTTTGAGCATGCGTGTTTAGCACGTACAACTTGTTGGACCAACTTCTCTGTACACACGAGACAACAGTCGTACAACCACTTGTTGTACAACCAAGGTTTTCTATTTTGCTCATCCAACTTCTGATGTATGACCGTCGCACGTCGGCTGTTCTAATCGTGCGTACTACCCGTCGTACCGTGTGTACGGGCCTTAACGGTCGGATTATCGGCCAACAGGCTGTTGGACGACCGTTGTTGGCCAACAATCGGACTGTGTGTATGGGCCTAAAAGTTGGCCAAACTGATTGTACCTTCTTCTTTAAATTTGCCAAAAGCTACGTAGTGCAAGGGCCTACCTGATTGTATATACAGTAAATGGAATGGATTGTTTAGGAAGGCATTTTCATTACATAACTGTTGGTTGATCCACAGAATACTGTACAGAAATACTGTATGTGGTCAGTTTAAAAACATGCCTCGTAAGGCCTTGTTCACAGGGGCGTACTATAGCGTTCACCCGTGTGAGGGCCATGTTTGCCTGCTTGGGGATGCACAGGTATTCCATGCATTCTCGTGCAGGCAGTCCCATTCATGCCAATTGAGACACAGTGGCTGCACAGACACAGCTTTTGACAGCCATGCAGGTGCATCACTCCAAACGCATGCTGTTTTCATTTGGGCCAAGAACCTGCATCATGCAACATCAGATAATTGTCTTGTATATAGTCACCGTTTCAGAAGGATTGCACTTGCCTCATTGGCTGCTACAGAAATTATGCAAATTGCATTTTAGTGCAACACTAGCACATATACATCATTTAAAGTTCACTTCTGATGTGACTTTAATACCTAATCAAATGACAATGTTAAAAAAAAAGTGAGGTCCCATTCCTTTTACCCGCTTGGCTACTGATTTCATGTAATAAGGCAGTGCAAAAAGTGGTAGGGCAGTGATGGTGAACCTTGGCACCCCAGATGTTTTGGAACTACATTTCCCATGCACTCCGCAGTGTAGTTGAGCATCATGGGCAATGTAGTTCCAAAACATCCGGGGTGCCAAGGTTCGCCATCACTGGGGTAGGGTAACCCATGGCAACCACATTTTTACATTAGATCAACAAAAGGTGCTCTCTGATTTGTTGCTATGGATTATCACACTTTGCTTTTTGACTTTAGAAAAAGATTTGATTTTCAGAATTTGCTAAACTGCCCTTCAAGAATGTAAACATATCTGGTCACCCTGGCACAATAGAAACATATTTACCCCACGTAAAAAAAGAATATGTTACAGCACTGAGGTTGCACCGATATGGATATGATTCATCATCATACTCTGCAAGTCATTTCATAGGATTATGACCTGTTATTAGGCATGGGGCAGTGAGTATCCCAAGGCAGTGTCAGTGTCAGTGCAGAGCTGCAATCAGAGGGCATTGTTCATCGTAATGCCAGCAACTTACTTCAAGTGTTTCTATTAGAGCCCTGAAGTACAGATATTAAAATCAAATAGCTGTTGGCAAGAGAGAGGAGTAGAAAATATAAATGGTATTATTCCTTATAAATGTAGGATGTGCAGAAATTGAAGGAATGAAAAATGTGTGATGTTGTTGTGTTTGGAAAGTTGTGCTGGTCAAAGCAGTGTGTGTTTGGAGGATGGCAGTATACAACAGACATGAGTTATGCCAGAGGTGTACGACACCCTCACCATTTCTTCCAAGTATTGTGGTTGGGAGTAATTAACGAATGCACACATCTCTCCCCCAACTGTCCAGTTGCACCCTATTCCGGCCTTCGCCTTCATGCCAATACTGCTCTCTGCTTTTGCCTTGTGGTCTAGGAGACTCCCTTCTTCTCCTTTGCTGCATGTTCTCCTGATCTGGACCCAGCTCCTCCCAGGAGGCTTGACGCTGCAGATGCCCATGTTCACCACCTTGAAAATTACCCCCGTGGCTTTTGGGCTCTGGGTCCTCATAAGGATCAGTCTCAATGTCCATGCAGGAGTCTCCTGGTTCTGTGTATGCTGAATCCCGGCTGCCCTGTGTCTCCGACTCCAGAGTGTCGTGCCGAGAAAGGACTCTGGAGCCCAACTGGCCTCTGCGTAGTTGTCCTTCATACATGCTTGTCCGGTCAGATCCTTCTGATCTCAATTCCCCGTGGACCAAGTAAGGGCCCTGGTTAGTAACAAACAAAGCATGCAGAGACAGAAACAAATGTTACTTTCATGCAGAAAACTGGTGGGTTAGCAAAAAACAGGAAAAACTTGCAATTAGCAGTAGGATTATGCATACAGTATAGTAGTCTGGGCACACAGGTGTTAAGTGGATAAAGTATGCAGATCAGTATCAAAAGAAGTAACACAGCTCCAACAAATAATGATTCACCTGTAGGTATGAAGGTATCTAAGGGCCCTTTCACACCAGCGGACCGATTGGATTCGCCTGTGAGTTTTTCGATCGGACAACCCATTGTTCTCTATGGGGCGGCAGATGTCAGCATACATGTATGCACTGACACCTGCCGGGTATGCGATCCGATTAAATCCGATAAAAATAGACGTATGGCGATATGTTTGATATCTTTCAGCGGATTGGATCAGATGACAATTCGATGGAAATGGACATGCAGTCTGTTTACATCCGACGGCCCCATAGAGGAGAGAAGGCTGTGTCTGTGTCTTCTTTGCATAGCGGAGCAGACCTGTCATCCGCCTGCTCAATGGGGATCAGTGTAGAGATCCCCCGCTGAGCAGGCGGATTCCGTTTGGGCCGATCCGCTCCATCTGAAAGGGGCCTAACACATAGGGGTTGATTTACTAAAGCTGAACAGTGCAAAATCTGGTACAGTTCTGCAAAGAAACCAAACAGCTTCCAGGATTTGTTGTCAAAGCTTGATTGAACAAGCTGAAGTTAGAAGTTGATTGGCTACCATGTGCAGCTGCACCAGTGTTAGTAAATCATCCCGTTAAGGTCCCTTTCAAATGGGGCAGACTCCTCCAGCTCAGCGGGGAATCTGTTTGCTGATCCCCGCTGAGCAGGAGGACACAGACACAGCCCTCTCTTCTTTATGGGCAGTCGGATGTAAATGGCCTACTTGTCGTTTTACACCCGACTGCAATCTGCTCCGCTAGAGGGATGGAGAACGGATCCCGTCCATCTTTTTTTAGGGTCCGGTCGGGTCCGTCTAAAAAACTGGCAGGCAGACCCAATCGGTCTACCCGTGTGAAAGGGGCCTTAGACCCCATACACACTATCCAACTTTTGTTGTCAGATTTCCTTCAGATTTACCAAAACCATGTAGTGCAAGGGCCTGCCTGATAGCATACACATTAAATCACCTAAGGTTTGACCTCATATTATATGGTTTTGGTAAATCTGAAGGAAAAAAAATCTACAGAAAATTGGATAGTGTGTATCCAGCTTGACTTTGACCCTAAGCTATATATAGAAATATTTGATTTTGGACATGTAAAAGGGAGGAGGTGTAAACAAGTAGAAATCCAAGAATACAATCCATTAGTTCTGCACCAATATCACAGTTACTGTATTAAGAAATGGATAACTGCAAAAAATAATAAAGGTTAAACTGGTTTATTATCTGTCACTACTCTCCCTTAGTGGGCACAGCTGTGCCAATTGCCGACTCAAAAATGAAGCCTATTCACTCTAAGTACTTGAGAAATAAGAGTTGAAATCTATTGCACTGCTATGTAGAGATACAATGGTCCTACAAAACTGCATTCCTAGTCTGCGAATTTGGCCCGACATACAGTGTGTCCTGTGGTAACCTCTGTTCATCATGGAGATAAAAGTCTACAGATAGCGGTTGCTGGCCGACAAAGCCAGCAAACATCTACAGCTCTTAGAATATTAGCGTTATCAGTAAGTTGTAAATATAATTATAGATAAAAAAATAAAGATTGTGGAGTACTTGGCTTATTTGATATAAATATTTTTTCACTTTTTTTCATTTTTAAGTAATTATTACAAAATTAAATGAGTAAGCATAATAGGAAACTAGACACTCAATGGCCCTCCATATTTGAGCATGCCACTTTAAGTAGAACTAAAGGCAAAACATTTCTTTTTTTTCATTTTGGATAGAGTGAAGAAAGTTTTTTTGTCATCTGTGTACCATTGAGATTTCCCATCACTTTCTGCCCCAAAGCCAAAACAGGAAGTGATACAAAATCCCTCCAAATTGAAAGAATCCCTGGTTTCCCCATTGTAAGATTTCCCTTGAGTAGCCATGTGCTCCCTTGGGAGTGGCTGGTAGTAGTGGTTCACCTTATAGCTGCCCTCAATCACACCATATCTCACACATCCTTAGACACTGACCAGGCCGGCTCTTGTTTTTGTATTATTTAGGGGAAATAACTTGGATGGGGATAAGGGTTGACTGTGGGATGCCCAAAGAATTATAGTACACGAACTCCAGATACACTCCTGTATAAGCACACTTCACTGTAGACCATCCCTCTGCAGACTGTTACTCCTCACAACTCTCCAGCACTTCACTTGCTGACCGTTTCTCTTACAGTTCTCTCTCTACAGAGAACTTGCAGCTTTACACTTCCTTGCTTCTCTCCAGCTCAGAACTTATTACTTTATCAGGTCTCTCTATACCTTTCTCTTCACCATGGCTAGTACATGGTGAGGCCTACTCTGCATCAGCAGGAGCTCAGGAACACCCATTACAAGCCAGGGATCATGGGCCCCTGAACGTGTAGCAAAGTACTTGAGTGCTAGCCGGGCCTTTGACAGACTACAACCCCCAGCCCATCCTCCTCCATCGACCTGCTCTTTGGTAGTGACTCTCCTTTCCCTTGACTGGCTCCCAAGGCTCCCAAAGACTGTCCTCCATTCCTCTCCCAGCCTGCTCCAGCACTTTCTCCTCCAGTCCCAGGGACCGTCACTCACCGCACCGGTGGATAACTTTAAAGTCTCTCTCCTCCTGTAGCACCTCTGCTGTTCTCCTGTTCCTCCTGTGCAGCTCCAGGAATCACTCTCCTTCCTGGCTGCACCGAACCCCCAATCCCCAAGGTCACCCTCTCCAGACTGGGGGTGACCTCCCGGGTAGGGAGCCTGCTCCACAGTGCCTCTTCTACATCTCCAGACTTCCACCCGACACTACTCCTCCCAGATTGGGCTGACTCAGAGTATTTAAGGAGGCCTGCCCCCTGCCAATCCTGCTTGGGGATTGGTCAGGGCTCCTTAGCATACTCCAGATGGCTCCACCCATCCCCCCAGCTCTCTGACCAAAAACCTTCTCCAGGTTTCTAGAAAGAAGTGGGAGTTTCTGGTGACCTCATCTGTTAAGTCCACTTAATCCTCCCTGAGCCTCTCCTCCCAGCCCAGATCAAAACACTCAGGCCTGCACATTAGAGTCAGGCCTTCCTAAATTTTACCTCACCTAGCAAAACCCTGCTAGAAAAACGCACCTACTCTATGGGGGCACTACACTTGTATTACTGTTCTGGCGACAACCCAAAATTGGGGATTTTCTTTCACTTTTACTCGTTGATAATAGTAAACATGGTAAACATGACAAATAGAAAGGGTGAATCTCCCTAATGGGGCACAGTCAGCAATAAAAACCTGACAGGTGTTCTAATCTCTCTCCACTATATCCAAAACTAAAAAGAAAAACAAAGGATTTGTCTTTACTTAATGCACAAGGCTTAGTGTTGTACTTGGAAAATGAATAAAAAATCTATTGAAAAGAAAAAAGGGATGCAATAATAATGCAGTGATGTTTCTTCTGATATTCTTTGGCCCCTTTTATACGGGCACTCCAAACAGGTACACATGTCAGTCTTTCAGGCAAACCTGATCGGACCCTGCATTGTCCTCTATGGAGCGGCAGATGTCAGCGGAAACATATCACCCGCCGCCATCTGATCCGACCCTGCCCGCCAAAAACAGATGGATGGTGGTCCTATTTCCCATCCTTCTGCCGGATCGGATGGCATCAGATGGGAATGGACAGGCAGTCTCTTTCCATCTGATTGCCCCATAAAGGAGAGCGGACAGGGACCTGTCATCAGCCTGCTCAGCGGGGATCAGCGGAATGAGCCTCTGCTGAGCAAGCGGATTCCACTTAGTGGAGGCACCCATGTGAAAGGGGCCTTTGGGTGTTTCACAGAATTACACCTGGAAGGTGTGCCCCTATACCCCTCCCCTCCCTTTCTTACTCCTTTTGCCCTTCTACATCCCCCAACCTGCCCCCCTTTTTCTTTATAAAACATATCCACCCCCTTAAAAAATTCAAATAAAATTGTGAGTGATTGCAAGGGCATGCAAAGTTTCTGTTAATACACTCTTTTTTAACATATAACTGATTTTTAAATCTTGTATCCAGTTTACAACTGTCACAGTTTGTTGCCTTTGGTTATATTTTCCATGCTACTGTATCATCAATATTTGCATCATCATGCAGCTTTTCAACAGTAAAAACAGAATTTAAAAAAAATGAATGCCAGTGATGTTGCCCACGTTCAAGCCGTCAGATGATTTTAGTCAGCACTAAATTAACAAGAGCTGCAATCTGATTGGTTGATTTCATTTGCCTCAGTTACACATGAGTCAGATGAATTACTGACGAGTGTAATACTTATTATTACAAAAGGTCACAAAACATGGAAAGATGAATTTTAGAACAGGATGAGTCGTCTTATTTAATGAAGGATGCAAAAATAAGAACATGTTTTCAAATTTCCTGGGTTTCATTAAATCCATTCAGGATTACCTTCAGCAAAACCGGCCTACAGCATTTTATTTTACACTTATGCCATGAGAACAAAATGAAATGCATGAATTATTCACCATTTTAACTCCATATTTTGTTGTGTAAAAAGTGTTAAAATGTATCATACAAAGACTTTATGGGTATTAAGTATATGTATTTAGATGATTTGGGAATTTGTCAGACAGACAAGAGACCATTATAATCCTTGTTCACACATGCAGTGAATGGTAAAAAGCATCTATTGCTTGGGTGACTTCAAGCAGGATTCTTCATGTTTTTTTTTTTTAAATATTCTCCAGATGAGAAACCAGGTAAATGGCAATTAAATTCAAGGGGAGTCTAGAGCAGAAACACACGCTGAAAGTCCCGTTAGCACATGTGTGAAGGAGGCCTTATGTTTACCACCATCTCCCAGTCCAAGCACCTGCTGGTTTACTTTTGCTATTAGCTGAGATATTTCTGGTAACAGGCACAAGTTAACATCCGAAATCCCCCACCTCTTCCAAATTCCACAGGGATATTGTCAGAACATTTTACAAGCAGTTAAAGGCTCACGTGTAGCCAAAGATGGATCTCTATTACTACAGCTTGTAGGCACACAACTGGTACTGCTAGGACCACAGAACATTTTGTTTTGCTGGTCTTAACCTGACCAAGAATGTTATAACAATGCAGAAAAACTTATATGAGATTACTATTTCTACTAATGAACAAATGTGTTGCTGATAACTATGCTAGGGAAAGCTGTCTCTTTGGGGATGATTTACTAAAACTGATACAGCTGTGCATGGTAGCCAATCAGCTTCTAACTTCAGGCCGGTTCACACTTAAAGCGGTAGTAAACCCCCAAAGCTATTTTTACATACAGGTAAGTCTATAATAAGGCTTACCTGTAGGTAAAAAGAATATCTCATAAACCTGCATGGTTTAGGAGATATTCGCCCTGCATGCAGCCGCTGACATTAGCGGCGCATGCGCTCTGACGATCCGGCCGAGGCAGCCGGCAACTCAGAGCTGGCTGCCGGAGCGAAGAGCTCCCACGCGCATGTGCGGGAGTGACGTCACGCGGCTCCGGCCACTCACAGCGCCGGAGCCGCGTACCCAGAAGAAAGAAGAGGACCAACATGTCAGCGTCCTTAGCGCTGACCGACTCGGGCATCGGGGGCCTCGTTCTAAGGTAGGTACTTCATAATATGTTAGTATGCGATGCATACTAACATATTATGCTATTGTCTTGCAGGATTTTTTTTAATTTTTTTTTTTAGCAGCGGGTTTACTACCGCTTTAAGCGGCGCGATTCGGCGCTCGAGGCGATCTCAACGCGGCTTGTGAGGAGACTTCTATCATAGAAGTCAATGCAAGCCGCCTGAGATCGCCCTGAAAATAGTGCAGGAACCATTTTTCTAAGGCGAAGCGAAGCGATTCGCTCCTATTAGAACGGTTCCATTGCACAGCATTGAGGCGAATTGTCAGGCGA
>BLSH010462338.1:469419-485568 GCA_018402905.1 Glandirana rugosa | reverse complement strand
TATAATATATTATATATGTAAAGTGCTGCGTGAACTGACGATACTATATAAGCATCTGTAATAAATAAATATATTTTGCTGAACCATGAAAAATACTACTGCATGATTTGGATGGAGCTGGCTTTTTAAACTGGAAAATCTGTGTGTGTGTGGGGGGGGGAGGTGCCAGGGCTGTCTTAATAAATGGGCATCCTTGGGCATGGTAGTCTTACACTACATTATACTTGCCAGCTGACCCGGATTTGACAGAACACTCACACTTTTTATTAAAATGTCCCAGGGTGGCCTGAGTCCTGCTCTACTGTGCCCTCCTGAATCCAGTATTGTGCCCTCCTGCCCCAACCCCCTGGTACTGTGCCATTTTGCCTCCACCCGTACTGTGCTTTTTGTGTTGGTTAGTCTTTGATTTCTGGCATGTTTTCAATTAACTACTTCTATAATTCTTGAGAGTAGGTTTGTAAATTGGGGCAGGCTGGTAGGGGGCCCCAGTGCATAACTTTGCCCAGGGGCCCATGATGCTATTAAGACAGCCTTGGGGGGTGCTGTCCTAAAACTCTAATAAGTAGTTAGGCTTCTCAGTGTTGAACCTAAAAAATCTGCAGTTTTAGATGATGTAGTCAGCTGGTCAGCAAGGCCGGCCTATAACACTTTGTATTAGGTTACTACAGGAGCCAGTGTGGGCAAGGCATGGGTGGCTAACCCTGATAAATCCTGACTCCATTACTATAGAGAAACAACATTGAATCCTTTTTAATTTTGGATTGATTTATTAAATGATTTAACCAGTTTTAGCGAAGGTGATAAGGCGGGTGTAGTGTAGAAATATTACTTCCCTAGATACTACTTATCCACCTCCACTACAGAATCCCATCCTCCCCCATCTTGCTCTGCCTGGTGTTGAAGATTAGCGAAATCTTCAATGGATAAGGCCGGCAGAGGGTGTTGGAGGAAATCAGTACCAAGAAATGGGTAGAAAGGTAAACTGTAAATCGGTGATGTGCAGTTCAGGGAGCACAGCATGCTCACCTATGCCTCTCTTAGGCCCCTTTCACACGAGCGGCTGTTCTGCCGTTGCTAAATGCAAGCCAGATACCAGACTCCAAAGCACAATGATTACTTGCATTTGTACATTCCAATTAGCCACGATTACATGCAGCTACATTTAGCTGCAGTGGAAACATTCTTGACATTTCTGAAGTGTTTGTTGCCGTTGCTATCCGTAGGTGACACAGTGTACTGCTTTTACCGGCAGATAGCTGCAGATAGCTGCAGATAGCCGCATTACATCGTTCCTGGACGCATTCAAATCCATTTTTTCTAATTGTTCTAAATCGTCTATAACAAAACCGTTGCTAAATGCAGAGTGTGAATGGGGCCATAGGAAAGCATTGTCACAGTATAGCTGCAGTAGATAACTACATCTATCTGCAGCTAAAAGCTGGATTCTATCCAACCGTCTGAAAGGGGCCTTAGGCTCTATTCACACAAATGCGTTTTTTGATGCATTTTGCAGAAATGCAAGGAATTTTTTAACATGGGTTCCTATGGAACACGTTCACATCAATGCATTTTTGTGCCTCTGTGTTTTTGGAAAGGGTCGCAGACTTTTTTTCCTGCAAAATGCAGCGTTTTGCATGTAATAGACTTCAATGAGCCTGCAAGAAAAACACAAGTGCTGCGTTTTTTGACGCGTTTTTACTACTATTTTGCCGCAATTCGCGTTTTTAAATCTGGCTAGCAACGAAATCCACCCCAAAATAAAAAAACAAACTCAAATCGCAGTAAGCACAGCAAAAAGCACTCCAAAAATGCTGAAAAGCAAAATGCAATGAAGAGAATCGAGCCCTAGGCTAGGTTCAGATCTATGTAGGTAGCGGTTAATGAGTTTTTCCGGTGTGTTTTGCATTTTTGAACATGCATTTTTGTGGTGGCTTTTTTTGCCTAATAGAAAAGTATGACAGTTCTGTTCATGAAGTGCAACTATGATGTGACTGTGATGCTACTTTACACTCTCTGGCACTCAAGTAGCTTCAAAGTTGCATCAAAGTAGTGCAGGAATCTTTATGTGTCCAAAGTCACGTTAGGGTTAAATGTTAGGGTTAAGGGCTAGGGTTAGGATTAAATGTTAGAATTAAGGGTTAGGCCTCATTTACACTGCTGCTACTAACCGGATGTTTAGAGGCATTTGGGTGGTTTTTTTTCAGCTGCCCCTGAACTCTCCTCTATGTTATCTTATCAGTACATTTACACAGGGTCGTTTAAGGTCATTTCCAGGCAGTTGAGTTTAGAGGCTTTTTTTGGAACGCAAAAAAAAATGGGTTCAGGCGCCAGTTCAGAGGCATTTGAAATGCCAAACAGCTTGTAAATGCGCCTAAACGCGGTAACTAGCGTCTAGGACCGTTTCGTTTACAAGAGTTTCCATTTAAAAAAACAAAACGGTTTATTCCAAAAACGCTCCTAGACGCGAACGTGGCAAAACGGGCATTTTAGACGCCGGTATCTAGCTGTCAAGATAAAACATTCAGGGGAGGTTGAAACAGCATCCCGTGTAAATGGAGCCTAACGGTTCGATGTTAGGGTTAGCAGTAATCGCTAGGGTTAGCAGTAATCACTAAGGTTAGCGATCATTGTTAGGGTTATTGTTCTAACCCTAACAATTACCGCTGACCTTAACCCTAGTATTTAACCCTAGCCCTTAACCTAGCCCTTCGAGCAGTCCCTTATGGCAGTGGGCAAATGTACAGTGGAGCTTGGTTCTATGTTATCCAGCTACTCAGATGGACTATTTGATGATATAATGTGATGTTGACCCTAATCAATAGCTTTGAAAGTTTCTTCATATACACGTGTCCATGAACCTTGGCACTGTACTATCACTCCCTATTTGCAAGTCTGTGTACTATGCCACCTTGGTTGTATCATTTTGCAAGACTACCCATCACCATATATCCTGTAATGCGGTTTAATCCAATTGTTTCTGTTTGCTTTTTGTCCTGTGTGTGGTGTCTGGTGTGCTCCTATTCCCGCCCCAGGCATTTGGGTTGATCATCCAATTGCTGAGTTCCCCTGTTAATTCAAGTATCATTGGTCACATGCCTGGGTCCTGAAGAAGCTAAGTTAATGGCGAAACGTTGACCATACAGACAACACCATACCATACCACTGTATGGACTATATTTTTCTATATTGCATATGTTATATTATTTGTATGTTTTTTATATATATTTCTCTGATGGGTTTTATTACAACTTATTAATCATTTTCTAATAAAAAATTACATTTATCTTACATGTCTCCTTTCTGTGGCCAATATAGTCCATCATTGTAGGATACTGGGGGTCTCCCCCCTGCTATTTCTATTAGTTTGGTCTAGTCCTTAACCCTAACATTTAACCCTAACCCTTACATTTAACCCTAGCCCTTAACCCTAACATGCAACTTTGGACACACAAAAGTTCCTGCGCTACTTTGATGTGACTTTGATGCTACTGGAGTGCCAGAGAGTATAACGTCACATCAAAGTCGCCATAGGTGTGCGCAGCCTATTGCATTAGGGTGTGCACCACAAGATAGAGTGTCAGTAGTTTATTTTTATTTTTACAATTTCGTTTTTTTACATTATTATATTTTATTCTTTTTTTACAATTTTATTAGGAGCCCTGTTGGGGGTCTATGGTGAAATATCAGGGGTCTAACTAGACCCCTGATGTCTCACTTTCGAGACAGAGAAAGAGACTGAGTACAGAGATTCCCCAGTCCCTTTCTCTGCAGCCAGGCAGCAGGGGGAATCTGCACAGTACAGGGAAATTAGGGTGTGCCCAGGCACACCTGCCACCCTATGTGCGCACGACTATGAATGTCGCACTCTTATTATACACAAAATGCAATCTGCTGTGGGGAAAAAAAGTCCCTGACCCTTTCCAAAATACACACTGGCTCAAACTGTACAGATGTGAACTAGATCCATAGGAAACCATGTTAAATTGAGTGTAGTATATTAAACTTTCTGCTAAACACAAAACGCACTACGAAACATATATTTGTGAACCAAGGGTCAATGATACCTATTGAGTGGACCTCTTTATAATGAATACACAAAATGCATAAATAAGGCACAAATGATCAATGAAAAACAATACAACATGGCTAATAGATAACAGATGAAACCTTCTTAATAAAAACAATGTACAGACTGTATGAAAGAGAGGAGGGGTGGATGTAATGTCCTGAGGTTTTACAGTAACTGGTAACAGGATAAGGAGATAATGCATTTGAACAGAACCAAAAATGTATGCAGTAGTAAGTACTCTACACAATACAAAGGCACATCTTTTTCCTGTTGCATACTGAATCCTACATAAGAGGAGCTCCATATCTATAAATATACCCAATTAATATTTTTCAACTTTTTTTCTAAGGGGAGTAGCCAATATTTAGTTTAGCGCCTGATACCATGGCAGACTGTGCATCTTTGCCCACCTTCTCTTTTACATCATAGTGACTGACAACAGACCTTGCTAAAAGCAGAGCAGAGGGATCTTCAATATATCACACATTCCAAGAGCTACGACCATGGACAGTGCCTGTTTTTATTTCATTCTTGAATGTGTACCTGACTTAAAGTGATTGTAAAGTCTTGTTTTCTTTTCTACAATAACAAACATGTAATACTTACCTGCTCTGTGTAGTGGTTTTACACAGAGCAGCCCAGATCCTCCTCTTGCCTCTTTGGTTCTCTTTGGCCCCTCCCTCATGTCCAGTGCTCCCACAGCAAACAGCTTTCTATGGGGGCAGCCGAGCCGAGCTGCAGCTCCGTGTGTCCATTAAGACATGGAGCTCCACTTCGGCCCCGCCCGCCTCTCTCCTGATTGGCTAATGGTTCCGCTGCTGTGTCTGTGTCAATCAGGAGGGAGAGTGGATATAGATGGGGCTCACGTAAGTTTTATGGGGGGCTGTTGCACACAGAAGGCTTTTTATCTGAATGCATTCAGATAAAACACCTTTTGCCTTTACAACCCCATTAAGCTGTTTTTTTCGTTCAGTCAGCTACAAGTGAAGTGGAAGAAAGAATCCCTTCCATCGGGACATTGTATTCTGACAGCGGGGACACTGTCAGAATACACTAATCAGTGCTGCAGCTGATTGGATGCAAGGCACTGATTTAAGCCCCTTTCACACATGCAGACCGTTAATTTCATCAGTTCAGTTACATCAAAACGGATGAAGTATTCATCAGTTTTTCATCAGGTTTCCATCCGTGCTCATCAGTTTTTCATAAGTTTTTTTTTACATCCACTACCAATGCAAAAACAGATGAAAACAGACCATTTGTCAGTTTACATCTGTTTTTCGTCCATTTTTTAATGGAAGAGAAATAGAGCTTTGATCAGTTTCAAAAAACGGATGACGGATGCGGATGTTAACTGATGTAAATGGATGATCATCCATTTACATCAGTTTTTCCTTAAAGATGCATTGATGTCCGTTTTTCATCCATCAACAGATGGATGAAAAACAGACAAATTGACAGCATGTGTGAAAGGGGCGTAAGCCTTGGTTCACACTGAGTGCGGGAATGAAAATGTGCGACTTCATCTGAACTCGCACCATTTCATTCCCGCATGTCAGTCCCGACTTCAGCGGCGATTTCACAGGCATCTGTGTGGGCTTCTGCACAGATGCCTATGGAAATTGCAAAAAGTAGTACAAGAACTACTTTTTGAAATCGGCGCAGAGCCGCAAGTGTGGCGTCGCACCGTTTAGGGCGGTGCCATTGCTACCGATATGGCAAGCGATTTGGCATGTCAAATCGTGTCAATGTGAACCAGGGCTAAAGAAGGTTTTCCAGCAGGACCGTTTGATCTAATGATCGGCTTCTGATGAACAGATGGAAATTTTCCCAGTTCCTGCTGGACTGGATGAATTTCAATCCATGTGTATCCAGCTTTAAGCCTCATACACACGGGCAGAATGTCGAGAGACATTTGCCAGTTCAAAAAAAAAACAAAGAAACTAGGACATTCTGCCAGTGTGTATGTCGGTCTGGCTGGCTTCTGTCGGACATGAATGCTGGAAAACCAACAGCCGACTGATTCCCGATCAGTGCTCTCAGTCAATGGCAGAGAGTGCTGATCGGAGTGTTCTGGGGGGGGGCACCCCCCTGTCAGAACACAACAGCTCAGCGGGGAAGTTCGCTGGACTAACCTTGCATGGTTAGTACAGTGTCTCTGACTGGAACTGAGAATTATTAAAAAACTGTTAGTGTGTACCTGGCTTTAGGGACATGGGGGACCTATAATCAGTGTTAATCTGAGAACAAGCTATCATATCCACCTGCACTGATTTTTTAGTATGTCTATTTTTTTTAATACAAATATTAAAATCAAAACCACTGGCTTAAAAACTCAAGGTACCCCAAAAAAGGCAAATACCATGGTTATATGTATAAGAGGAGGATTCTCCTGTATAATGTCAATAAGCTAACACAATAAAATAAAAACCTGTTTGTGACTCTTAAAACTCCCACTCTACATACAAACATATACTACTTCAGTAAGCATAAGGAACATGCCCAATGCCTGCAATGCTGATACAAGATGCAATAGTTAAAAAAATTTGGCTAAGTAATTGAAAATAAAAGAAAAGCCAACATCCTCCTGGTCATGTATTCTGCTCCCATCAGTAGATGGAGTGCTTTTTGACTCTACTGAAAGCTCAGAGAAAAGCCTACAGCTAAATTGGACAAAGCGTCTTTGAAAGAAGTGTTGTCCAGTCCAAAAAAATATGTGTCACGATGTATTTAACCTTAATGAGACTTCCATTTAATATGCCACTGTATAATCCATGTAAGTGGATGAGTAGTCAGATTCAATGCATAGAACTGGACTCTGAATATAAGGATGGGCAATCACTGTATACGTTCTCTTAGCTTTATATCATAAAAGGCAAATCTTTCATGAAGATTTTGTGTGTAATACACTAAAATAATATCACTCTTTTTGCATTTTGATCAAGGATTCATTGCTAAGCACACTGATAAGAGAAAAAGAATTGGGTGTACGCAATCCTGGAGAAACCTCCCGCTGCAGGGATCAACAGGTTACCCAGCACCCCTGGTAAGTGTTTATTTGCAATGTCCAATGATGGAAAACGTCAGACCTAAGTCTGCCAATAATATTTCATAGGTATCTGGCTCCGGAGGTAGCAAATACCGTATATACTCGAGTATAAGCCGAGTTTTTCAGCACATTTTTTATGCTGAAAAATGTCCCCCCTCAGCTTATACTCGAGTCAGTGCACACCGCATCTCGTCTGCGGGAGCCTGAAGTCTGAAAACTCAATGTATGTGCACTGAACAGGCTGATTGGCTGCACAGTGAGCTAGAGCGTGGGTCGGAGCGGCTGACACGGAGTCCGACGAGGAGAGAAGAGGAGAAGAGAGAAGGTACTGTGCTCCCTGGCCGATTGACAGTGTAATGGCTCAGTCCCCTGTGTAATGGCTGATTGGCAGTGTAATGGCTTAGTCCCCTGCGTAATGGCCGATTGTCAGTGTAATGGCTCAGTCCCTGTGTAATGGCTGCAATACCGGTGTTCTGGCTACAATACCGGTGTTCTGGCTACAATACCTACTGATGCCTCAATTAATGTAATTTTATTGGTATCTATTTTTATTTTTGAAATTTACCAGTAGCCGCTGCATTTCCCACCCTAGGCTTATACTCGAGTCAATACGTTTTCCCAGTTTTTTGTGGTAAAATTAGGTGCCTCGGCTTATATTCGGGTCGGCTTATACTCGAGTTTATACGGTAGGTGAGGTGTAATGTCCCAGGTGTACTTATAGCCTCATGTCCATGCACCAACAATGAGCTTGCTACAGTCCATGTTGCAATTAAAATGCCATATACAGTACTTATCGGAGTTCATATATCGTCAAGTATAAAGGGAGCCCATGCCATGAGTTGATATGGTCAAAGCACACAGCCTGATCAGTTTCACCGGTATTACACCAGTTGCATCACAGGCATAAATTTGGTTAAAAACGAGTAAGAGTCACAATCAGGTTTTTATCTTTTGGAGTTAGCATATACAAATACTAGCAAAGTGTAATTATTATAGCCTCCAGTTACATTTTGCATTTCTGCAGACATCGATGTTTCCTAAAAACTCTTCTCCACTAACTGACACAAGTGACAGGAAGTTTACCAGACTGCACACATCTTACTTTTTTCTAAAGCAATGCTTAATTTTCTCTGTGCTCTATAACATTCACACTTGCCATACTTAGCATCCGTTTGTCTCAAAACAAGGAGTTTTGTTCTCTTGTATTGCCAAAGGGTATTAATCTTTTGTGACAGCAGTACATAGTTTGTAAACATTTCACCATTTGCAAATATTAAGATTTGCAAATGAATACTAATACTGCCTAACTGCTTTTTAGGTGCTTTTTCTGTAAGGTAGATGGGCTGCTATGACAAGGCAGTAAAACAGATATTTCCTGCTGGTCTCTACGTGCATTTTTCTGTTCCCCAGAACTACACAGCATGTTCGTCTATCTTGGTTATTGACCCTGGTTCCCCGCGGCCTCCCCACCATCCCAGATTCTCTTTCAGCGAGGTGAGCACTTGCACCTGTAGATTGGAGACAGGGGCTGGGCTGGAAGCTAGTGCTGCTGTGGCGAGGGTGCGGTTCAGTAGTGGGTTTGGTGGGTTTATGCTTGGCGGGTGCGTGGCCTTCCAGTAGGCTTCTAAATACTCAGCCAGGTGTTCACAGGCATCCTCCAACTGGTTCTCATCCAGGATGATGTCAAACATTTCCTGTGGGCACATAAGGGATTATTAAACAGTCGTACATTATACCTTGTGGTTTAATATATGGTGATTAGATGTTCAGTGGTATATCTTGGTTACATTTTTGCACACTGTACTTTCTTGGTACCATTTAAGGACTATAGCAAATCATGTGACTGCTGTGGGGCTCAGAAGTCCAAGGGGACCAGAGATGTCTGACAAACACATTTAGATAAATTAATGTACTTTATATACAGTTTGGGAACCTTTTACATTTTTATGAAAAAAATAGTGCACTGTGACACTGTAGGTATGGCTTTGCAATGGAGATTTTAAATAACCTTTATTGTTTGGCATGTGGCCTTATCACACATAGTTATGGCTCTGGCACTGTGTCCTGTTTCACAAGAATTGTGACACCACCTACAGCAAACCAGCACCTACTCTAGGTGCAAGCAGTAAAGGGGTCCCACTTAACAAACCTTGACAGGGGAAGTAGCTTGAAAACGTGACAGTGTCTGTAAGTGAAATATACTGAAAAAAGATAGACATTTAGGTCTATTGTTGCCATATTAATCTTGTATAATCTATTGAAAAGCTTCCACTGCTCTGAGTAATATACTGGCGGAAGTGTAATTGAACCTCCATTAACCCACTTTTTGAATTGTACAGACTTTTTTTTATTTCAAAAATGGTGGGGAGAGGATAGAAATCAAACAATTTATCTCTTATGACTCTAAAGGAGTAGCTTACCTGACTGAGTGCCCCTGCGGACAGCAGAACATAAGTAGGACCATGAGAAAATTGTTGGTTTGCATTAGGGAACGCATATACAATACAAAGAGAGGGTATAGGGGTCACTCATTATCTAGACATTTTCAATTATGTCATGACAAGCACCCTAGGAGTCTTAAATTTTTGGGCATTGAAAAAGCTTCAAAAACAGTGGTGGGTGTAACTTTAAAAGAGCATTATCCCAAAGGGAAAGGTTTTGGATCTACAAAGCCAATATGCTGATTCCAAATGGTCTTACTGTAGATCTGGACCTTAATTGTTTTATCAGCAATTTAAAATTCACACTTGCCTTCTTGAATGTGATTAAACATAGGTGTTGTATAACATATATATTAATTTCTCTCATTGCCTAATATCAGCTTTTGGGTTTTATTATAGATTGCATAATGTGTGCGCTTATCATATGTGATGCATATATCAGAGGAAATTCTTGTGTTTGTGGCTTTCACATCACTTTTATTTATTTTGTTTGTGCTGGTATTGTATGGTTGTGTTTATGGTATGTAATATACAGTAGACTTACTGGCTGTTTACTAGATATATTTTTTTAAATTTTATGTGTATGTGTCACTGAATGTACATACAATGTAGAAGATACACGGAGGTAGTGCCGGCAAAGTGGATCTGATGGAGGCTGATGTATTTCTGCAGGTACATTCTGCTTGTTTGCGGCTTTATTAGTATACCCATTGGTCTCAAGAATTACTTCCTAGTGAGGGAGGTGCCAGTGAGCAAAGCCGCACCTTTGCGCTCTCCCCCACGAGGCCAAGCCTGGTTCCCCTGAAGACGTCATTATGACAAAATGCATAGGTCGTACCTACTATACACTGAGAGATTCACATATCTGCTGAAGAATTGTATCCATATCCATCTTTCACAATGCCAGCAGATGAGTGAGATTTAAAGACACATTTATGCTCAATACTTGTTTTTAAATATGAGTTACGTTTTATGTTTATATGGTTTTAACAAATGAACAGCAGTGAGCACTATGTTGGATTTTATTGTGTTTTATATATGCATACTGCACTAACTTAAGCTGGCCATACATCATACAATTTTCTTATTTAATTTGCTCTAGATTTACCTTCAACTATGTAGTGCAAGGGCCTACCAGATTGCATACAAATTGAAAGTGTTTAGGTTTGACCCCATATTATATGGTTTTGGTAAATCTAAAGGAAAATTGTACAAGGTAATGTATGGAAACCCTTACCCATCCACCACCTGAGTTGATGGTTACAAAAGGAGTCGCTTGTGTCTAATAACCATACTGAAGAGCTGTAGATCTGAGTGATTATATGGGAACGTGATATGGACATTTGTGGTGAGGGTCATTGGTTTGAGGTGAGATTACATGCAAAAGGTTTCCAGTTGGAAGGCCTTCTAACTTACACACAAGTTCTACACTGGCTTGTAGTGATTTCACAGAAATCATGTCACCAGAGGTCCTAAAAACGTACCTTGGCACGAATATTCTGGACTTTCAAAATTGTTTTGTTATTTATATTGTGTTTGTATAAGTTATATACTAAGGTTTGATTTCACTGCATTAACAATGCATTGAGGGTGACACCACTATTCCAATAGTGCAGCAATATTTTACATTTAGTTTCATAAGAGTGTCCATAACTGACTTGAGAAGAACTATCCATTCTTACTTTCTCTATTTCTTAAAGCCTAAGTTTTGTCAGACATTAGTAAAAAAAAATCATAGATAGCTTTTCATTCATGGAAGCTATAGTATAGTACTGAATGGAGGAGGTGGGTGTAAGGCCGAGCATAGTTAGCACTCCTAATGAGTGCCTGTTACCGATCCCTTGGCACTATTAACCTCTTCAGCACAAGAAGATTACCATTGCAAGAGTAGAGAGGGGTGAGGAGGGGGGTGAGAGGATTTCAACCACAAGGGACAGTAAATACAGTCTTTTGTGCCGATTTCTTTTCTTTAAGTTTTACTTACACTTTAATAATTTGCTGTGCTAAGATGGAACCTAAACCTAGGTACACACTGTACAAATTTTGGCCAATTTGGGTATTCTGACAGACACCACCAGAGGCTGTCAGTATACAATAGACACAGCAGGAAATTCCTTCATCTATGTTGTATAGCTTGAATGTTGGAATCTGTTATTTTCATTCATCCCTAAGAAACAAAAATAATCTACAGTATGTGTATACCCAGCTTTCGTAAGGTTCAATGAAACCAACTGGAAGCATGGTTGTTATCTGCACAGGTATAGTCGAAGGCAATTTTGAACCCAGTGGCAAACCACCCACCACCCCCCCGTCACTCGCTCGGCCGCCCACCAGCTCTGCACTTCGGCTCCTTTCTGTGTCTTCTCCTAGGTGGCTTCCCCCTGCATCTCCTCCTCCTTGGCAGGTTCCTCCTCGGCGGCCAATACGGTCGCTTCCCCTCTCAGCCATTCGGGTCTTAAAACCCGCTTCCTGATTGGCCTGGAGGAGAAGCAGGAAGACAATAGCGAATATTAATTCACTATTGTCATTCAATCTGGTGGGCTCAGGATGCAGTGCTCTGCGCCCTGAGCCCACCCTTTTTTGAAGCCAATTAGAGACTCAGGCTCTAATCATGTGCTTCAAAAAAAAAAGAACCTCCCATTGAAATCTATGCGCCCGGCATGTAGATTAGGGGTCAGGAGTATAGATTAGGGGAGTGGTGCCCCTGCACCTGTAATGGCGTGGCTGCCATTTATAGGAGGATAATATTTGTGTATGGACATACATGACTCACACATTGTGAATGCATTTCTCATGATTTTTCTTAGTAACTGTTTGATGGAAGAAAACGAATTGATGGAAACGAGGAACATACCAAAAATGTGCCAGAACCAGTCATGTGCACAAAGTATTCAAGAACGTTGTTCTGAAACTCATTCGGAAACCTCCACAACAGCCAGTTATCCCCAGCAGTACTGCATCGGTAGAGTAAAGCTGGTGTACATGGCTGTTTTTATTCCAATTGCGAAATAGATGTATAGTTGCATATGTCAACAAATGTATATCTTTGGAGAATATAGCGGAGGATTGTGTTTGTTTATTAAGCAGGATGTAACCCTAACCTCTATAATTAAGTCCTATCAGGGTGAAATGATTCAGAGGGGCATGTCCTACGGGAGGTAATTATACTGAAGCCAGCCTTTGGATTTTGCTTACTGAAGTGTACAACCCTGGTTACTTTTAGAGATTCCAGGATGTAACCTTGTCACTTTAGTTGAGAATGACTTTTATGCATTTCTGCCAACTATAGTTAAAAGAATACACACTCACCGGAGGGCACTGCGCCAGTTTATCTGCTGCCACCATCTGTACGTTCAAATGCTTGGCTTGCGACTTCCCTCTTGATTTTACCAGTCTATGTAATACCTGATGAGGTTTTAAAGAAGAGAAATCATATATGGAGCTGTTTGGTATATTGCAGTTATAAGTAAACTCCAACCTTCTACCCTCTCTTTCCTTTATACCAATGAAAAGGTCCATATGCTGTTGCCAGTTTCTGGAGTTTTATTGTCCTTAAAATGGTTGTAAAGGCTAAAGGTTTGTTACCTTTATGCATTCTATGCACACTTTTCCACCAACCGCCCTTGCACCCATGTGTTTCTCCGACAACCACAACTGCACCCATGCACCTAACAGACCTCCCCTGCACCCCCACACACTGTCACTATACCCACAGATCTTTCTACTGACTGCTATTTCACCACTGACTTCCATAGTGCCCACACACTTTTTCAATGACTGCCAAAGCAGTGGCACCCATCTTCACAATACCAATAATATTCTGCACTGACTGCAACTGCATCCATGCACTCCTCCGATCACAACCATATTCCACAAACTTCTACACTAATTATACTGTGTTACACATTACAAACCCCAGATAGCTGGCATGTGCACACTGATTGTACATTCATACCATTAGGATTTTTGGAATATGTTATTTCATCTTGTTCACCAAAGCACACGCTTTTGCTAATGTGTCATTAGAGAACTGTTGTTAGGCCATGAAGACCATCTATCTAATCAAGATTGCACTTGACTAGCAAAAAAAATAGATAATAGGAAGACCATATAACGTTACTGATAAAAAAGATGACTGAAGAATTGTGTCAATTAACCCTCTGCATGTGCCTATATTTCTATACATTTCTATATTTCAAGCAAAGGTGTCACTACATAGAAATCAGCCAAATTATCCTTCAATTAAACTAAAAGAACATCTGCGCTCAAAATCTAAATAGCTTACATAAATGCAGAGGGGAAAATAATTATTTGATCCCCTGCAGATTTTGTAAGATGGCCCACTTGCAAAGAAATGAAGGGTCTATAAATTTTATCACAACAACAACAAGTACCAGGCGCATCAGCAGGTGTATGAGATACACATCCTAAAAAGCATCATTACATGCAGTGGAAGTCCATAAATGTCCCAAAAAACAGACTAGTATATGTAATGGTGGTGTGAAATGATTATAGTAAGCCTGGTAAAACACCCAGGGCTGCGCTCAATGGGGAGGAAGCCAAACCGCACCTGTAAACAAAAAAACAAAGAGGAGGCGCCTCTAAGTGTAAACCATTTAAAAGTTTAATAAAAGCACACACAAAAGCCAATTGGCTACTCACATGGAATGCAAAGATAAGGCACATATAACCGGGAGGGTACTCAACCTGTATGAAGAAGGCATCAAGACCCGAAGTTCCCAGGAACAGCCGTCCGTACGTTCGGTTTACACTTAGAGGTGCCTCCTCTTTGGTTTTTTTTAATAAATTTTATCATAGGTGTATTTTAAATGATAGAGACAGAATATCAACCAAAACTCCAGTAAAAAACACGATACAAAATGTTATAAATTCAGTTTCAGTTCAGTGAGTAAAATAAGTGTTTGATCCCCAAGCAAAACATGACTTAGTACTTGGTGGAGAAACTCTTGCTGGCAACCACAGAGGCCAAACCTTTCATTTAGTTGGTGACCAGGCTTGCACACATCTCATGAGGGATTTTGGTCCACTCTTTTTTACAGATCTTCTCGAAATCCTTAAGGCTTCTTGGCTGTCGCTTCTCAACTCGAAGTTTCAGCTCCCTCCATATATTTTCTATAGGAATAAGGTCTGGAGACTGGCTAGGCCACTCCATGACCTTAATGTGCTTCTTCTTGAGCCACTCTTTTTTTGCCTTGGTGGTATGTTTTGAGTCATTGTCATGCTGGAAGACCCATCCATGACCCATGTTCAGTGTTCTGGCTGAGGGAAGAAGGTTCTCATCCAGGATTTTACAATACATGGCTCCATCCATTGGCCCCTTAATGTGGCATAGTTGGTCTGTACCTTTAGCAGAGAAATAGCCCCAAAGCAGAATGTTTCCACCTCCATGCTTGAGTGTAGGAATGGTGTTCTTAGGGTCATAGTCAGCATTTTCTTCCTATAAACACGGCAAGTCCCCCTCCTCAAGAAGGCCCATGTACAATCATGCCAATGAACATATAAATGATTCAGAGAAGGATTGGGAGAAAGTGCTGTGGTCATATGAGACCAAAATGGAGCTCTTTGGCATTAACTCGACTCACCGTGTTTGGAGGAAGAAAAATGCTGACTATGACCCTAAGAAAACCATCCCTACAGTCAAGCACAGGTGATGCTTTGGGGCTGTTTCTCTGCTAAAGGTACAGGCTGACTTTGCTGCATTGAGGGGCCAATGGACGGGGCCATGTATTGTAAAATCTTGGATGAGAACCTTCTTCGCTCAGCCAGAACACTGAAGATGGGTCGTGGATTGGGTTGGCATGACCCAAAACATACCGCCAAGGCAACAAAGGAGAGGCTCAAGAAGAAGCACATTAAGGTCATGGAGTGGCCTAGTCAGTCTCCAGACCTTAATCCTATAGCAAATGTATGTAGGGAAATAAAATGTGCATGTTCTTGTCTGTTCAACAGAAGTTGATTGTTAAAACAGGCTTGAAAATGTTTTCTTAATCAGCCGGCTGCAGCTGCACATTCTGCTGCTGGATTCATCCACACAGTCGGTAGTTGCCAAGAGTACCTTTTTTGATGCCATCTGCCATTTCCATAACAGAGTTTGTGTAGCACAACACATTACAACATAATTGGCATCATATACATTTTTGCCCTTCATGACTTACTGGCCAACACAGTTATTTCATAATAGAACATTGGCCTCTATGATCCTGTAGTACTTACTTTAGGAGAAGTGATCTTGATGTAGACAATAATGGGTGCCAGTGATGTCTTGGCAAGCTGAGCTGGATGGTTAATGGTGTCAGCATCGAGAGCAACAAGTTGAAGGGTTCGAGCCAACTCAAAGATACGTTCAATCTCACTTTGTACTTCCGCTTTAACCGATAAGCAGGGAAAACAAATTATATAAGTGAAGGATATAGCATAAAATATCATGACAGCCAAAGGAATTAGTAACAGGTCTCTAAGGGTGAATTCCAGATTTATACCATATATATATATATATATATATATATATATATATATATATATATATATATACACACACACACACACACACACACACACATTCATGATGT
>BLSH010462338.1:428665-450309 GCA_018402905.1 Glandirana rugosa | reverse complement strand
GTAGGCTGTACGCCTGGCCCTATACAGCCCTCCTGATGGGGCCCCCCAACCCCACCTACCCCCCCCCCCCCCAGGCACCTGCACCTTGATAATGGAAAAAAGTGCCTCCTCTACTCCCACTTCCTGGGCCCCTTTGTTAACCTGATGGGACCGGGGAAATGTAATCTAAGCCCTGGTAAGCAAGTAGGAGCGGGGATGTGGTCTAGTAAAATCCATTTATCCATTTAGGCAGAAATGAACAATACAGCTGCCCTGGGCCCCCCTGTTTAGCTGATGGGGTCTGGGCCCAGTACAACGGCACCAGTTGTACTGCCTTATCAGCGGCCCTGGCTGTACGGGGCCCTGTGCTTTCTAACAACAACCATGGGTGCAAGAATTCCTTTGAGTATACTTTATTTGCAATATATAGACAAAATCTTAACATAGTAGACTGTATCCAATGACTAGGTTTTGATGATTCTATAGATACAAATTTACCCTTTCAATACAGGAGGAATCAGAGGGTCCTGCTTGTTAGAGCTTCTAGATTGTAAGCTCTAACGAGCAGGGCCCTCTGATTCCTCCTGTATTGATTTGTATTGTAACTGTACTGTCTGCCCTAATGTTGTAAAGCACTGCACAACATGTTGGCACTATATGAATCCTGTATAATAATAATAATAATAATATTACCTCATAACCTTTCAGCGAGGGTCCAACTAGAATGATTGGCCTCATTGAAGGAACCACATCATATGGAGGGATGTGCTCTGTCTGCAAGAGAAAATGTGGTTTAAACCAATGTGCACACCCTACATCATTGGTGCTCAACCTGTGGCCCTCCAGGTGTTGCAGAACTACAAGTCCCATGAGGCATTGCAATGCTGACAGTTACAAGCATGACTCCCAAAGGCTGGAGCATGATTAAACTTGTAGTTCCACAACATCTGGAGGGCCACAGGTTGAGCATCCATGCGGCCTTCATTTTCATCTGATGACCATCATGCAGATCATTTAAGCATCAACCGCCCACGGACACTGCACAGCATGCTCTACACAAGGTCCATAACACAGCAGCACAAGACAGCGTAATATAAGAAGACACTTAGCATGGTGCATACAGTTACTTACTGACTTCTGCCTCTGTTTAGCTATATGTAGTCAATGAAAGAAGCAGAAGAAAGATAATGGAGGGGCAAGGGTTAATATAATAAGTAAGAAGAGATAGTAACAGGAATGGCCAAAATAAAATGAATAGTGAGGGGTGATAAGAGAGAAGAAAAGGTAGAAAAAAAGAAAACAAATCATGCTTGTTATTGCCATAATCAGTCCACATAACATGCATTTATACACTGAGATTTACGCATGACTTTAGGGTGAAATTAACAAGATAAATATACTTTGTTAAGCCTTGCTCATTTCCTGTCCAAGAGTTAAAAAAAACAAAAACAATTTCTGCCATTAATGCTCCTCTGTGCAGCATGCTCTTGGTAATCTTTATCCTTGCATCCCATCACTAGGTGGCTGTTTAAGTGGGCTTTAATGCCCAGGAAATGGCATAGCTTCTCTATCATGGGACGGCTGCGATTGGCTCTCACAATGGTGACATAATAAGGAGCTTCTGGGTCTAGGTCGGATGCCATGACCGAAAACTATCTATAACCGCTCAGTCACTGTGCTGGGAGCGCAGAACTGATTCATGTATACGCTGCTTTAACCGCTTAAGGACCGCCCCATAGCAGATATTCTGTTACAGGGCAGCTCTCCTGTGCAGAATCATGTATATATAGGGCAGCTCTCCTGTGCAGAATCATGTATATATAGGGCAGCTCTCCTGTGCAGAATCATGTATATATAGGGCAGCTCTCCTGTGCAGAATCATGTATATATAGGGCAGATCTCCTATACAGAATCATGTACAGTATATATAAGTGATTCTGCATTTCTGGCTAGGGTGCTCGTGCCCCCAGCGGCCTGCTTCTGCTGTGGTTGCACACAGCAGAAGCTGATCTGCGGGTGGCAGGTACTAGATGTCTGCCGACACCCGCCGATCATCAGGCAGAGACACAGAATGGAGATCTGCCTGTAAACATGGCAGATCTCCGTTCTGACAAGAGGGAAGGGATGGATTTTGTGTCCCTGCAAAGGGACACCGTCCCTAGGCACACAGTCACCCTAAATGTTTAACCCCTTCTCAGCCAGTGTCATTGGTACAGAGACAAAAAGAGAAATACCCTCCAATGGAATAGGTACTATTATGGGCACATCAGACAAAAAAAGGAGAAGTTCCGGGACCCCGTAGGGCGGAGCTGCTCCATATATTGTGTGAACCCAGCCTAAAGGCTACAGGAAAGCTTCTCTAAGCTTGGCAAGTGCTTGCTTAAACCACTACCCTTACGCAAGCTAAAGCCTGTGTGTATAAGGTCTGTGACTCCTAATTTTCCAATGAGCTAGCCTCCTAAACCTGCCATTGTACCGAATGGAATGGTACAGGATGTGGGGCTTAACACTATCCTTCCAAAACACACTAAGCTATCCCACTTAAAAAAAAAAAAAAAAAAAAAAAAATATATATATATATATATATATATATATATATATATATTATAATAGAATCAGTCGATTGTAAATTTAATTTGTTATTGCACAATCACCAGGCAGGTATTAACAGAGCAGTACAAAAGTATTAGGCAACAAGAATAAATATTAGGCAAGTAACACAAATTAAGCAAGTCTCAATGCTCACACTGGGAAAAAAGCAGCTAACACAACATCATCACTTAGGGGGGATTTACTAAAACTGGAGAGAGCAAAATCTGGTGCAGTTGTGCATGGTGGCCATTCAGCCTCTAGCCTAAGCTTGTTCAGTAAAGAAAAACTCCATCTTTTGACATACTGTACATAGTTTGTTTGGGCCAGCTTGGCCCAAATGAACTATGACCCTCACTAACGTGAGGCCGCTGGATGTGCGGTATAAGCTGTATGTACAGTGGGGGAAATAATTATTTGATGCCCTGCAGATTTTGTAAGTTTGCCCACTTACAAAGAAATGAAGGGTCTATCATTTTTATCATAGGTGTATTTTAAATGGTAGAGACAGAATATCAACCAAAAATCCAGAAAAAACACACGATACAAATGTTATAAATTGAGTTGCAGTTAAGTGAGCAAAATACGTACTTGTTCCCCAGGCAAAACATCACTTTGTGCTTGCCAACAAGGGTTTCTCCACCAAGTACTGAGGTCAGACGTTTCTTGTAGTTGGTGACCAGGTTTGCATGCATCTCAGGATGGGTTTTGGTCCACTCTTCTTTACAGATCTTCTCTAAATCCTTAAGGTTTCTTGGCTGTCGCTTGGCAACTCAAAGTTTCAGCAAAGTTTCAGCTCCCTCCTTAACTTTTCAATAGGATTAAGGTCTGGAGACTGGCTAGGCCACTCCATGACTTTAATGTGCTTCTTCTTGAGCCACTGCTCTGCTGCATTGGCAATATGTTTTCTGTCATTGTCATGCTGGAAGATCCATCCATGACTCATCTTCAGTGTTCTGGCTGAGGGAAGAAGGTTCTCCTACAATATTTTACAATACATGGCCTAGTCCATTGGCCCCTCAATGCAGCAAAGTTGGCCTGTACCTTTAGCAGAGAAACAGCCACAAAGCATCATGTTTCCACCTCCGTGCTTGACTGTAGGGATGGTGTACTTAGGGTCATAGTCAGCATTTTTCTTCCACCAAACATGGCGAGTCGCGTTAATGCCAAAGAGCGCAATTTTGGTCTCATCTGACCACAGCATTTTCTCCCAATCCTTCCCATTATTTAGATTGTGTGGGAGATTAGCTCGTGGGGATCACTTTTTAGGAGAAAAGATTCAGCATGGATGTCAGTTTTTTTTAAATCTGGCAGCTTGCCAGGTTTATTATTTAAGCATAGGCGTGCACAAAGGGTGTGCCAGGCACACCCTAATCCCACTGTGCAGCACAGATTTCCCCTACTGCCATGTCTCACCCACCCTTTCCCCCCTCAGAGCTACCAGCTTCCCTCCTCTTCCGCCGTCTGCTGCTGCAGGCACACACCAGGGGATGTTTTAGAAGTGAGGGAAGGGGCAGGTATATATATGTAATTTACCTAGCCCCTTCCCTTTCTGAAAGATCACAGTGAGTGATCAGTAGTGTGTGTTTGAGCTTTGGGGTGCCCACCCTAATGCAATAGGCTGTGCACACCTATGTATTTCAGGTTTGCAAGTTTAAAACACAAACAAAAACAGAAAGCAAAACCTCGCCGCCTGGCGCTTAAACTAAACAGATTCCTCTCTATACAGTGTGGGGCTGTCCTCGACACCCACAAAACATAAGCACATTGCAAACCTTGTGCTTAGAGTCCAATTAAACATACAGAGCTCTCAGCTCTCTCCCTCTGAGATCCAGGATCGAGCTCTCCTCTGTTCTCTTCCTGGTCATTAAATGCAGGTGGAGAGGGGTTTGAATGGACCAAAAAGACCGGGCCGGAACGAGCTCTGCCACGGGTGCCAGCAAAACCCGGGTCGGACTCTCACTAGTCGCCTCAAAATGATCGCATACGAGGCGATAGGTATCACCCATCCATTGTGGTGCCTTGCATAACGTCACAATGTTAATTAGCAAGCTTCAGACAGGCCTGTACATGCGCCTTCTTGAGGAGGGGGACCTTGCAGGCGCTGAAGGATTTCAATCCATGGTGGCGTATTGTGTTACCAATGGTTTGCTTGGTGACTGTGGTCCCAACTGCCTTGAGATCATTCACAAGCTCCTCCCGTGTAGTTCTGGGCTGATCCCTCACTTCGCTCATGATCATCATCTTGCATGGAGCTCCAGACCGAGGGCGATTGATGGTTGTTTTGTTTCCTTCTCGCTGATGGTCTTGTAGCCCATCCCAGCCTTGTGCAGGTCTACAGTCTTGTCTCTGACGTCCTTGAACAGCTCAGTGGTCTTGCCCATGATAGTGAGGTTTGAATGGAAGAAAGAGATTCTATGGACTGGTGTCTTTTATACACATGAGTTGTTGTTAGGAGCACCTTCTTAAATTGACAGGACTAATCTGTGTACCACATGAGCACATACTGTAGCCAGTTTGCGGGAGCCAGAATTGTTGTTGGTTGGTAGGGGATCAAATACTTATTTTACTCACTGAACTGCAACTCAATTTATAACATTTGTATCATGTGTTTTTTCAGGATTTTTGGTTGATATTCTGTCTCTATCATTTAAAATACACCTATGATAAAAATTATAGACCCTTCATTTCTTTGTAAGGTGGCAAACTTACAAAATCTGCAGCAGATCAAATAATTATTTTCCCCACTGTAGCTGCGGCTACATGCAGCATACCGCACCGTGTTCCGGGTTCAAGCCAAGACTTCCTGTCTCGGAACACAGTAGAGTCTATCACAGCGGTGCTGTGCATTCACAGAAAGCAATATATGCTATCAATGAATACAAAGCTTCCTTTGACTGGCTGAGTCAGAGAGGCGGGCTGATGATGTCACAATATAAATAATAGGGACAAGTTTCCCAAGAATTCATCAAAAAGGAACAAAAGGTAATTTGAAAAATTGCAAAAACGTTATTATTATTATCTTATAAATTGTAAGCCAGTACTGTCCACCTCCACATATACCAAAAAATAAAAAATGACAACGTTTCATTTTTATGTGTCATTGTTACCCAAGCACTACCACATACACACATCCATTCTCGCACATACTATTGTACAGGCCAGATTGGATTTGAGGTTAGCCTAAGCAAACCGTCCAAATCTTACCCTCAAAGTCCATCATAGAGCACAATAAGGCAATTCTGGTATGAAGGGGGAGGAGGAAGGGGGGGGCAGAGGCAAATGTAGATATGGCTGGAGATGTTCCTAGCTCAACCCCAGTTGTTAATTGGTGAAACACAATGGCAAGGCTGATGTAAGGGACCGCATCCGTACATTACTGGGGAATAAGTTCAATTCATGCATAAATACCCTCAGGTCAGCTGTGGAGAGAAATAGATGGATAGCAAGTTAGTGTCAAGCCCATGAAGACATCTCACACTCAGCCCGTGACTCCCAGATCGGGTCAGCTCAGTTAGCTTGATATAGGCTGCACCTGGGTACGCTTAAGACCTAGTGGACTGCCAGAGGAATTACAGGTGCATTAAGAGCATTCCCCCATCTGGGGTAATAGTATCGTACAATCTCACCACTCCTCCGATTGTCCATGTATGGCGGTACGCACCTCTATAGCAGTAAAACGTCCTTGATTCTGGGAATAGTCATAGGTCCGGTCCGTGTGGCAGCTGATGTTGTATGTCCCATGTGCACCATTCATAGCCAATGTGGAGATGTAAAGACCGTATCAAGTCTGGAATACACTGGGGAAGCTAGGTGTCTGTGGTAGGCAGTCCATGACCAGACAACACGGACATAATGACGTCCTGCTGACGTGTTTCGTTCGACAAGCAAACTTCTTCTGAGATGGAGGCTGGGGCCGGAGCTGAGCATCTATTTATATTGTTGGTCAACATGTTGATTTATACATAAATTCAAAGCGCCATGCACCCCAACGCCACTTGGTTTTCATCACACAATCCCGGGTAATAAAGATAAAAAATAAACATACAGTAAGTACTTGTTTCTGAATGCAGCACCGGAACCCAGCATAATCAAATCTATATTTAAGTGGAGTATACTTAAATAGGAGGCAGACCGCATATCCATCACACTAAAAAACGTTAACTACTAAAAAACAAAGTTATTTCTCTCTGCAGCTGACCTGAGGGTATTTATGCATGAATTGAACTTATTCCCCAGTAATGTACGGATGTGGTCCCTCACATCAGCCTTGCCATTGTGTTTCACCGATTAACAACTGGGGTTGAGCTAGGAGCATCTCAACCCATATATACTTTTGCCTCTGGCCCCCCTTCCTCCTCCCCCTTCGTACCAGAATTGCCTTATTGTGCTCTATGATGGACTTTGGGGGTAAGATTTGGACGGTTTGCTTAGGCTAACCTCAAATCCAACCTGGCCTGTGCAATAGTATGTATGAGGATGGATGCGTGTATGTGGTAGTGCTTGGGTAACAATGACAACATTGTCATTTTTTATTTTTTGGTATATGTGGTGGTGGATAGTACTGGCATACAGTTTATAAGATAATAATAAAGTTTTTTACAATTTTTTAATTGGCTATTGTTCCTATTTGATGAATTCTTGTCCCTATTATTTATATTTTTGCCGCTATTTAGAGGAGCACACTGTTAGTTTATAGACTTTATGAGTGATGGAATAAATTTTTTCCAAGTAATGAAGGTTAAACTATCACTTGGGCCATTAATTCCATATGGGTGTAGCCGGCTAATTCCTTGTTTGTGTGTTGATGATGTCACAATCTCTGACTCAGCCAATTAGAGGAAGCTTTGTATTCATTGATAGAATACATTGATTACTCTGAATGTCTGAGCGCCGCTGTGATAGACTCTACTGTGTTTCGGGAATGAGGCAGGAAGCCTTTGCTCAAACCCGGAGCACAGTGCAGTATGCTGTATGCAGCCTCAACTACATACAGTTTATACCGCACATACAGCAGTCTCACATTTTAGTGAGGGACATTGTTTGTTTGGGCCACGCTGGCACAAACTATGTAAAATATGTCAAAAGATGGAGTTCTTCTTTAAGCGTTGACAAAATCCTGTACGCTTATTGGTTTCTATGTGGAGCTGCACCAGATTTTGCACTCTTCAGTTTTAGTAAATCAGCCCCTCAGTGTTATGCCTTTGGTCAAGCTACAACTCTTAGTTCATAGCGAATGTTACTAATAAAACTGCGCCAGGCGGGGGTTTTACCTTTTTAAAGAAAGGGCCACGTTTGGTACTAGCTGGGGGGGTTGTTACGCTCCCCGCACTGTTGTGGGGGGTATGCTGAGCACCCTGAGGATCTGTTTCATCAAATTCTAATTCAGCATCTATATCATAAGCTAAGGGGGATTCTAAGGGACCTGCGGAGGAGTGTTTGGGAAAGGCAGGATAGTAGGTGTTGGAGGGAAAGGAGAAGAGATGCAAAAGAAAAAAGACAAAATATATCAGTATTGGAGAAACACAAATGAGTAAAGGAAAATCATAAATAATTAATATGAGGGTTATATAAAAAAAGAGACGTTAGAGGGATACGCAATGACAAAATCAGGTAGAAATATGTAGAAAATAAAATACATCAAAAGGCACAGAAAAAATAACTGAGGGCAATTAGAGATCAGCTCAGGTTTGATTTCCTCATGTGAATAAACCTACTTAATAAGGAAACTTTTTTGGATACTTATAATATTCCTTTTTCAGGTTTTATTTAGTTCAGCAACCTCTGGGTTCACTCCACACCCAGACCCCTCAGGAAAGCCCCCTCTCCAACACAGTAAGTGCTTTTCTAAGGCTCGCCATTTGCATCTTTATAGATCGTGGAACCAGGCAGGAAAGTTGATTTCACGTGAAGGGGAACTGAAGATGGGAAATTTTTGTAAGTACGAAAAAAATGTTCCTTTTCCCCAGTCCCTCTGCATGTCAGTAACCCCTGAAAATGAACTAGCAATAAAAACCGGGTGGGACAACAACATCATGCCAAACAGAAATATGTCATTGTGGTTTGGCCCCCTTAAAGGAGAACTATACTCCAAAAGATTAGTTAAAACCACACATGCCTTTTTTTGCCACTACTATTCCTTTATACTGACTGCTGAAATTTACAAATGCAACAATCTAGAAATTGGATGAAAGTTTTAGCACTGGGAAACACTTTTTGAATGATAAATAGTGCATTTTATATAAAACTGTATAGAGTGAACCAAAATGAGGGACAAATGAGGAGAAATGAGGAGGAATGAGGGACAGAGGAGAGGGACTTTGTTCCAAATTAGGGACAGTCCCTCGAAATCCGGGATAGTTGGGAGCTATATGTTTACCTGTAATGCTTCAGGAATGTGTGAGTAGAAGACCAAGCTGCACCAAAGTCGGCATTTCAACCTAGCATCCTAGAGCTGCCCATGTAACATGCATTTATTAAGGGACAAAACTGAATGGATGTGGGGCTTGATACCCCCCTTTCAAAACCCCACGGAGACTGACTAGATTTGTTCACCAAGCCAAACTTCTCATAAGGATGGGGAGTTCTATGCTACAAAATGAACTTCCAGAAGCTGAGAAAATGTTTCTGAAAATTCAGCTTCCGGGATGCAGGCCAGTGCTGTGTCCAAATATTTCTTACACTGAAGAGTTTGAAGGCTCTAATCTCTGAATCTTCTTGGTCTGCATAAACAGCATAGCTAATACTTGGATTGCTGAGTTTGATTCTTGCCAAAATTGACTATCCATTCAAACTGGGCTAACTTATCCAACATTAGTTATTTGTGAGGGCCAGAGTTTTCAAACATTTCACATCTAGAAGATTGCCTAAATAATGTTCAATCTATACCCCTGAAGAGTGATTGCGAGCAACATAGATAACAGACCTTTGGATGAGCAATAAATAGGCTGAAGGGTAAAGCTTAGTACACGTGGGCCATGTGTACTGCACCTGGTCATACAGAAGCCGGCCAGCCGTTTACCCGGCTTCTGTTGAAGGGGCATGACCTAAGAAGGTCTGCCAATCGGCTTCTCAGTCAGCCATTGGCTGTGAGCGCTGACCGTAGTGTTCTGGCGGTTCTTGTCAGAACAAAATAGAACATAAGGGGAGATCGCTGTACTAATATTGCATAGTTAGTACAGTGGCTCCAACCTGAGTTGTCAGTTTTTTTTTTTTTCATTGAGCCCACTGGGTTGAATGCAAAAAAAAAAAACTAGTAGTGTGTACGAGGCTTACAGCGGAGCTCCACCCAAAAGTGTAAGCTCCACTTGTCTGCCTCCTCCTCCCCTCCGGTGGCACATTTGGCACTTTTTGGGAGGGAGTGGGTACCTGGTTTTGCCGCGGCCGCAGCGGGTCCATTGAGAAAGTGCAGCGCACACATGCGCAGTAGGGAAACCGGCTGTGCAGCCACTTGGCTCGATATCGCAAACCGCTGCCACCTGGCGGCAGCTGCGAGATCGCGTATTGTGAGCATGCACACGCCGCTGGAGGCGCGCTTGCCCGCTCGCTGTGTAGAGGGGGAGCCAGGGAGCGGGTAGGGTGGACTCGATGTCGGCCGGCTACACGCGATTGCTCCCTTGCAGTGACAGAACGGAGATCTGTGTGTGTAAACACACAGATCTCCATTCTGACAGGGGGAAGGAATGTGATCGCAGGCTTCCTGTATATGGGAGCAGCGATCACTCTCCTCCCCCACTCAGCCCAGCCCCCACACAGTTAGTAACACATCCCAGGGAACACAGTTAACCCTTTGATCGCCCCCTAGTGTTAACCCCTTCTCTGCCAGTAACATTTACACAGTAATCAGTGAATTTTCATAGCGCTGAATCGCTGTATAAATGCCAATGGTCCCAAAAAAGTGTCAAAAGTGTCCGACATGTCCTCTGCAATGTCGCAGTACCGCTAAAAATCGCAGATTGCCGCCACTATTAGTAAAAAATAAATAAATACCCCATAAATGAATTATCATGGTTTGTAAATGCGGCAACTTTTGCACAAACCAATCAATAAATGCTGACTGCAATTTTTTATTACCAAAGGTATGAGGAAGTATATATATCGACCAAAACTGATGAATACATTTTTTTATATATATATTTTTGGATATGTATTTTAGCAAAAAGCAAGAAATATTGTTTTTTTTTTTCTAAATTGTCGCTCTTTATTTGTTTATAGCGGTGATAAGAAATACTGCAGAGGGGATCAAATACCACCAAAAGAAAGCTCTATTTGTGAGAAAAAAAGCACGTCAATTTTGTTTGGGTACAACGTCGCACGACCAAGCAATTGTCAGTTAAAGCGACGCAGTGCCGAATCGCAAAAAGTGCTCTGGTCCTAAAAGGGGAAATCCTTCCGAGGCTGCAGTGGTTAAAGCAACCCCAAAATCTCAAACATATTTAATTATTTATTAAGCAAGACTAAGGATTTGTAGATAGGCATCCAATGGGTCAATTGAATGTAGCTAGTCCAAAGCCTGCACTGTTCTGGTAACAGTTGTAACGTACGTACTTCATCCTGAAATGTCTGTTTCTTTTTGGCAGAATATAATCCTTCATGCTCACTTTCTCTGCTTTGAAGATTCATTTCCACACTTGTTTGGGACTCCAACTCTCTTGTTTGTGATGCTTTATGAAATCAATTACACAAAATCAACAGGTTGGAGCTAGCAAAGGGATTGCGGACATGAAGGAATGGGAAATACATTGGGGTTAATTTACTAAAACTGGAGGGTGCAAAATCTGGTGCAGCTGTGCATGGCAGCCAATCAGCTTCTAACTTCAGCTAGTTCAGTTTTGATTTTAAAAAAAATGGAAGCTGATTGGTTTCTATGCAGAGCTGCACCAGATTTTGCACTCTCACTTTTAGTAAATCAACCCCAATGTACATTTATGTTTCACTTCCTCGAACATTACAAAAATGTATGTATGTAGTCTAGTCAGCAATGCCTTCAAGTTTTAGTTGTATGTATCACCACATTCGTTTGTAAATACTAAATTCTGATTATGCTGTATTTCTACAGTTATGCAAGTTTGCATAAGGCACGTTTCGTGCTTATGGAGGAAGGAGAAGGAAGTGCTCGGCATGCCAGATATCTCAGCGTAAAACCAATAAAGATCAGACAGGAAAATCATGAAATTTCCCACCTGTAGGCTTCAACAGTGAGCATCCCAAGGGATTGAGCAGGGCTATACAGTCAAGCATTCCCTAATCTCGCGTGTTTACAGGTGAATATTTTCTTTTACTAGTAAACAACGTAAGCCTCTGACTTGCTTACAAGAACCAATCAGGCTATGGGTCATAAAGGTAGTGGTGTCTATGGCACCGCAATACAATAGACAAGCTGACACCATATTCATTAAGCTTATTAACCGGTTCCCGACCAGCTCGCGTACATTTACTGCTGCACTGTGGCAGCGTAGCGCGAATCGCCGTCTATAAACGGCGGCTCGATCTCATGCCCGACGCACTCTGTAGGAGTGTGCCTGCGGCTCGGCCAGACCCCATGTCTGCCGGCAAGCCGCGATGACCTGGCAGAGAGAAAGAACAGGGAACCACCAATGTAAACACGGCAGTTCCCCACTCTGTCAGTGGGCATTTAAAAGATCTACTGATCCCTGTCAATGGGATTAGTTAGATCTCTTATGTCCATGGTAGCCCAGCCCCCTCACAGTTAGAACATGCCTAGGGAAACACAGTTAACCCCTAGATCTCCCCCTGCAGGTTAACCCTTTCACTGCCAATCACATTTATACAGTAATCAGTGGATATTTAGATTTCTGATCGCTGTATAAATGTCATTGGTCCCAAAAAAGTGTAAAAAATGTCTGACATGTCCGACCCAATATCAAAGTCCCGATAAAAATCGCAGATCACCGCCATTACTAGTAAAAAAAAAAAAAAATTGTAAAAACGCCAGAAATTTATTCTCATGATTTCTAAAAGTGTCAACTTTTGTGCAAACCAATTAATAAAGGCCGATTGCAATTTTTTTTACCAAAAATATGAAGAAGAATATAAAATCGGCCAAAACCGATGAATACATTTTTTTTTTTTTTTTTGTATTTTAGCAACAAGTAAGAAATATTGTTTTCTTTGCAAAATTGTCACTCTTTTTTTGTTTATAGCGGAGATCAGAAAAGACGCAGAGGTGACCAAATACCACCATAAGAAAGCACTATTTGTGGGAAAAAAGCACGTCAATTTTGTTTGTGCAATTGTCAGTTAAAGTGACGCAGTGCCGAATCACAAAAAGTGCTCCGGTCCTAACATGGGAAATCCTCCCAGGGGTGAAGTGGTTAAAAAAAAAAAACAGAAAACACTGTACACATGTAAATTCCTTAACCAACAGCAATGAACTAAATTGCTTTTCATCATAGAATCTTTGCTCCCTACGCTTACTAACCACTGTTATTTTTATCGTTTGATTTTTGATAAGGTTAAATGTAGTAATGCCAGAAGAGGAAGCAGCTTGTGTAAACATTGTTAAAAGCTTTTTTCAGGACTTCAAAGATGGTCAAAGTTTATCATCACTGGGTATGCCACATTTAGTATTTTATAACAGAAGATAAAACTAAGTAAAGTAACAAATTTTACGATATGGATAAAGAAAGGAGCAGTGCCACCAGCTAAAAATGTTAGGCTGAAAAGAAAAACAGTTTTTCACGTGTTTTGAAAACATGGATGCAATCCTTAGGAGATGCATTAAAACAGAAGTACGGGGTATATATACTGTATATGAAAAACAAAAACCTTATACTCACCTAGGGGGATGCAGCATCGATGCGATGCTGCATGTGTCTCCTGCCGCCTCTGCACTGGGAACTGAGTGATCATCACTGCTGCCCACTCAGTTCTCCGCTCTGAGCAGAAAGCCATGACTGTCAGTCATCGGCTCTCTGCTCTGTACTTCCAGCACTCACTGGAGTGCTGGGAAGGGTAGGGGAGGGAGAAGCTGGCTCAGACTCTCAGTGGCGCAGCTGAGAGGCTGACCCAGCTGCCGCTCTAAGCATCTGGGTGAATCCCGACTGTAAAGTTGAGATCTTTCTCCAGCCTGGACCAGCTGAGTGACGACAGCCAACAGTCAACTGAACTGCAGTGCTGTGATCCATAGAAAAAGTAGGGCCAAAAAAGCTTTGGCCATACTTCTCCTTTAACCTTAAAGTGGTTGTAAACTCAGTACAACCACTTTAACCTACCGATAAGCCTATAATAAGGCTTACCTGTAGGTTCCAAGAATATCTCCTAAAATTGCACCATTTAGGAGATATTCTCTATCTTCTTGGCACATGCGCAGTGACGTCAGCGCGGCTCCAGCCTATCACAGCGATGGAGCCCGCGCTGTGATTGCCGCCGAACTCGGAAGCAGCATGTCATCGCTCACAGTGGTGTTAGGGGACCGCTGCAACAGCTTCGTTTCAAGGTAAGTAATTCATAATGAGCTAGTATGCAATGCGTACTAGCTCATTATGCCTTTGTCTTGCAGTTTTTTTTTTTTTTCAGGGAGTTTACAACCACTTTAATGACACCAATGATCGGAGGATTTAAATATACTTAGATTTGATCTGAGATCACTCAAAAACTGGTATCAATTCATTCATAAAATTAATCACATTTTGGGCATCCCCTCGATTTTGCAGTTAAACCTGGCTTCAGATCGGTGTTGCACTGATGCCCACTTTGTGTTTTATATATGTAAAGAACAGCTAGCAAGAAATGGAGTTAGATAGCATATGCTGCTCTACCTATAAACAGGACAGGATTTGATTCCTCACCTGTAGCTGGTGGTGTTGGTCTCCGTGTACCACTGACTACATCACCTAAACTACTGGAGTTTCCAATGGATTTACTGCAAGAGAAGATAAGGAGAAGAGGAAATAGTAAGATAGTAAAGGAGAATGCATTGGGTAAGGGAAACTTGTGTGACTGGCATAGAGATGGGAAGAAAGTCACATGCTGTAACTGTATGAACAAGATTGTACGGCAGTCACCTGGTACTAAGTCGGCTCTGTCGCATCTTCTGTTCCTGTAACATGCGCATGTGTTCCAGCTTCACAGGGCTTGGGATGAATCCCACCTCACAGCCCTCCCGAACCGCTCGTCCAATCCACCAGTCGTTGTTATATTTCTAGAAATGTACAAAAAGGAGCATTTTAAAGAAATAACCTAGGAGGATCCTGCGCCCACTTGTCTCTTATATCATATAGACTTTTTGAGATGATAATGCATATACTGTGGTGGAACCACCAAGTAACCAGATAAGATACAGGCTAGAGCTATCCTGCCAGAAGTTCTGGGGCACAAGATGGAAGTCAATGTAAAAGGAATTTTCATAACTGCATACATATTGCAAACTATACATGCCTTGTTAATCTCCTGAGGAAGTGGCACATTTTTTCCCTACTGCATATATTGAAGATTCTTGAAAATTCTTCTATAAATCTGGGAAATGTGATACTATTTGGGGTTGCAAAAATCCAGGTTGTATGTTTAAAAGATTGTGCCAGCCTTAATATTTTAATGAATATTTTTATACAGGACAAAAAAAACTTAGAGATTGTAAAGTTAAAAATTTAAAAAAATATATATATATGTATATATATATACTTACCTGCAATGTGCAATGGAATTGCACAGAGCTTCCTTGTACGTCCTCTTCTCAGGCCCCCTGCCAGAGTTCCTCGCCCCTCTTCTCTGTCCAGCGAAACCCTACCCCCCTTGTCTTCGCCCCCCATTCTCTTCTCCGATTATCCTTCACGTTTCCAACATTTCCCTTTCATTGTCTTTCCTTCCTTAGGTTCCTAGTTCACTTTTAGGACCTTGAAGCTAGAAAAACCTCAATACAGAGCACCCTGACTAGGATGCCTGATGGACCTGTCTTCTGGCACAAAGAATTAACCACTCCGCATCCGAGCCATTTCTGGCACTCCTCTCCTACATGTACAAATCATCATTTTTTGCTAGAAAATTACTCAGAACCCCCAAACATTATATATGGTTTTTAGCAGAGATCCTAGGGAATAAAATGGTGGTTGTTGCAACTTTTTATGTCATGCGGTATTTGCTCAGCGATTTTTCGAGAGCGTTTTTTAAAAAAAACTTTCATGAATTAAAAAAAAAAACAAATTAGTAAAGGTAGCCCAATTTTTTTTCATAATGTGAAAGATGATGTTACGCCGAGTAAATAGATAACCCAACATGTCACATTTTAAAATTGCACAAACTCGTGGAATGGCGCCGAACTTTGGTACTTAAAAATTTTGCTTTAAAATTTTTTACAGGTTAGATGTTTAGAGTTACAGAGGAGATCTTGGGCTAGAATTATTTCTCTCACTCTAACGCATGCGGCGATACCTTCACATGTGTGGTTTGAATGCCGTTTACATATGCGGGCGTGACTTATGTATGCGTTCACTTCAGTGCGCGAGCTCTCGGGGATGGGGCACTTAAATTTTTTTATTTATTATTTTACTTTTTTTTTGCACTCTCTCTTTAATTTTTTTTTTATCACTTTTACTCCTAATGTAAACATCCCTTGTAATAGGAAAAGTGTATGACAGGACCTCTTTATGGAGAGATGCAGGGTCTATAAGACCCTACTTCTCCCCTCCTGACTGGAAAGGCTGAGATCAGAAAAAAAAAACAGACGATCTCAGCCTTTCCTTTTTCTCTCACTGGCATTGTTTACATCCAGAGACCCGGACGTGACGTCATGACGTGCGCCCGGGCCTCCGAGAGCCATAGAGATGACCGGGGACCGTCTGTCCCTTGGAAATTTCTGGTATTAACTTCCAGCGGCAGGCGATTCCTTCTCCCGTTCACCGATCACTCAGGTGAGTCGGGAGAAGCACCGAAGGTTGGCGCATCCCCTACCATCTTCTGTAAGAAGGATCAAGCCGCTAAACTGCTGCTATGATCGTTCTTACGGTGATGGGAATCACCTGCTAAAAAAAAGGATATCTCAATGATGCCTGCAGGTGCGGCATCATTGACATATCACCACTGAAATCCCAGGACGTCAATTGACGGCCTGCGTAGCTGAAGTGGTGATTATAAACCTTTGTTTTTTGTTTTTTTTAAATTAACAAACATGTCATACTTACCTCCCTCTGTGCAGTGGTTTTGCACAGAGTGGCCCCAAACCTCCTCTTCTGGGGTCCTCCAGCAGCGCTCCTGGGACCTTCTCCGCATCCAGTGACCCATCAGGGAAAGCTTCCCTGGGGTCACCTGTGTGGGCGCGCTCCCATGTCCTGTTTGCGTATATTCACACAAACAGCAGGACTCGGCCCCTGCATCCCTGGACCTGATTGACAGCACTGGGAGCCAATGGCTCCCCTGCAATCAATCCAGCCAATGAGGACCCATTACACCGGCTGGAGTGTATTGCTCATCTTTTCATGTGACAACACTGAAGAAATGACACTTTGCTACAATGTAAAGTAGTGAGTGTACAGCTTGTAACAGTGTAAATTTGCTGTCCCCTCAAAATAACTCAGCACAGCAATTAATGTCCGCTGGCAACAAAAGTGAGTACACCCCTAAGTAAAAATGTCCAACTTGGGCCCAAAGTGTCAATATTTTGTGTGGCCACCATTATTTTTCAGCACTGCCTTAACCCTCTTGGGGATGGAGATCACCAGAGCTTCACAGGTTGCCACTGGAGTCCTCTTCGGATCCTCCATGATGACATCACGGAGCTTGTGGATGTTAAAAACCTTCACCTTCTGTTTGAGGATGTCCCAACAGATGCTCAATAGGGTTTAGGTCTGGAGACATGCTTGGCCAGTCCATCACCTTTACCCTTAGCTTTTTTAGCAACGCAGTGGTTGTCTTGGAGGTGTGTTTGGGGTCGTTATCATGCTGGAATACTGCTCTGTGGCCCAGTCTCCGAAGGGAGGGGATGATGCTCTGCTTCAGTATGTCACAGTACATGTTGGCATTCATGGTTCCCTCAATGAACTGTAGCTCCCCAGTGCCGGCAGCACTCATGCAGCCCCAGACCATGACACTCCCACCACCATGCTTGACTGTAGGCAAGACACACTTGTCTTTGTAATCCTCACCTGGTTGCCGCCACACACACGGGACACCATCTGAACCAAATAAGTTTATCTTGGTCTCATCAGATCACAGGACATGGTTCTAGTAATCCTTGTCCTTAGTCTGCTTGTCTTCAGCAAACTGTTTGCGGGATTTCTTGTGCATCATCTTTAGAAGAGGCTTCCTTCTGGGACGATGGCCATGCAGACCAATTTGATGCAGTGTGCGGTGTATGGTCTGAGCACTGACAGACTGACCCCCCACCCCTTCAACCTCTGCAGCAATGCTGGCAACACTCATATGTCTATTTCCCAAAGACAACCTCTGGATACGAGGCTGAGCATGTGCACTCAACATCTTTGGAAGACCATGGTGAGACCTGTTCTGAGGGGAACCTGTCCTGTTAAACCGCTGTATGGTCTTGGCCACTGTGGCTGTGTGTTGAATTATTTTGAGGGGACAGCAAATTTACACTGTTATACAAGCCGTACACTCACTACTTTACATTGTAGCAAAGTGTCATTTCTTCAGTGTTGTCACATGAAAAGATAGAATAAAATATTTACAAAAATGTGAGGGGTGTACTCACTTTTGTGAGATACTGTATATCGTACATGTGCCTCTGGGAGCCAACTATATAAATATTCATAAAATCGTTATACCAGTGTCACCAGTTTATATCATTCATATCAGCTACAGGGTTTTGTCAAACCAATTACCATGCAAAATCTGTGTGTATACATCCCAGATTTAGCTGTTAGATGTAACATTAATCAAACAGGCAGTATACAATTGGGTTGGATACTATACGTTAATACACTTTGTGCATACTAACTGCATATTATACTGCCAGTAAAGGTCATCATTTTAACAATAATCAAATCTAAATTGCATATAAAAATGTACAGTAAATGTTTGTGAGAGAATGGTAAAACGGAGTGTACTGTGCACATTACCATACAGCCAATATTCAGGAAACATCTTTCATGGTTCTGTTGAAAGTTAGCACTGGATTGTCTACTCTGGGTTACATAGCCAGTCGGGTTGAATAAAGTCATCAAGTGCAACCAAAAGACAAAATTAAATGAATACAATAAAAATATTTAGTATCCTCTGAGCCTCAAACCCAAGGAAAAGGCAAAAATTCCTTTAACAATCATAGTCCGGATGCATTTCTTCGAGATGTAGCTGGTAGGGCTCTGTTTCAGGTCTGTAAGCTTATCCTAATGCACTGGATCTCCCAGATCGTACCAACAATACAGAGGTGGGCTGATCAGATGGGCACCACATTTAGATATGAAAAACTGATTTACAAACACAGAAGTAACCCATATAAATGTAAAAGCATGTGGGGGAAGTGGCTGGCCATACCTTGCCTAACTCTGGTAGACTTACTTATGGATAGACTCTTGTTGTAAGGGCCAAGGCTATCAAAAGTACTGACTGGCTGTTCTGGGTTACAGCTAAGCTTAGGGGCACAAATGAAGCTGTGACTAGGTCCTACTTTATGCTACTGTTCATAATGCTATACGTGCTATACGTGATGCAAAATCTTTACCGCTATACATGTCAATGTCAGGATTATGTCATGTGACATTGCATTTCCTTATGTATGGAATCTCTGGATTGTTCTTGTATTTTTTTCTGTATGGTTTGTTGATCTCTCTCAAACTTTTTCTTGATTCAAAAAAAATAAAAATAATCATGGTCCAATTTGCTTTAACGGAACACAAAGGCTATAGGATACTTCCTGGATCAACATTCTACAGTATTATTATTTTTTATAAATATTCATGATGATTCATATTTTGTGCATTTAGAAATATACCCAGTTGTGTTTTTTTTAAGGTTCTTTTTTTTATTGGGTTACATTACATACATTGAAACAACATTCAGGGTGTAGCCAGCCACACAGGGTCCATATTATAGGTCCATTACACTCTAACTGAACATAGGTATGCTAACTACCATACCAACACCCCATCACTCAGCTTGACTACAATCCCCCGTGGATCAGGATCTTGAAATGGAAGATGTACACCAGTCTTTATTATCTGTAATCAGTTAATCTGTATGTATCATAGGACTGCACCCACCCCACACCCATGGGAATCAGAAGTAAGGCCTGGTTCACACTGCTGCGAACTGTACTGCGAATAGATTGCGTTGCGATAGATTAAATTCGCAAGTCATCTCCAATAACATAGTGTTCTACCAGTGCAGTTCACACTGATGCGTTGCGAATCTAATCCGTGAAGAAAAAGGGTCCTGTGCGAGTTTGATCCGTGTGCGATGCGAATTCAGCTCCATAGACTACAATAGAACACGGATTGAAAACGCAATCTCCCATTCACATCACTGTGATAGCTTCCCTCTCCAGCTACAGCTTTGCAGTAGATTCGCACCAACATGTGGAAATCGCACTTGTTTCTGAACTGAAAAAACTTGCATCGCAATCGTATTCAATTTGCAGAAAATTTGCACCGCAGCAGTGTGAACCCAGCCTTATAGAGCAAAAAGGTCAGCTCAGCTTGGCTAGATTTACAACCCCTTGACCAGAACTATGTTAATCAAATCACCGAGGTCCTTGTGTCATACCAAGCTCTCCATATTTTTTAAACCCAGTTGTTTTTAATGCAATGTAGTGAATGGCTAAAACCAGATCCTGTGGGTTGCACATCTACTCTTTTCAGTGCCTGGTTAAAGTGAACCTGGATGTAAGAGCAGATACCACAAGGCTGCTGCCATTTTCTTTACCACCTAAAAAAGTTCCTATTCCCCTCTCTAAATTATGCTACACTTTATTACTGGGCCCTGACTTCCTCTGATTTCATGGTTAATCCCAGCCAACTGCGATTCCCAGTCCCAGTCATTCCCAGTAAATGTGCTCTTTTTATACTGGAAGTGGGAGTTGGCAGAGCTTAGCTATCTAGAATTCAGACCCCAGTAACAAAGTGAAACTGAGGCTTCCCATGGTTTAATCTTTTTTTTTTTTTATTCAGCCAGCAGACCGAATGAAAAAAATAAAAAAGAACAGATTCCTCTATCCATACAAGCGAGATGTATGGGGGAATCCTCCCACTAGGACATTGATGCTGCTGCAGCTGTCAGATCGACAAAAGTTTTCCAACATTCCTATTGAACAGAAGTTAATTGTTAGATGAACTTCTGTTGAGCAGGAAAGGCCCTGGATCAAAATTCGGCCAGTCTTTGCAAAATAGGGACCAATTTCGATCCATCTAAGGCCAGCTTAAATTAGATTGTGACACTGAAGAGGATTTTCTTACTAGTAAAGATAGTGGTTTCCATCTCTTAGGCCCAGTTCACACTGCTGACATCCCAGTGCGACTTTCGGCACGACTTGCATAGGGCTTCGTTAACAGAAGTCAATGCAAGTCGCGCTGAAGTTGGGCCAAAAGTAGTGCAGGAACCTTTTTCTCAAGTCGCTCCTATTGGAACAGTTCCATTGCACTTAATGGGGTACGACTTGTGATGCGACATGTGCTCTCAAAGTCGGAGCGCATGTCACATCAATGTGAACCAGACCTAAGTGTCTGTTCTCAGACAGGATGTTTAATTTCAAAAGTGTAATATTGAGTAAGGTTCACTTTAAAGTGATTGTAAAGGCTTTTTTTTTTTAAATAACAAACATGTTATACTTACCTCCTCTGTGCAGTCGGATTTGCACAGAGCAGCCTGGATCCTCCTTTTCTCAGGTCCCTCTTCTGTGCTCCTGGCCCCTCCCTACTATCGAGTGCCCCCTCAGCCAACAGCTTTCTATGGGGGCACCCAAGCAGAGTCAGAGCTCCATGTATCCATTCAGACATGGAGCCCCGGCCCCGCCCCTCTCTCCCCTGATTACCTGACTGATTTTGATTGACAGCCGCGGGAGCCAATTGTGCAGCTGCTGTGTCTCAGCCAATCTGTGAAAACTTTAATTTGTAGGACAGACTCTTGTCTGTGAATCCAGACCAAGTGTAACTACACTGTACGCGAGGCTG
>BLSH010462338.1:393695-404221 GCA_018402905.1 Glandirana rugosa | reverse complement strand
AATACAGCTCTTGTTATTAGGCAAAATGGACATATTCCAGAGTTCAGTGTTAAAGGGTTGGTTCACCTTTAACAAAAATCTGCCTGTGCAGATAATGGATGTCTGTAGATAAAAACAAACTGTGCAGTTCTGACTAAAGTTGAATAATGCCCTTATTATAGATGAAGGCCATTTACAGTATCTCACAAAAGTGAGTACACCCCTCACGTTTTTGTGAATATTTTATTCTATCTTTTCATGTGACAACAAGAAATGACACTTTGCTACAATGTAAAGTAGTGAGTGTACAGCTTGTATAACAGTGTAAATTTGCTGTCCCCTCAAAATAACTCAACACACAGCCATTTATGTCTAAACCGCTGACAACAAAAGTGAGTACACCCCTAAGTGAAAATGTCCAAATTGGGTCCAATTAACCATTTTCCCTCCCCGGTATCATGTGACTCATTAGTGTTACAAGATCTCAGGTGTAAATGTGGGGAGCAGGTGTGTTAAATTTGGTGTTATCGCTTTCACTCTCTCATACTGGTCACTGGAATTTCAACATGGAACCTCATGGCAAAGAACTCTCTGAGGATCTGAAAAAAAGAATTGTTGCTCTACATAAAGATGGCCTAGGCTATAAGAAGATAGCCAAGACCCTGAAACTGAGCTGCAGCATGGTGGCCAAGACCATACAGCGGTTTAACAGGACAGGTTCCACTCAGAACAGGCCTCACCATGGTCAGCCAAAGAAGCTGAGTGCACGTGCTCAGTGTCATATCCAGAGGTTTTGGGAAATAGTTGGGAAATAGACGTATGAGTGCTGCCAGCATTGCTGCAGAGGTTGAAGGGGTGGGTGGTCAGCCTGTCAGTGCTCAGACCATACGCCGCACACTGCATCAAATTGGTCTGCGTGGCTGTCGTCTTCTAAAGATGATGCACAAGAAAGCCAAGCAAACAGTTTGCTGAAGACAAGCAGGCTAAGGATATGAATTACTGGAACCATGTCATGTGGTCTGATGAGACCAAGATAAACTTATTTGGTTCAGATGGTGTTAAGCATGTGGGGCGGCAACCAGGTGAGGAGTATAAAGACAAGTGTGTCTTACCTACAGTCAAGCATGGTGGTGGGAATATCATGGTCTGGGGCTGCATGAGTGTTGCCGGCACTGAGGAGCTACAGAACATTGAGGGAATCATGAATGCCAACATGTACTGTGACATACTAAAGCAGATCATGATCCCCTTCCTTCTGAGACTGGGATGCAGGGCATTATTCCAACATGATAATGGCCCTAAACACAACTCCAAGACAACCATTGCCTTTCTAAAGAAGCTGAAGGTAAAAGTGATAGACTGGCCAAGCATGTCTCCAGACCTAAACCCTATTGAGCATCTGTGGGGCATCCTCAAGCTGAAGGTGGAGAAGCGCAAGGTCTCTAACATCCACCACCTCTGTGATGTCGTCATGGAGGAGTGGAAGAGGACTCCAGTGGCAACCTGTGAAGCACCGTTGAACTCCATGCCCAAGAGGGTGACCGCAAGTGCTGGAAAATAATGGTGGCCACACAAAATATTGACACTTTGGGCCCAATTTGGACATTTTCACTTAGGGACTTACTCACTTTTGTTGCCAGCGGTTTAGACATTAATGGCTGTGTGTTGAGTTATTTTGAGGGGACAGCAAATTTACACTGTTATACAAGCTGTACACTCACTACTTTACATTGTAGCAAAGTGTCATTTCTTCAGTGTTGTCACATGAAAATATAGAATAACATATTTCCAAAAATGGTATTTAACTTCAAAGTAGCGACAATGGGCGATCCCGAAGTGGCTAAAAGTCAGCAGCTACACTTTTTGTAGCTGCTGTCTTTTAATAAACACAAAAATGAGTGGAACTCTGCTTTAAAGGATATTTAAAGGTTCGTTTAATAAAAAAAAAGGAAACAGGTCATACTTACCTCCTCTGTGTAGTTGGTTTTGCACAGAGTGGCCTCAATCCTCTTCTTCTGGGGTCCCTCCGCGGTGCTCCTGGCTCCTTCTCTTCTCGAGTGCCCCGTTGGAGAAGTGCCCTACTGGCACTCGTGTGGGCGCGTTCCCGTGTCCTGCTGCTGTGTCCATTGACACAGACAGCAGGATTCAGCTCCGTCCCCCTGCAAAGAACTCTCTGAGGATCTGAAAAAAGAATTGTTGCTCTACATAAAGATGGCCTAGGCCAGTGATGGCAAACCTTGGCCCCCCAGATGTTTTGGAACTACATATCCCATGATGCTCATGCATGCAGCAGTGTAGTTGAGCATCATGGTAAATATAGTTCCAAAACATCTGGAGTGCCAAGGTTTGCCATCACCGGCCTAGGCTATAAGATTGGCAAGACTCTGAAACTGAGCTACAGCATGGTAGCCAAGACCATAAGGCGGTTTAACAGGACGGGTTCCATTCAGAACAGGCCTCGCCATGGTTGACCAAAGAATTTGAGTGCACATGCTAAGTATCATATCCAGAGGTTATCTTTGGGAAATAGACATATTAGTGCTGCCAGCATTGCTGCAGAGGTTCAAGGGGTGGGGGGTCTGCCTGTCAGTGCTCAGACCATATGCCACACACTGCATCAAATTGGTCTGCATGGCTGTCGTCCCAGAAGGAAGCCTATTCTAAAGATGATGCACAAGAAAGTCCGCAAACAGTTTGCTGAAGACAAACAGACTAAGGACATGGATTACTGGAACCATGTCCTGTGGTCTGAGACCAAGATAAACTTATTTGGTTCAGGTGGTGTCAAGTGTGTGTGGTGGTAACCAGGTGAGGAGTACAAAGACAAGTGTGTCTTGCCTACAGTCAAGCACGGTGGTGGGATTGTCATGGTCTGGGGCTGCATGAGTGATGCCAGCACTGGGGAGCTACAGTTCATTGAGGGAATCATGAATACCAACATAGGTGTGCGCACACAGAGTGGCAGGTGTGCCTGGGCACACCCTAATCACCCTGTTCTGTGCAGATTCCCCCTGCTGCCTGGCTGCAGAGAAAGGGAAGGGGGAATCTCTGTCCTCAGTCTCTTTCTTTGTCTCAAAAGTGAGACATCAGGGTTTTTAGACCCCTGATATTTCACCAAAGCCCCAGCAGCAGGGCTCCTGAAAAATGCAAAAAAAAATAAAATAAAATATAATATTGTAAAAAAAAAAAAAATAAATAAAAAAACAAGATTGTAAAAATAAAAATAAACTACTGACATATCTTGTGGTGCACACCCTAATGCAATAGCCTGTGCACACCTATGAATGCCAACATGTACTGTGACATACTGATGCAGAGCATGATCCCTTCCCTTCAGAGACTGGGCCACAGGGCAGTATTCCAACATGATAACGACCCAAAACACACCTCCAAGATGACCACTGCCTTGCTAAAGTAGCTGAGGGTAAAGGTGATGGACTGGCCAAGCATGTCATCAGACCTAAACCCTATTGGGGACCTGTGGGGCACCTCAAATGGAAGGTGGAGGATTGCAAGGTCTCTAACATCCACCAGCTCCGTGATGTCATCATGGAGGAATGGAAGAGGACTCCAGTGGCAACCTGTGAAGCTCTGGTGAACTCCATGCCCAAGAGGGTTAAGGCAGTGCTGGAAAATAATGGTGGCCACACAAAATATTGACACTTTGGGTCCAATTTGGACATTTTCACTTAGGGGTGTACTCACTTTTGTTGCCAGTAGTTTAGACATTAATGGCTGTGTGTTGAGTTATTTTAAGGGGACAGCAAATTTACACTGTTATACAAGCTGTACACTCACTACTTTACATTGTAGCAAAGTGTCATTTCTTCAGTGTTGTCACATGAAAAGGTATAATAAAATATTTACAAAATTGTGAGGTAAGTAAGTGTGTGAGTTCTGCATAAATTAATGCCGCTATATAAGTACTTGAAATAAAATAAATAATGTGCAGCCGTCCCCTAGCCTCTCTTTATACTTACCTGAGCCCAATCTCAATCACACTGTGCCCGAGAGCCATAGAGCAATGGCTCTCTTCCGCCTCACTGGACATAGTGAAAGCAGTCTGGGCCATTGGCTCCTGCAGCTGTCAATCAAATACAGTGACTAGGGAGCAGGGGGCAGGGCCGAGATGCACTGTGTGTGTTAAAGGACACACACAGCATGGCTTGAGATCAAGCTTACAATTGTGCCAACATAGGAAGCACACGGAGAAGATGAGGAGCCCAGAGCACTGGCAGGGGGCCCCAGAAGAAGAGGATCAGGGCTTCTCTATGGAAAAACCTTTACAATTACTTTAGATGTTCTGTTCTCACAAACAGCAGATGAACAGCTTTCAGGGGTCTGACACCTTCTAAGGTTTAATATCCCACAGGAACTGAAGCATTTGTTAAAGCGGTAGTAAACCCATGCATTTAACAGGTTAAAAACCAGTCACATTTCCGGCATGTGCCGGAAATGTAACACTCCCATTGGTTGTGCTCTAAACCAAACTGTCAAACCATCCAATGGCTGGTGTCATAGCTGATCACATGTGCAGCATCATGGCAGTTGTAGATTAAACAGAGGCCAAGATGGCAGCTTCCTTGGCTGAAAATGATAGGAGGGTTTACTAACACTTTAACTAATATTTTAAATGGCCACTTAAAGTTGTATTGAACTCAATTTTTTTTAAAGTTGACAGGCAATGTTCTTATGAAAGAAGAGACCCTATTTAGTCTCTTCTGTCACATATGTTTCCCCATGCCTGCCAGCTATTATGTACATTGAGCAGTGCATGCACAGTTTGGCATACATTTACAGAACTTGATCTGTGCCATGGTGATGTGACTCCTGTGCTCATGTGTCATCGCAAGCCAGCCATTTAGGTGGCTGAAGAGATGGAACCAGAAGTAAGACTGGGTGAAGATGGAAGTGCCCGGGACCAACGGGAGCAGTGACAGGGCAGCGCTTGAGGGTTTCCTTTGACAGGTAATTATTCCATAATATGCTAATATTTAGTGCATGCCCACACATTATGGCATAACCCACCTGAATGCTTTGTTGGGTGTATAAACAGCATTGTAGGGAAAACCTGTAAACCAAAACCCCACTGAGGTCAGGTGATGCAAAATCACAGTTACAGGCAAAAGCCAAAGTCGGAGGCCTTTTACTGTACTATATTTCTAACGCCCTTAGAATACAGAGAGGCACAAAGTAACATCACAACAGAGACACGCCAATATACCACAAGGAAATCCTAGCTTACCTTCGCTTTCTCCAGCTGTGCAAGCGCATGCCGTTCTGCTTCCTTTCGCAGGGCTTCCCTATCTTCTTCAAGGGACACATCTGAGTCTGATGGGCGACTGGTATATGACTCTGCCGACCCCTGGAAAGACAGTACATAAATAAAGTAAAGCATAATGCATCAACAACATAATTATAACCAACTCTATGCCTGGGTTCACACTATGAACTGCATGTAAATCGCACAGGAACCACACTGCATTCCTTTTTATTTCACATGAGATTCAGAGAGGCGTGATTTGAGCCTGTTCATGTTGAATGGGCTCAATTTTCATCACATCGCACCAAAGGCGTGCATACAGCAATTTTAGAACTGCACTACAAGCGGATTCCATGCAAAATTTGTGCCATGTGGTGCCGGCAACTCACTGCGTTTGTGACCTGCATTTGGGATGTCCTTAAAATTGCACCCACAGTGGATCACAAGGGCAGTGCGATTTGAATACGATGCAGGAAATGCACATGGATTGCAAGGATTCAAGTTCAAGACCAAGTCCAAAACCAATAGTTACAATAAAAAAAATGTAGAAGATGACCAGATATGGAATCTTAAATCAACCCACAAAGGGACAATTAGTCACGCAGTGTCTGTGCTATGTGTAAGCAATTATTTATTGTAATGGTACATTGTGTGAGTGAATAATTCACAGTGCTCAGGCATATAAGGCAGGCTATAGTTTATGCAATTTTCTTTTCTTCCACCATGGGTAGCATGTAAAAAAAAACGGAGGACGATCATTGATCTAATAATCTCATGTGTACCAGGCTTCAGTGTTGATGGGGGAATCCCTCCCACATCGCTATTGTGTTCTGCTGGCAGGAAGCCTTCCCTGCTGTCAGAACACAATGATTAGTGTTGCCAGTTATAACTGGTGGCACTAATCGTTTGGGAAAAAACAGATTGTACGATTGTCGTTTAATCAGTACAGTTTCCGTACGAAAATACAATACTAATACAATACAATACATTACATCACTTCCAAATTTTTATTCTGTCGTACAAAATTTTTTGTAACTTTAGTAACCTAATTTTCAATATAGAGACTAGCATGCAAAAAAAAAACAACAACCGTTTGTTCATCTGGTAATCTCATGTATACCAGGCTTCAGTGTTGATGGGGGAATCCCTCCCACAGCGCCACGGGCGTAACTACAGTGGTTGCAATTGCAACCGGGCCCCGTGCTCCAGGGGGCCGTGTGCCTCCCTTGTACACCTGGATAGGAGGGGTGGTGGGGGCGGCATTTACAGGAACCAATCTCCTCCATTTTCCTCCTAATGGAGGAGATTGTTTCCTCTATATGCTGCCCTTGCCGCCCCTCCTATCCAGTTTAGTTGTCTTCTGCTGTTCCCAGGGTCCCTGTGTGCTTCCCTGGTCCCTCCCACAGAGCTGCTGTCTTCCCCCTCCTCTCTCCTGCCAGATGCTGTAGAAGATGGGTCATGATGGTGAGATGGGAATGGGTCAGTAAATTTGTCTTTTACCGGCTCCTTCCTTTTCTGAATAACCAGAGTCAGTAATTGGTACCAATTGGCTCACTCATAACTGAAGCATAGTAAACAGTTTTTACTATACTTCCGTTTCTGAATGAATGGGAGGCTCGGAACACAACTAGTCGTTTATTCAGTGGGACCGTAATAAAGGGACCCGCAAAGGGAGTAAATGGCCCCAGGATCATTGGAAGGAGGGAAGGGCCCTGGCCAGGGGGGCCCTTCATAAGTTCTTGCACCGGGCCCTGAAGGTTCTAGTTACGCCTCTGTGCAGCGCTATTGTGTTCTGCCAATGGAAAGCCTTCCCTGCTGTCAGAATACAGTGATTAGTGTTGCCGGTTATAACTGGTGGCACTAATCCTTTGGGAAAAACTTGACAGGCTGTTTGTACACAAGTCAATTAATAGATCGTCTTGTGTGCGACCAGGGTGCCCATACATGGATCGAAAATCACGAACCAGACGAATTTTGATCCATGTATGGCCGGTTTAACACCAATGAGAACTCCCAACTTTCTGACACTGTTAAAAAATGAAACACAAGGCACCAAAGCAACTTGGCAGCATGAGACTGAACATATAAATGAACAGTGATTTCTATGTATATTCATTAAGTTCTGGAACACTGGGGATCGAGATGCAACTGTAAAACATAACTTCCAATAAAAAGTAAAGATTGATAAGACAGAGATCTAAATGCCAAAATTCCAAGCTACTTACCTCGTTATCAAGTCCATAAACAAACATGTCCAAGCGAGTTTCTTTCTTCGTTAATCAATAAGTGTGTCCTAACCACAAACTATCACCCTGACACTTTCATAAGTGATGCCCATGTGCACTGTGTGCACCACCACCAATCTAGGCCCAACCAAACCCAACCAAACCAAGCTCTGAGTTTGGTGTCGATTCACACTGGCACAGTCTCACGCACCCGCATACACACTCTTGTCTCTCTGCCTGCTTGGCTAAATTTTCATTCCAAGTGCCAGGCCCTCCCTCCATGAAGTCAGAGTGGCTGTAACAAGTAGATCTATGGAGAGCTGGGGACAGGTGGCAGGCAGCTTTGAGAGCTAAGGACGGAGCACGCAAACTGAGAAACTGACACGATGATTGATGAAAACATGTGTCTGTCTCCAATCCCCTTCAGCTTTTACTGTTCATTTTAATATCCAGCTACACCCACCACTTTACTACTACACAACGCTATTAATATCACCTTTATTACACCCACTAAAAAAAAACACTACCGCCAGTGATCCTTACTATACAGCACATGCCCAAACACTATTTATACCCAAAATCAGCAGCCAGCTTCAGAAAACGATGGCAAATTAAACATTCGAATCATGAATTGCTTCCATTACTAATTTTTATAAACGACAATTGGTCATAAAAAAATGTAATTAAAAAATACTATATAAATCACATTGAAATACTCAACGCTGGCAATACACACACAGTCACATTTATGCTAATGGTGGTCGTACTCTCTTAGGGAAGGTAGTGTTTGATATCCTAGCAGATTTAGGCCTGGTTCACACTGATGCGATTTCAGATGCAGATTCCAGATTCTAATAAGCCCCCCCACAACCACCGCCCAGGGTTGTCGGGGAGAGGCCCCTGTCCCCATGATTAATTCTTTGGTGTGATTTTGTGCTCCATAGACTAACCACTTCCTTACTGGGCACTTAAACCCCGGACCAATTTTCAGTTTTCAGCACTGTCACTTTTGAATGACAATTGCGCGGTCGTGCGGCGTTGTACCCAAACAAAATTGGCGTCCTTTTTTCCCCACAAATAGAGCTTTCTTTTGGTGGTATTTGATCCCCTCTGCGTTTTTTATTTTTGCGCTGTAAACAAACAAATTGCGATGATTTTGAAAAAAGAACAATATTTTTTACTTTTTGCTATAATAAATATCCAAAAATAAAAAAACTAATTTATTCATCAGTTTAGACCGATATATATTCTTCTACATATTTTTGGTAAAAAAATAAAAATCGTAATCAGCGTATATTGATTGGGTTGCACAAAAGTTATTGCGTCTACAAACTATGGACATTGGTTTATGGCGTTTTTATTTTACTGGTAATGGCGGTGATATGCGATTGTTATCGGCGGACATATCGGACGTTTTTGACACTTTTATGGGACCAATGACATTTATACAGCGATCAGATCTAAAAATAGACACTGATTACTGTGTAAATGTCATTGGCAGGGAAGGGATTACCACTAAGAGGGCAGTGAAGGGGTTAAATGTGTTCCCTGGGTGTGTTCTAACTGTGGGGGGGGGGGGCAGGGTTGGCAGGGGCATGACAGATCTAACTGATCCCAGTGACAGGAATCAGTAGATCTGGCATGCCCCCCCCTCACAGAACAGGAAACCGCCGTGTTTACATCGGTGGTTCCCCGTTCTGGCTCTCTGTGAGCAGATCGAGGGTCTCCGGCAGACATCAGGTCCACTCGACCCGCGGGCACGCTCATGCGGCGTGCACGGCGAGAGCGCGCCCAGCACTAGCCAAAGGGGAGGACGTCTATTGTCTATAGAGCCGCGCTGTAGCCATCAATCGGCTATGGCGCGGATACGAAGTAGTTAATGAAAAGGCACCAAAATAATTTCTTGATGCACTTGTGTGTGTGATTTGAGATAGTCGTTAGGCCTTATTTACACTGCTGCTGGTAAACGAACGTTTAGGCCTCATGCACACTGAGGCTGATAAACGGACGTTCAGGGGCATTTGGACGTTTTTTACAGCTGCTCCTGAACTCATTTAATGTTATCTTATCAGTCCATGTACACAGGGTCGTTTAAGGTCATTTGCAGGCAGTTGAGTTTAGAGGCTTTTTTTGGAACGCAAAAAAAATGGGTTCAGACGCCAGTTCAGAGGCATTTGGAATGGCTTACCTGTAGGTTAAAGTGGATGTCACAGGTGGACAACCACTTTAACCACTTGCCAACCGTCAATCGGCAATTGACGGCGGCAGTAACGCGGATCGCCGTCATATGACGGCGGCCGCGTGATCGCGCCTAGTGAGCGTGCGCGCGCTGCCGGAGGCGCGCCCGCGCGCTCACTGTGTCCGGGGAGGGCCGGGGAGTGGGTGCGGCGGCTTCGATTGCCGCCGGCTACCCGCGATGGCCCCCCCGGAGTGAAGGAGCGGAGGTCCGTGTAAGTAAACACGGACCTCCGCTCTGTGAAGGGGGAAGGGCTGTGATCACAGCCTTCCTGTACATGAAGGCTGTGACCACTTCCCTTCTCCTGTTAGGGCAGTCCCCCCACAGTTAGAACACGCCCAGGGAACACTGTTAACCCTTAGAGCGCCCCCTGCAGGTTAACCCCTTCACTGCCAATGGCATTTACACAGTAATCAGTGCATTTTTATAGCACTGATCGCTGCATAAATGCCAATGGTCCCAAAAAAGTGTCAAAATGGTCCGACATGCCTGCTGAAATATCGCAGTACCGCAAAAAATCGCAGATCGCCGCCATTATTAGTAAAAAATAAAAAAAAATAAAAACCCCAAAAATGAATTCTCATCATCCGTAAGCGCGACCACTTTTGCGCAAACCAATCAATAAACGCCGAATGCGATTTTTTTATCGCAAATATGAGGAAGAATATAAATCGGCCAAAAACGGTGAAAAAAAATGTTTTTTTATGTTTTCTTCTCGCTGTTAAAACGTTTTTTTTGGTTTAAAGAATGAAAAACGATTTTATGTTTAGGTTTTTTTTTTATATTTTTTTGTAAAAAAAAGTGGCAAAAACCGGCTAAATAT
>BLSH010462338.1:364362-374833 GCA_018402905.1 Glandirana rugosa | reverse complement strand
TATTAAAAGTCAGCAGCTACTAAAAGTGTAGCTGGTGACTTTTAATAAACAGTAACTTACCTGTCTCCCGGTCCAGCGACGGCTGCTCCCGAAGCCTCGCTCGTCTCCCCCCTCCCCCCGACGGCCCCGCCATTCCTAGTGTGGGAACCCGGCCCGGCTTCACGGCCGGGCACCCACTGCGCATGCGCGAGTCGCGCTGTGCATTCCTAGTGGCCAGGCAATCTTCTGGGACCTGTGACGTGTCCCAGAAGATTGCCAGGAGGGAGGGGCCGCCTAGGAGGAGAGGAGGAGTCGCCTAGGTGGCCCCGAGGTGGAAGGAGGAAGAGGGACAGGAAGTCCCTCTGAAACCTGGGGACTCACTCCCCCCCCCCCCCCCCAAAAAAAAATGACATGCCAAATGTGGCATGTAAGGGGGCGAGGAGTGCTTAAAGAGGAAGTTCCATTTTTGGGTGGAACTCCGCTTTAAGATTACATACTTTTGTTTACAATAAAACATTTTTTTTTTAATATGTGGGTTCTATTAACATTGTATCCATACTAATTGATGGTAACTGATTTCCTGTGAGATGACAAATACAAACAGTTTACGTAGAGCCTAACTGGGTTGTGTTGAATGTCTTGGATTTCATGTTACCAACTGTAAAACTTGTAAAATTATAATAAAAATGATCTGACTCAACAAATAAAAAAGGTTACTTAAATGAGATCCTAAACAATGCATACTAGATGAAGTGGTCCCACAGACAAGAACTAGAGAGGCAGTCTCCAGAGCACTATTTCAGGCCCATCAACTTGTTTTACAGCACTGGAAAATTGAACATCCCCTGAGCCCAGGGGAGTGGATACACTCTTTGGGCGCTATATTGCACTAGGAGCGCCTAATCTACTTGCATTGTGGCTGTCCGGCCAAATTTGAGAAGCTCTAGGATGTTTGGCTGAATACCACTGGTCTTACCCCGATTGACTTGGTATTGCACAAAGTTATGCAGTGACCTGTATGCTTTATTCTCCTCTATAACTGCTGCTGTATGTTTTATTTACAGTATCTCAGAAAAGTACTAACTTTTGTTGCCAGCGGTTTAGACATTAATGGCTGTGTGTTGAGTTATTTTGAGGGGACAGCAAATTTACACTGTTAGGCTCAATGCACACTGTATTTGATAAACGACCGTTTTTGGTCGTTTTGGCGTTTTTTTTAACAACCCAAAAACGCCACTTTGTTATCCTATGTGTCCATGCACACATGGACGTTAATTGTCGTTTATCAGCAGTGGCGGTTTTGGGCTGTTATCTGAACGCTCTGAATTGACGTTCAAAAGTCGTTCTTTTGGCACAAAAAACGCTAAACGCCAATAAACGCCGATAAACGCTCATAAACACCGGTAAACGGCTGTTTATCGGCGTCCGGCATTTTTTGCAGTCAATGGAAGCTACTGAAGAAAAAAAAAGAGCCCAAAAATGCTGACGCCGATAAACGCTGCTTACAAAACGCTGCAAAAAAACGTTCTCTAAGCAGCGTCTCCTGCCCGACGCCGAGAGAGCCCAGATAGCGTCCAGTGTGCATGGAGCCTTATACAAACTGTACACTCACTACTTTACATTATAGCGAAGTGTCATTTCTTCAGTGTTGTCACATGAAAAGATAGAATAAAATATTTACAAAAATGTGAGGGGTGTACTTACTTTTGTGAGATACTGTAGTACTAGACAATTTACTCTTTTTTCTTTTGCATTCTTTATTCTTTAATTTATAGAAAATATCGTACAATAGAGCATATTCACAAGGCACAAAATCAGGTAAAGAAATCAACTGGCCAAACACACGGCCAGCAAGAAAAAAACACATAACAATGTCTGGCGTAACGTCAATCTGTGAAGACCATAGCAGGACATTTGTACTCATGATGACCTAGCATAAGTATAATTGTGGCCTATGTGAACATAAATGATAGAATAAAGTGGGCTGTAAACCTTCCTGTATGTATTATTTTTGTATCCTGAAATAGAAAAAGAAAGAAAGGCAATGAAGGAGTCAGGATGGATGGATGGGATTGGGAAATGCAAACAGGTGGTCTTTCTCCTGACTCCTTTCTGCTAGTAAGGAGATTGTCACATCCAGTGCCTTGAAAAAGTATTCATACCCCTTGAAATTTTCCACATTTTGTCATGTTACAACCAAAAATGTAGATGTATTTTATTAGGATTTTATGTGATAGACCAACACAAAGTGGCACATAATTGTGAAGTTGAAGGAAAATGTCAATACTTTGTACAACCACCTTTCGCTGTAATTATAGCTGCAAGTCTTTTTGGGGATGTCTCAGAGAGTGAAATCTTTGCCCATTCTTCTTTGCAAAATAGCTCAAGCTCTGTCAGATTGGATTTAGGTCTGGACTTTGACTGGACCATTCTAATACATGAATATGCTTTGATCTAAATCATTCCATTGTAGCTCTGGCTGTATGTTTAGGGTTGTTGTCCTGCTGGAAGGTGAATCTCTGCCCCAGTCTCAAGTCTTTTGCAGACTCTAACATGTTTTCTTCTAAGATTGCCCTGTATTTGGCTCCATCCATCTTCCCATCAACTCAGACCAGCTTCCCTGTTGAAGAAAAGCATCCCCACAACATGATGCTGCCACCACCATGTTTCACGGTGGGGATGGTGTGTTCAGGGTGATGTGCATTGTTGTTTTCCACCACACATCGTTTTGCTTTGAAGCCAAAAAGTTAAATGTTGGTCTCATCTGACCAGAGCACCTTCTTCCACAGGTTTGCTGTGTCCCCCACGTGGCTTCTTGCAAACTGCAAATGGGACTTCTTATGCCATTTTTGCCACTCTTCCATAAAGGCCAGATTTATGGAGTGCACGACTAATAGTTGTCCCGTGGACAGATTCTCCCAACAGAGTTGTGGATCTCTGCAGCTCCTCCAGAGTTAACATGGGCCTCTTGGTTGCTTCTCTGATTAATGCTCTCCTTGCCCAGCCTGTCAATTTAGGTGGACGGCCATGTCTTGGTTGGTTTGCAGCTGTGCCATACTCTCCATCTTCAGTTGATGGATTGAACAGTGCTCCCTGAGATGTTCAAAGCTTGGATATTTTTTTATAACCTAACCCTGCTTTAAACTTCTCCACAACTTTATCCCTGACCTGTCTGGTGTGTTCCTTGGCCTTCAGGATGCTGTTTGTTCACTAAGGTTCTCTAACAAACCTTTGAGGGCTTCATAGAACTGTATTTATACTGAGATTAAATTACACACAGGTGGACTCTATTTACTAATTAGGTGACTTCTGAAGGCAATTGGTTCCACCAGATTTTAGTTAGGGGTATCAGAGTAAAGGGGGGTGAATACAAATGCATGCCGCACTTTTCAGATATTTATTTGTTAAAAATTTTGAAAACCATTTGTCATTTTCCTTTCACTTCACAATTATGTGACACTTTGTGTTGGTCTATCACAAAATCCCAATAAAATACATTTACGTTTTTGGTTGTAACATGACAAAATGTGGAAAATTTCAAAGGGTATGAATACTTTTTCAAGGCACTGTCTGTGTCATGAGTAGTCTGTAATTGGGATTTGTGATGAATAGAATGGTGCCAATATCACGGGAACTGTAGGGTACCAAGGTTATGACTGACTTAGAAACTAAAACAGTCCATTGGAAAGTCCATATAAAAGTCCAAAATATCTCCGATGTGGTAGCAGCTCTGTATGGGATATATAAATAAGACAAGGTGCGCCAGACCTAAGTGCAGTATGCCATCAGGGTAAAATTTATTAACACAAGCCAAATGGATACTCACAAGAGAAGTTAAAAACATGCAAATCAATGTGGGAAAGTCTAGGCCCAAAAAGCTGTGTCACTCCTTTCCTCAGCAATGGTAAAGCTGGATTTAGTAGCCACGTAAAGCAGGTGATGAAAGGGACCGACCGGCCAGCCGTACGCGGTGCTAGCGCTGAGACAGCCATGGAACGCACAGAGCGCCGGAAGTCCGAAGGATCTGGAGGTGAATGTCAACGGTGATTCTGGCCAATAGGGTGACGCGTTTCAAGGCTTCAAAGCATTTTCCTCAGACCCCAGGGTAGGAAGATTTAAAACCCTAACCGAGAGTGTCCCATTCACAAGAAGCCACACCCCCTTAAAAAATGTATCAGCTTTAGAAAAAACCCTCTAGAAGAGTGTACGGAGCTTTTAAAGATATTTGGGGTATGTTTCAGGTGCTGTGCTTCTACAGAACATTTTGCTAAGGACTGTAATATGCCCATCAAGTGCATACAGTGTGGCACTGAACAACATGTGCAAACCCTCCATCCACTTGTACCCAGCTCTGCACAACCTGCAAACTCTCCTCCCAGGTCAACGCAGGGCGGGGAGAATACAGACCAAGTGATGAGTGGATAATTCCACTATTATTTCTTCATCCTGCAATGAAGTTTGTGGAGAAGATTGCTGTGATAAGTCTTGTGCTATAATATGCTTGGTGAACATATACCACAAGGATCTACCAGAAAAGACTATAGCGTATGCTATCTTAGATGATCAGAGCGATAGATCACTTGCAAAATCTGAACTGCCTCTGTCTGAGCTGTACCTTCTCTCCCACCATAGTTCTGTATATCCCCTCCCCTTCTCTCTTTCTGGTTTCATTTCTGAGCATGCTGCCTTCATGTACACATCTTTACATGTGGCTTACAACTTCATAGTTTTCCTACCTATGGATATCCTTGATTAAACGGAACATTCAAAAGGCTTCATTGTCTGTCTCCTCCACGGTGAGTTTATTCATGGAGTTTAAGCTGTCTGAATTGATGTAAGGGATAAAAAGATCACCAGGTCAGTGTAAGCCCTATATGATGCTGAAGATAAAGTTTATGACCTTGTAGTTGAAACAGAACAGTCTCAGTGTAGGCCAGTGATAGGCTGAAAGAAAGGAGTGGGATTGGATCATCATACATTGCAGTAGATCCTTGAACAATGGATCTACTACCCCAGGCTGAAAAGCGGAGTTGCCAATGATAGGGTAAATGGGAGATGGGGAGACATTACCCTTGTTAAAGAATTTCCTGCATATTGCCCACAATATTTTACTTCTATTATGCCATTGTATCACGCTGTCATCTGGATCAGACGCTCACTTTTGTGAAAAGTATTTTCTTGGTATTGAACAATGTTAAATGGTATGTTACTTCTCATAGTTAAATGTCTACTCCAGATTTCTGTTTTTTTTCAATAAAGCTTTTTCTGATTAAAAAAAAAATACATACTTGAATAGATTTTTTATTAAACCATAAAGTTTAGTGTCCTTTTAAGTTCCAGATTGTGTAGCACAACTCCATTTTAACTACAGCGACAGAAACACAGAACCAGCTCTGCTCCTGCTCTGGAGCTGAAACCTTATCATCCCTAGACTGTTCCCTCTCTCTGAACCAAATGGCTCTGTCTCTAATTTCTCATTAAAGTGGAGCTCTAGGCTCCTGCAGAAAAAAATTCTGTAGCTGCAGACTTTTAATATTAGGACACTTACCTGTCCAGAAATCCAGAATCCAGCTCTGTCTTCACCCGAGCCCATTTTTCAATTGGCTATCAGGTGCTGCCGCCGCTATTTCCACTAAGGGGAACCAGCAGTGAAGCCCTGTGGCTTCACAGCCGGTCCCCTACTGTGCATGCCCGAAGCGCGCTGCGCTCTCTGATTGGCTCAGCTGCGGGGGGGAAGGAGGAGGGAGCCGAACTTCTGGTTGTGTTCGCTGCAGCAAACTCAGACGGAAGTGGGAGCGGGTACCTGTCAAAACCAGGTACCCGCTCCCCCCAAAAGGTGCCAAATGTGGCAGCGGAGGGGAAGAGGAGGACAAGCAAAGCTTCCCCTTTTGGGTGGAGCTCCACTTTAAATATCCTTCCTTTAGCTCATATATACATATCAACATTTTTTACCATTCTTTAGACTACTGTATTTGTTGTTTAAATGCTATTATAACAGGAAATTAGTGGTTACAACAAACTCAAAAAGTTTAAATAATCCTCCCTCTGCTTTAATTTTCCATCATGGTTTGCATGATCAATTGTGTGACAAGGGTGTGCCCATTGCCTAAATATTCTGTGCTAAAAGATGTCCCTATCTCCCATCATCCAAGGTTGAAATGTTCATGCAGTGCAGTGATCTTTTTAATCTTGACATCACAAAACAGTAATCATTTCCCTTTTCCTTTTAGATCTACATGCCAGCCTGCCAGACAAGGCTTTCTGTAATCACCCTGTTCTTGTGCATTTCCTTTTAGTAATTAGGCCAACTGTATACACATATTTTCTGAACATGTATCAGCTTTAGCTAGTGCAACACAGCAAAATCACACCCAGCCAGCATTCCAACTGTGCACCATAGCTTCCTCAGCACCATCTGTAAGGAAAGTTTACTGAGCCAATGTTCAGTGAAGTCATTTTGTGCTCGTTAGTCATACTGAACATAGGGTGTTGCGCCGGTCTGTTTTGTGGCAGCAGCCTGTGTCCCCCGATAATTCCATCCCCTTCAGGTGCTCTCTTTCGTGTTTTAGCAAAAGGCCACCTGTATGACAGCAGTCTGCATTTCTACATACACATACCCCCCAACCTTCCCAAATTCCGTGGGACTGTCCCAGGATTTCAACACAATCCCGCAGTTCCATGGATCTGGACCATGTCTTGGCGCTAGGGTTGCCACCTCATCCCTTTAAAGCTAAACACATATGAATTACATAGGTTCTGGGGCTAATTTAATGCAGATAAGGCACCGAGTTTAATTACCACCTTAATCAGCCACAGAACCTGTGTAATTCATATGTGTTCGGTTTTAAAGGGATGAGGTGCCAACCCTACTTGGCGCCAAGTACTTAAAGTGTTAGTAAACCCTAAAAGCTATTTTTACCTACAGGTAAGCCTATAATAAGGCTTACCTGTAGGTAAAAAGAATATCTCCTAAACCTGCATGGTTCAGGAGATATTCGCCCTGCATGCAGCCGCTGACATTAGCGGCGCATGCGCTCTGACGATCTGGCCGAGGCGGCCGGCAACTCAGAGCTGGCTGCCGGAGCGAAGAGCTCCCGCGCGCATGCGCGGGAGTGACGTCACGCGGCTCCGGCCACTCACAGCGCCGGAGCCGCGTACCCGGAAGACAGAAGAGGACAAACATGTCAGTGTCCTTAGCGCTGACCGACTCGGGCATCGGGGGCCTCGTTCTAAGGTAAGTATTTCATAATATGTTAGTATGCGATGCATACTAACATATTATGCGATTGTCTTGCAGGATTTTTTTTTTATTTATTTTTTTGTCAGCGGGTTTACTACCGCTTTAAACAGGTAAGCACCCAGCTCCAGCTTACTGACACAGAGCAATATTTCCTCCCCCACAGTGGGCATTTTTTCCTAAGGACTGTATATTTGTCCTACCACTGACCATAAACTCTAGACATGTTTTCCTCTTATCAACTACCGACACAGGCATTTTTTTCCTCCCACTGACTACAAAATACTAGGCATTTTTTCTTCCCACAGATGCCAGGTCATTTTTTTTCTCTCTACCAACTACTGAATCAGGGAATTCTTCATACCATTGACACCAACAACAGGTGTAACCCCCCCCCCCCCTCATGATAAAAGTCCCTTTTGGACTACTTTGTTGTATATGTCAGGAACCACAACTATATATTTGCTATCTAGATCAGGGGTCTCAAACTGGCAGCCCTCCAGCTTTTGCAAAACTACAAGTCCCACAAGGCATTGCAAGGCTGACTGTTACAAGCATGACTCTCACAGGCAAAGGCATGATGGGACTTGTACTGGAGGGCCACCAGTTTGAGACCCCTGACCTAGACGCTGCCTCCCTCCACCACCTGCACTTTGTTCTTTTGTTGTTGTCTTCACCTCTTTTTTTTGGTTTATCTGTTTTTTATTATCTGCTACGTTAATGAAAAACATGGGAGTATATTTTTTTTTTGTGCGGGTGGTGTAAATTTTATTTAATTTTGATAGGGCCTTTTTTATATTTTGGAGTATGTAGTGCACACTCGTTACTAAAACAGCCAAAACTACCCTCTGTTTGCAGCACATCAAGGCATATTTATGTGGTAAAGTAAAGCACCACATATTTATTCCCCCTATTGCCATAGCTGGCATTAAATTTATTCGCCCCTATTAAAAATGTCAGGCAGACCAAAAAGGAGGGACAGAAATTCTGCATGCGGAGGTCGTAGGGGGGCAAGCAGCTTTTACAGGACAAAGCAGTGGTTGGGGGGCACCATCTAGAGCACTGTTTCTCAACTCTAGTCCTCAAGGCACACCAACAGGTCGTGTTTTCAGGATTTGCATTATTTCGCACAGGCGATTTGATCACTGGAACTCAATGTTGACCATGCTGCACAGTTTACACTGACAGCAGCATACCACAAAGGAGTACCTGTTAGAAGCCTTCTTTTATGATGTATAAATGTGTATAAGTTGAATTGTTATATTTTTATATGTTCAAGATTGGGAAAATATAAACAAGCAGACTATACTGCCTATGTGAATATAAATTTGGTGTGTAGAACCTAGAACCAAAAGCTTTGAAAATGGTATAAAATAGGCATGGACTGCTACAACCCCTCCTATCCCAAATTATGTGAGTATGGTTTCTCGTGCAATACTCCTATTGAGATTTAAAGAGTTCATAAAGTTTACAAGTTATTTATTCTGTAAATTCCTTGATAAAGGCATTAATACAGGAAAACAGTGCATTAATTATACATATATTAGTATATTTACCCAGAAAAATGGTGACATGTTCAGTTCCTATTTTACCCGCTGTATGTACGTATGTATGTATGTATGCACGTACAAATAACTCTGAGGATCTGAAAAAAAGAATTGTTGCTCTACATAAAGATGGCATAGGCTATAAGAAGATTGCCAAGACCCTGAAACTGAGCTGCAGCACGATGGCCTCGCCATGGTCAACCAAAGAAGTTGAGTAAACATGCTCAGCGTCATATCCAGAGGTTGTCTTTGGGAAATAGACATGAGTGCATCCAGCATTGCTGCAGAGGTTGAAGGGGTGGGGGGTCAGCCTGTCAGTGCTCAGACCATACGCCGCACACTGCATCAAATTGGTCTGCATGGCTGTTGTCCCAGAAGGAAGCCTCTTCTAAAGATGATGCACAAGAAAGCCCACAAACAGTTTGCTTAAGACAAGCAGACTAGGGGCATGGACCATGTCCTGTGGTCTGATGAGACCAAGATAAACTTATTTGGTTCAGATGGTGTCAAGCGTGTGTGGCAACAACCAGGTGAGGAGTGCAAAGACAAGTGTGTCTTGCCTACAGTCAAGCATGGTGGTGGGAGTGTCATGGTCTGGGGCTGCATGAGTGCTGCCGGCACTAGAGTGCTACAGTTCATTGTTGGATCCACGTGTACTGTGACATACTGAAGCAGAGCATGATCCCCTCCCTTCAGAGACTGGGCCGCAGGACAGTATTCCAACATGATAACGACCCCAAACATGATCACTGCCTTGCTAAAGAAGCTGAGGGTAAAGGTGGTGGACTGACCAAGCATGTCTCCAGACCTAAACCCTATTGAGCATCTGTGGGGCATCCTCAAAGGGAAGGTGGAGGAGTGCAAGGTCCCTAACATCCACCAGCTTTGTGAGGTCGTCATGGAGGAGTGGAAGAGGACTCCAGTGGCAACCTGTTAAGCTCTGGTGAACTCCATGCCCAAGCAGGTTAAGGCAGTGCTGGAAAATAATGATGGCCACATAAAATATTGACACTTTGGGGCCACTTTGGACATTTTTACTTAAGGTTGTACTCACTTTTGTTGCCAGCAGTTTAGACATGAATGGCTGTGTGTTGAGGTATTTTGAAGGGACAGCAAATTTACACTGTTATACAAGCTCTACATTCACTACTTCTACTTTACATTGTAGCAAAGTGTCATTTCTTCAGTGTTATCACATGAAAAGATATAACAACATATTTACAAGAATGTAAGGGGTGTACTCACTTTTGTGAGATACTATATATATATACAGTCCTGCTCACCATTATTGGCACCCATGAAGTTTATGTACATATTGTGGAATATCTACTGAAGGAAATGTATCAAATTAACCAACATATTACTACGTCCTGACATATATATATATCATAGAGTGTTTTCACTCATGTGGGGAATGTAAGAACATTTATACAACAATATAGAAAAGTACACTATTGTGACTTCTTTACTGTGAAACGATGTTACATTTCATCTTCATCACTTACATCTCGAACATATTGTCACATTTAAACGACAGGGAAGTTTTATGGAGTTGTGTGTCGGTAAGTACAGATTTGACGACCGTTGTTTTCACTCATGTTGGAATTCATTTTTACAGGTTTCACCGGGGTTTCACAGTTATAAAATACACCGGTAGTAATAAAAGGTCGTGACGGAATTGGACGAACCCGTACCTCAAGTGGTCTCG
>BLSH010462338.1:351467-363696 GCA_018402905.1 Glandirana rugosa | reverse complement strand
TGTTTTATGGACAGATGAAACAAAAGTGGAGCTTTTTGGTCCTGCACACAAACAGTATGTTTACAGATGGCGCAATGAAGAATTTAAGGAAAAGAACACCATACCAACAGTGAAGCACGGTGGAGGATCCATAATGCTTTGGGGCTGCTTTGCTGCATCTGGTACTGGAGGCCTTGACCGTATCAAAGGCATCATGAAATCAGAAGATTATCAAGCAATTCTAGAGCGAAATGTCTTGCCCAGTGTAAGGAAACTTGGTTTGAGGCGAAGATCATGGGTCCTCCAGCAAGATAAAGACCCAAAGCACACCTCCAAAAGCACGCAGGAATGGTTGAAAGGGAAAAAATTTACTGTTTTAAAATGGCCAGCAATGAGTCCTGATCTCAATCCAATTGAAAATCTTTGGGGGGAGCTGAAAACTGCCATTGGAGAAACGAACCCTGCAAATGTTCAAGAGCTTGAGCATATTGCAAAGGAAGTGTGGGAGAAAATGCCACCCGAGAAGTGCAAGAAGCTTATCGATGGATATAAGAAACGTTTGGAGGCTGTCATCGCTGCCAAAGGGTGTGCAACCAAATATTAAGGAGGGGTGCCAATATTAGTGCACATGCTGGTTTTCTGTTTTTTCTTTATAATTACAATATCTATGTTGAAATAACAATTGTCTTTGTTAAATTACTTTGGACCTCCAATTAAAAGATCCTGCTGATATAAATTTGGTACATTTCCATTTATTTCTGAAGACATTCACTCAGTTATGCAAAACATGAAGGGGTGCCAATAATGGTGAGCAGGACTGTATATATATATATATATATATATATATATATACACACACACACACACTCTCAACATCTTTGGTCAACTACGGCGAGGCCTGTTCTGAATGGAACCTGTCCTGTTAAACCGCTGTATGTTCTTGGGCACCGTGCTGCAGCTCAGTTTCAGGATCTTGGCAATCTTCACATGACACCGGGGAGGGAAAATGGCTACTTGGGCCCAATTTGGACATTTTCACTTAGGGGTGTACACACTATTGTTGCCAGCGGTTTAGACATTAACCACTTGACCAATGGGCACTTAAACGCCCTTAACAACCAGACAAATTTTCAGCTTTTAGTGCCCTCACACTTTGAATGACAATTACTCAGTCATGCAACACTGTACCCAAATTAAATTTTTGTCCTTTTTTCACACAAATAGAGCTTTCTTTTGTGGTATTTAATCACCACTGGGGTTTTTTATTTTTTATTCTGTAAAAAAATGCATTTTTCTTAGTTTCTGTTATAAAATTTAGCAAATTAGTAATTTGTCTTCATAAATTTTGGTCAAAATGTATACTGCTACATATCTTTAATAGAAATAACCCAAATAAGTATATATTATTTGGTCTTTGTGAAGGTTATAGAGTCTACAAGCTATGGTGCCAATCATTGAAAATTGATCACACCTGATGTACTGACGGCCTATGTCATTTCTTGAGACCCTAACAAGCCAAGAAAGTATAAATATCCCCCAAATTACCCCTTTTTGGAAAGTAGACATTCCAAAGTATTTAGTAAGAGGCAAGGTGAGTTTTTTGACGTTGGCATTTTTACCCACAATTCTTTACAAAATGAAGATTTGTTTTTTCCCCACAAAACAAAATTGTCATATTGACAGGTTGTTTCTCACACCCAGCATATGCATACAACAAATTACACCCCAAAATACATTCTACTACTCCTCCTGAGTATGGTGAGACCACATGTGTGAGACTCTTACACAGCCTGGCCACATACAGAGGCCCAACATGCAGGGAGCACCATCAGGCGTTCTAGGAGTATAAATTAAACATCTACCTCTTGCACTTTTGAAGGTCCTGGAGCACCAGGACAATGGAAATGCCCCCAAAATAACCCCATTTTGGAAAGAACACCCCAACATATATTCTAGGAGGCATAATGAGTCTTTTGAACATGTCCTTTTTTTCCACAAGTTTTTAGAAAATGTGGAAATAAAATGAAAACACATTTTTTTTTTTTTACACAAGATTATGTAGCATGTACATAGCAAAAATTACACCCCAAAATATAGTCTACTACTCGTCCTGAGTATGGCCTGTCCACATACAGAGGCCCAACATGCAGGGAGCACCGTCAGGTGTTCTAGGGGCATAAATTTCAAATCAAATGTATTCATTTATTTCAGGTACTTATATAGCGCAGTCAATTTACGCAGCGCTTTACATATAAATTGTACATTCACATCAGTCCCTACCCTCAAGGAGCGTACAATCTAAAGGTCCCTAACTCACATTCATACATACACATACTAGGGCCAATTTAGACAGGACTCAATTAACCTACCAGCATGTCTTTGGAGTGTGGGAGGAAACCAAAGTACCTGGAGGAAACCCACGCAGGCACAAGAAGAACATGCAAGCTCCAGGCAGGTAGTGTCATGGTTGGGATTTGAACCAGCGACCCTTTTGCTGCTTGGCGAAAGTGCTATCCACTACACCACTGTGCTGACTACCTATTACACTATTGTGAGGTACTGTAGCGGCATGGATGGACACTGTATTGGCACTGATGGGCACTTTAGTGGCACTGATGGGCACTGTAGTGGCACTGATGGGCACAGATGTGAACTGATGTGGCATGGATGTGCATGAATGAGACATAAATGAGCTGTGGATGGGTATGGCTGAGCACGGATGGGATGGCTGAGCACGGATGAGGATGGCTGAGCATGGATGAGGATGGCTGACCACGGATGGGGATGGCTGAGCACGGATGGGGATGGCTGAGCACGGACGGATGTATGGCTGAACATGGATGACTGAGCATGGCTGAATGGGTGAGCATGGATGAGAATGGATGACTGAGCATGGGTGGATGGATGGGGTGAGTGCAGACTGGCACATTGCAGCGCTGTGGGCACTACAGATCCTGCCCATAGTGCTGTTGCATTTTATCTCTCCCCTCTCTTCTCACACTGTACTGATTGGTGCGGAGAGGGGAGAGACAAGCCGGACATCCGCCGGATTGTTTACATATGTACGTCCTTCCAGAATTAACAAACCGCCCTGTAGCCGTCCATCGGCTAAGGGTCGGTTGTAAAGTGATTAAAGTCTGTGTGTTGAGTTATACATACACACACACAGCGAGTAAAATACATATTGAATATGTCACCATACTTGTATGAAGTATTAAATACATTTCAGTTAGCATGTTCAATAATTTTTCCCTGTGTCATTCCATTTTATTACACACACCTTCATTTCTGATCTTGCTTGTTTTGGTTTTTCTTTGTATATATGGATTGCATGGGTTGTTACCGACATGCGTGACAATTTACAGTGTACAGCTTGTATAGCAGTGCAAATTTGCGGTCTCCTCAAAATAACTCAACACACAGCAATTAAAGTCTAATACGCTGGCAACAAAAGTGAGTACACCCCTAAGTGAAAATGTCCAAATTGGGCCCAATTAGCCATTTTCCCTACCCGGTGTCATGTGACTCGTTAGTGTTGCAAGGTCTCAGGTGTGAATGGGGAATAGGTGTGTTAAATTTGGTGTTATCGCTCTCACTCTCTCATACTGGTCACTGGAAGTACAACATGGCACCTCATGGCAAAGAACTTTCTGAGGATCTGAAAATAAGAATTGCTCTACATAAATATGGCCTAGGCTATAACAAGATTGCCAAGACCCTGAAACTGAGCTGCAGCAAGGTGGCCAAGGCTATACAGCAGTTTAACAGGACAGGTTCCACTCAGAACAGGCCTCGCCACGGCTGACCAAATAAGCTGAGTGCACGTGCTCAGCATCATATCCAGAGGTTGTCTTTGGGAAATAGAGGTATGAGTGCTGCCAGCATTGCTGCCGAGGTTGCCGAGGTCAGCCTGTCAGTGCTCAGACCATACCCCACACACTGCATCAAATTGGCCTGCATGGCTCTTGTCCCAGAAGGAAGCCTCTTCTAAAGATGATGCACAAGAAAGTCTGCAAACAGTTTGCTGAAGACAAGCAGACTAAGGACATGGATTACTGGAATCGTGTCCTGTGGTCTGATGAGACCGAGATAAACGTATTTGGTTCAGATGGTGTCAAGCGTGTGTGATGGCAACAGATGAGGAGTACAAAGACAAGTGTGTCTTGCCTATAGTCAAGCATGTTGGTGGGAGTGTCATGGTCTGGGGCTGCATGAGTGCTGCTGGCACTGGGGAGCTACAGTTCATTGAGGGAACCATGAATGCCAACATGTACTGTGATATACTGAAGCAGAGCATGATCCCCTCCCTTCGGAGAATGGGCCGCAGAGCAGTATTCCAACATGATAAGGACCCTAAACACACCTCCAAGATGACCACTGCCTTGCTAAAGAAGCTGAGGGTAAAGGTGATGGACTGGCCAAGAATGTCTCCAGACCTAAACCCTTCTGAGCATCTGTGGGGCATCCTCAAAGAAAAGGTGGAGGAGCGAAAGGTCTCTAACATCCACCAGCTCCGTGATGGAAGAATGTGATGATGACGTTATGGAGGAATGGAAGAGGACCCCAGTGGCAACCTGTAAGGCTCTGGTGAACTCCGTGCCCAATATGGTTAAGGCAGTGCTGGAAAATATTGGTGGCCACACAAAATATTGACACTTTGGGCCCAATTTGGACATTTTCACTTAGGGGTGTACTCACTTTTGTTGCCAGCGGTTTAGACATTAACCACTTCCGTACCGCCGGACGTCATATGACGTCCTTAGGTTTGAGTGGTGATATCTGAATGGTGCCTGCAGCTGCAGGCACCATTCAGATACCGTTTTTCCTCTTCAGGCGATTTTGAACAGGATAAAAGTGGTCTTAGCGGTGGATTTGCCGCAAGATCACTTTTATTAGCGGCGGGAGAGGTGCCGGTCTTTTTGACCCCAGATCTCATATTTAAGAGGACCTGTCATGCTTTTTTCTATTACAAGGAATGTTTACATTTCTTGTAATAGGAATAAAAGTGAGCAATTTTTTTTTTAAAAAAAGAGCAGTGCAAAAATAAAAAGTAAAAAGCAAAATAAATAATTAAAAAAAACAAAAAACTGTAAAGCGTCCCGTCCCCGCGAGCTCGCGTGCAGAAGCGAATGCATACGCAAGTCCCGCCCACATATGAAAACGGTGTTCAAACCACACAGGTATCGCCGTGATCGTTAGAGCGAGAGCAATAATTTTAGCACTAGACCTCCTTTGTAACTCAAAACTACTAACCTGTAGAATTTTTTAAACATCGCAAATGGAGATTTTTAAGTTGCAAAGTTTGTCGCCATTCCGCAAGTGGACGCAATTTTGAAGCATGACATGTTGGGTATCATTTTACTTGGAGTAACATTATCTTTCACAATATGGAAAAAAAATTGGCCTAACTTTACTGTTTTCTTATTTTTTAACTAAAAAAACTGAATTTATTAAAAAAAAAAAAAGCACGATTGGAAGACCGCTGCGCAAATACGGTGTGACAAAGTTTTGCAATGACCGCCATTTTATTCTCTAGGGTGTTAGAAAAAAATATATATAATGTTTGGGGGTTCTAAGTAATTTTATAGCGAAAAAAAATGGGTTTAACTCGTAAACACTGAACCCAAAAAACAGGCTTGGTCTTGAAGTGGTTAATGGCTGTGTGTGGAGTTATGTGAGGGGTGTACTCACTTTTGTGAGATACTGTATATATATATATATATATATTTACATATTATATATAAAGTACGTTTGATTATCATATACGTGTGAAAATATTTTTGTATTGATGTAGGATATTATGGGGGGGGGGGGATGCAGAGAAAACACTGAAACGCCATTTTGTCTTCTGGATTCCATTTTAAAATATCCTTTTCTCCTCTGTCTTGATGTTCCCCACCCCCCTTCTTCCATTTCAGAATTCACAGTTTACACGTACAAAGATGATCTCATCTGCCATCCCAATTACTACATTCCATGTACCTGGTACTGTTAGCCACGATAATAAGGGTTGTGGTAATTGGGATTGTAATAAAGCATCACTGTACTATCGTTTCTCCTTAAGCACAACCCCATAGCTCCAGGCCTCTGGATAAAGACCCCCTCCTTTCTTAAGGAGGAGTTTTTCTTATCTATGATAATTACTAAACCTATAGTCTCATATTATTTGGAATAGTATTTACTTTGTATAATTGTTAACCTATAAGGTGATGTGTTGCAGAATATCATTAACTTTGTAACGCCCTTTATAATGACTATAAGATGTTTGACACAAACAATACAAGTCAGAATAATCTTGGCATCCAAACTGTCTGTCTGTGTGTATTCTTCATAACGCTAAGATTATTCTCTCTGGATCCTTAAAAGACACAGGGTTGATCCAAGCCAGTCAGAACAGCAGGCCTCACTGGTACCCCAACAGATATTCCCATGAGTATTCAACATTACCTAAACTGAAGAACAGAGCCACACTCCAAAGAGTCACACCATAACGTTTCATCAAAGCAGTTGGCTTCCAATATAGTTCCTGACCTCAGCCACATCCCTCTGAGGGGTCAAAGCCAACTGGTTTGATTAAGCTTTGTGGTGTTACTCTTAGGAGTGCGGCTCTGTTCTTCATTTTTGCCATATATGTAGAGCAGCAGGGCTGGAAGGGACAAGTGCCCTAGGTGCAACTGTTCAATGGGAGGGGCACAGATGGAATGGAGTGAGTCTGACAGGTGGTGAAGGGGTTAAATAACTAAGGCTGTCATTAGCCAGTAATGCAGCACAAAGAGGTTAATGAACTGCCACTACACTAGTGGCCAGCGGCAGTGTTAATAATGAACCCCTTTGTGCTGCACTACTGGCCAGTGGCAGGGTTTATTAACCCCTTGAATGCTGCAATACAAAGGGGTTAATTAACACTGTCATTGGTCACGAATGCACCATAAAGGGGTTCATTTGAATAGCATAACACCACTTACCACCAATGTAGGTGTTATTGTGAAAGCTGGCACCAAGGCAGGGGGCTATTACTATGTAAACTGGCACCAAATGCTGAGGGTTATTACTATGTAAACTGACACCAACGCTGGGGGTTAATTATTGTGACCTTGTCCCAGACTGGATGAGCTCTTAAAGCCAGCACCCATTACGGAGGGCGACCGGAGGTACGCTCTCGGAACGTGAAGCGGTGCAGCCATTTCTTTGTGGATTAGTTAGACTGAACTGCATATATCTATCTGTCATTATATACTTCTGTTTAAACAAAAAATGTAAAAAACTGTATAATGGTGCAGGGGCATCACTAGCCTTCAGCACTTGGGATTGTGTGGCCCAGATCTCCTGCTGGGTGCCTTTGGTATAGCAACACCCAGTCTTCTTGCAGCCACTGTCTGGCAGAGCGACATGAGCCTCTATTCATTTAGCTGAACTTCCACTGACCAAAAGCATAAGAGGGAACTTCACCACTGACCACCAAGCAGACAATTCAACACTAAAAACTGATGTAATAAGAAACTTCACAACCAACCACTACTATAAGGGGGCCCTTCACTCCTGACCAACAACGTAAGGGGGCACATCACCACTGACCAACAATGTAAGCGGGCACTTAACCTCGGAACAACAATGTAAGCAGGCACTTCACCACTGTCCAACAATGTAAGGGGGCACTTCACCACTGTCCAACAATGTAAGGGGGCACTTCACCACTGTCCAACAATGTAAGGGGGCACTTCACCACTGTCCAACAATGTAAGGGGGCACTTCACCACTGTCTAACAATGTAAGGGGGCACTTCACCACTGTCCGACAGTGTAAGGGGGCACTTCACCACTGACCGACAGTGTAAGGGGGCACTTCACCACTGTCCAACAATGTAAGGGGGCACTTCACCACTGTCCAACAATGTAAGGAGGCACTTCACCACTATCCAACAATGTAAGGGGGCACTTCACCACTGTCCAACAATGTAAGGAGGCACTTCACCACTGTCCAACAGTGTAAGAGGGCACTTCACCACTGTCCAACAGTGTAAGGGGGCACTTCACCACTGACCGACAGTGTAAGGGGGTACTTCACTACTGACCAATAATGTAAAAGGGCACTTCATCACTTACCAACAATGTAAGGGGGCACTTTACTGCTGGCCAACAATGTAAGGGGGCACTTAACCACCGACCAACAATGTAAGGGGGCATTTCACCACTGACCAACAATGTAAAGGGGCTATACAGCTTTTCTTTCTTTGATGTGTCCATGGGTACCTCAGGTCTTACGCAATCCTAGCAAGCTCCTGATTTTTCTGGTTACTAGGAAATCAGCTGTGAGCCAGTGGGAGACCTGTGTCTGTATCTTCCTCTACCAATCATTACTGACAAAAGGACATAAACAGAAAAAGATCCTGTGGGTTTCACAGCTTTACATAATACTGCAGATTAATTACTACTGTAATAATTACATAATAACATAATAATTTGTAGGACATTAATGCCGATAATGAATAAATCCATCAAAGATCAGGTTACCCATAGCCAAGAACAAGATGCTTTGGGCTGCCATCTGAACAGTTTGCTTTTAAGCTGAAATTGTTTGAGCAGGGTTCTTTCTGCTGATCTGGGAAGTGTTCATGAAAGGTATGGAGATAACCATGTTGTAGCCTAGGGGTGCCCAACCTTTTGAAGAGTGAAGGCCACTTAAGTAATTGCGGGCCACAATGAGCAGAGCGGGGAGATGACAGGTCCATCTTCACTCTGCATATGCAGAGCAGACATGGGCGCAGCCCACTCTACACTATGGGCCATCCAATCCTATCCGCCCAGATGGAAGGGGACGGATCCCCTTCTGTATTTTTAGCGGATTAGATTGAAGGTAGGCGGTTGTAAATGGACACAAGTCCATTTACATCTGCCGCTTCATAGAAGTGAATGAAGAGTCCACTTGCGTCTGCCTGAAAAAATGGACAGGGGAACCTGATCGTGTGAAAGGCACCTAAGCCTGCTTTCATACTGATGCGCTGCGGTTTACCCGCTCTGTGGGTGCAGTGCAATGGATCTGTAGCTTTCATGCGGGTTAGTTGAACTTTTCCATAGACTTCTGTTATATCTTGCAGGTGTGGTGCACTTTCTGAAAGCACACCAAACCCACAGGTAATAACAAAAGTCTATAGTTCAGTGCAGGTAACACATGTGCTGTACCTGCAGATCAGTTTGAAAGCAGCCCAGTAACCACTGCAGAACAGATATGTCCATATATACACTGTGACTTTAGTAATAAACTGATCTTTAAAGAAGTATAGTCAAAGCTTGTTTGGCTGTACTTCTGTGGATGACAGGATTGCAGTTCGCTCTACACTACTGTCACTTGTTTGCAGCAGACAGCCGGCTAACGCTCGCTGTCGGCTGACGTCACAGGCTCAGGTAAGATCACAACAATAAAGTTGTAATCTGCCCACATGTCTGGACCGGCACCTGGCGAGATGCTGAGAGGCGGAGCCGGCTGCTCCCACCGCTTCCACAGCATGGCGCTCCAGTGAGTGTGGGGGGGGAGGGAGGGGAGAGCTGTGACTGACAGTCACCAGCTCTCTGCTCACAGAGCTTTGAGAACCGAGCGATCAGCAGTCTTTGATTGCTTGGTTCTTCGTCTTAGAGCTGACAGATGCTGCATATACCTAGGTAAGTATGATTTTTGAAATAAAAAAAAAAAGCCAACTTCTCTTTTAATAACAATCTTCCATTCAGGTATCGCCATCTGTTGCTATCCCAGGCAGCGTGCATTTGGTTTCACTCCGCCTGTGCCAGGAGCCGGCGCTATACAGGAAGCATCGGCTTATGCGGCTCTGCTCCGCAGCTGCTTGCTTCCTCTCCCGCCGGCTACTGATGCTCTGGAGGAGGTTGCAGGCCACATCAGAGGGCTCCACCGGTTGGGCAACCCTGTAGACATCTATGAAGCTGTCCCTGCTATAGAAATCAATTACAATAAAACAAGAGCACCCACAATTTATCAATTTTACATCATTTGATGAAAAATTCAGATCTTACAATATAAAAAAAGCCATAATAGTGTAGTTCAGCCCTTAAACACTCTCCTCTAGTAGACCACTGAGAAAAGGCTGTAACTACGTGAACTAAACTGCTACTATTCTGCAATCTACTTTATATTTTTAATCATACACTGCAATCATTTGTCCAGGCTTTCTTGTCTTGCTATGGCCCCCAATCACAACATTACATTACAGTACACAGGCAAGGTTGAGATAAATAAGGAAACCCTAAATATAACCCCAGAAAGCACCTACGCTTCCAGGAGAGACGAAGCCCAACATGCCTTATGAAAAGTGGAGGATGGAATGGAGAGGGACATGTGGAGGATGACAGCACAGCATACATGCAGAGACCTAAGGTCCAGAGGCAAAGTCTTCTGAAGTTCACACACAGGCTGTATAGATTTGTCTATGACAGATAAACACAGAAAACACACAAAAAGTTCTCACCAAGAGGAGACGTGGGGCTTTGGGTGTGGAGTCCATGATGGAGGTGAGAGGCTCTGGAGCAGACATTCTGCTCCTCTCCTCCGAGAGGTCTCTCCAGAGCCTCAGGCTCGTGTTACACAAATCCTGCAGCCTTTGCAACCTGACAGGGTATATTTAGCACTGTTTGGGGGACAGCGAGACATGCAGAGGAGCAAGGGGGCTGACAGGCCGGCTACAAGGAGATAGGAATGAGCAGGGAGGAACTGGGGGGCATCTCATTTCTACAATACTGAGATCATATGGAGATTATTATTATTATTATTTACAAATACTGTCATGTTTATCCAACACACCTCTACCTTCTAATACACAGACAGCAGCACACCTACCTCTCACCTCCTCCTAATACACAGCAGGACACCTACCTCTCACCTCCTCCTAATATACAGACAGCAGGACACCTACCTCTCACCTCCTCCTAATATACAGCAGGACACCTACCTCTCACCTCCTCCTAATATACAGCAGGACACCTACCTCTCACCTCCTCCTAATATACAGACAGCAGGACACCTACCTCTTACCTCCTCCTAATATACAGCAGGACACCTACCTCTCAACTCCTCCTAATATACAGCAGGACACCTACCTCTCACCTCCTCCTAATATACAGCAGGACACCTACCTCTCACCTCCTCCTAATATACAGCAGCACACCTACCTCTCACATCCTCCTAATACAGACAGCAGGACACCTACCTCTCATCTCCTCCTAATATACAGCAGGACACCTACCTCTCACCTCCTAATATACAGCAGCACACCTACCTCTCACCTCCTCCTAATATACAGACGGCAGGAAACATACCTCTCACCTCCCTCTATTATACAGCAGGACACCTACCTCTCACCTCCTCCTAATATACAGACAGCAGGACACCTACCTCTCACCTCCTCCTAATACACAGACAGCAGGACACCTACCTCTCACCTCCTCCTAATATACAGACAGCAGGAAACATACCTCTCACCTCCCTCTATTATACAGCAGGACACCTACCTCTCACCTCCTCCTAATACAGACAGCAGGACACCTACCTCTCATCTCCTCCTAATATACAGCAGCACACCTACCTCTCACATCCTCCTAATACAGACAGCAGGACACCTACCTCTCATCTCCTCCTAATATACAGCAGGACACCTACCTCTCACCTCCTAATATACAGCAGCACACCTACCTCTCACCTCCTCCTAATATATAGACGGCAGGAAACATACCTCTCACCTCCCTCTATTATACAGCAGGACACCTACCTCTCACCTCCTCCTAATATACAGACGGCAGGAAACCTACCTCTCACCTCCCTCTATTATACAGCAGGACACCTACCTCTCACCTCCTCCTTATATACAGACAGAAGGTCACCTACCTCTAACCTCCCCCTAATACACAGACAGCAGGACACCTACCTCTCACCTCCTCCTAATATACAGACAGTAGGACACCTACCTCTCACCTCCCCCTAATATACAGACAGTAGGACACCTACCTTTCACATCCTCCTAATATACAGACAGCAGGACACCTACCTCCCACCTCCTCCTAATACACAGACAGCAGGTCACCTACCTTTCACCTCCTCCTAATACACAGACAGCAGGACACCTACCTCCCACCTCCTCCTAATACACAGACAGCAGGTCACCTACCTCTCACCTCCTCCTAATACACAGACAGCAGGCACAGGACGACAGACACATAATCCTCCTCCACTCTCCATCCACTGGACGACA
>BLSH010462338.1:330024-346248 GCA_018402905.1 Glandirana rugosa | reverse complement strand
CGGAGCGAAGCGATTCGCTCCTATTAGAATGGTCCCATTTGCACAGCATTGAGGCGAATTGTCAGGCGACTCAAGTCGCCTGACAATTCGCCTAGATGTGAACGGGCCGCGAAGTCGCGCCGCATCGCGCCGCTCCAGTGTGAACCGGCCCTTACCCGTGATAAACCTACTTCATTGCCCCCAGCTGTGAACTGTAAATTGTTCCAGTCTACCTTTACCTGTGCTAAACCCACTTCATGATCCCCAGCTGTGAACCGTACATTGTTCCAGTCTACCTTTACCTGTGCTAAACCTACTTCATTGTCCCCAGCTTGGCCCAAACGAACTGTAAAGTGTAGCAAAAGCTGGAGTTCAGCTTTATGAGTAGTGCTTTCCTGGTAATAAAGTGAAATACAAGAGCTAGCTGTCCCTAACTGGTTGGCTAGTTTGTACTACTGTATACCCTTTTACAAAGTAACAATTTACAAGAGGATAGTAAAGGAAATTATGTTGAAGCCCTATTTGGTCCCTCCTACACCCTCCAGCAGTTTGTGTAAGAAATCTAGCTTCCCAGCTGCATTTACCAAGAGGTATATTACATTTCTTTTAAGACATTTGAAATGCCAACAAGAGAAAAAACTAGAAGTCTTATGCGGACTTTAATATGAAAAACATTTATGTCTACAAAAGAAACAATTCTGCATTGTGGGTTTTATACAAGATGGCAACCTGGTGGCATAGAATAATATTACACACCAGCAGTGCTACAGTACAACACAAATCAAAGTAGGAGTACAGAGTAATCATGTGCCATCAGTGGGTTTTGCAATGTGTCAGATCATTGTGAAAAACTATATAGACCAATATTATATATTATATTGATTTACACTGGGTATACATGTAGTAAAATTTGAATTTGGTCCCCACTCTGCTCAGCAGAAGCCGGTCTTAGACTGGAAAACCATCATTCGTTTAGCCAATGCCAACCCTGCTGTCAGAATACAATAGCACAGCAGGAGAGATCCCTGCATCCAAATCTCAATGTGTATACCAAGCAGATAACTGATCAAATCGCATGAAAAGTCGCACCCTATTTTCCGCATTGGAACTGTTGTGCGACACCATCTTTGCAGTGCCGCAACAATTTGAAAAAGTAGTTCCTGCACTAATTTTGGCGATTTCAGTTGCAACTTGCATAGATATCTGTGCATGAAGTCACACAGATGTCAGCCAAGTCGCACCTAAAGTCGCACTGGCATGCCGCTTTGAAATCGTGTGATTTCAAGTGAAGACGCACAATTTCAAAGCCACAATCAGTGTGAACCAGGGTAATCAGGGTAGAGTAATCAAAACTATATAATATGAACACATATCTAAATAACACTTTCAACTTGCATTTAATCAGGCAGGCCCTTACCATCAACTGAGGTTCTGGTAGATCTAAAGGAGATTTTTTTTTTCGTGCAATCCAGCAGGCTGCAGGAAAAAAAAATGACCACTCTAGTCAGAGCTGCTGTACTAACCATGCAAGGTAAGTACAGCGCTCTCCCCGCTAAGCTGTTGTGTTCTGACAGCAGGATCCCAGGCAAGCATAAAAAAACATGAAGGTAATATGGTTCAGAGCTGGCACACTTGACCCCAGCAAAGTGTAAAGTTATTCAACATGCAAGTGTACTAAATGATTTGTGGTCATAGCAACAGAGGCAAGTCATAAAACTGCATCCAAAGGGCAGCTGACTACATCCTCCCACCCTCCTCAGGCCTAAGGTGTATTCTCAGCGTCTCAGTTGTTTAATCGGATGGCGCAAAGAATAGGGGACATATGAAACATGATATGCATTTCAAGTATTTGGCGAATCATAAATAGCTAACAGTTCCACAGCTTATGAAACGTGGCTGGATAGGCTTGATGTTCCTATGTAGATTTGTAAAATGATAGAGATTAATTGACCAGTCCTTCTTAGAAGGCAAGCGTGGGTGCATCTGGTTTCTTCCAAGTCCCAGAAGCCAGATGAAAACTAAGAATAGATATCTCATTTATAAAGGGGATGATCCCCATCCAAACATTTTGAATCACTGAGCAAAAGTTATGCATTAAAGCGGAGTTCCACCCAAAAATGGAACTTCTGCTTTAAGCACTCCTCACCCCCTTACATGCCACATTTGGCATGTAATTTTTTTTGGGGGGGGGAGTGTGTCCCCAGGTTTCAGAGGGACTTCCTGTCCCTCTTCCACCTTCCGCCTCGGGGCCGCCTAGGCGACTCCTCCTCTCCTCCTAGGCGGCCCCTCCCTCCTGGCAATCTTCTGGGACACGTCACAGGTCCCAGAAGATTGCCTGGCCACTGGCAACGCGCAGCGCGACTCGCGCATGCGCAGTGCGTGCCCGGCCGTGAAGCCACGGCCGGTGCCCACACCTGCAATGCCGGCGCCGCAGGGAGGAGGGGGGAGACGAGCGAGGCTTCGGGAGCAGCTGTCGCTGGACCGGGAGACAGGTAAGCTACTGTTTATTAAAAGTCAGCAGCTAAACTTTTTGTAGCTGCTGACTTTTAATAAACAAAAAAAGCATGGAACTCCGCTTTAAGTCAGCAGATGAGGGAGTACAAGCCAACATTTAGGTGAAACTGATGGGTAAATACCCTCAAGTTGGACAGGGTTACGATTCTAAGGTTCTATGTAAGAACTTACAAATGAAGGAGATGGTCTCTAGCAAATAATAAATAAATCAGTGGGTAGTCCTACATAGGGTTGCCACATCATCCCTTTAATCCAGGACACATATCAATTACACAGGTTCTGTGGCTGATTAAGGTGGCAATTAAACTCACTTGGTGCCTTATCTGCATTAAATTAGCCTCAGAACTTGTGTAATCCATATGTGTCCTGGATTAAAGGGATGATGTGGCAACCCTAGTCCTACATATCAGTCCAGTCCTTGCCCTTGCAGTGTGGAAAACTTCTCATCCAATTCTCTCTACAATCCACAACTGGTGGGGGCAAAACAGGAAAAAGCTCTTTGTAAAACCTGGACAAAGAAGATATCTCTAAGTAGCAGTTCAAGTTTGAAAACTGAGTTTCTAGGCAAGGTGAGCCAAATTTGTTGCCATGCACAAAGTGGGGGGCCCTTATGGGGACCCTAAGGTTATAAGAGGCATTGGGACCCCAGTAAAGCAGGTGACTCTAGGCCTCATATGATCCTAAACATGCTGCTTCTATCACCATTGCAGCATCCCCATCGTCCCGAAGAAACAATCTGCAGGCAAACATCATCTGGCCAGCCAGGTAATAGTTGTGCAGGTCAGGGAGGGCCAAGCCAGGGCAACTGTAGTATGAGAGTAGGCTCAAGGAAAAGGAAAAAGGCAAACAGTTAATTTTCCTCAAGTAGGACTTGAGAAATTCTCACTGGGAATTCCTACAAAAGTAGTGAAACAGGCAGACTTTTTTTAAGGCAATTTACCTGGCCATTCAAAGATAAGGGCACATGTTTTCAGGCTGCATTTATTTGCTTCAGAAAGGTGAGCAAGGTCGAGGGAGGTAAAGTCAGTTATTCTGGTGGAAAATGTATCCCCACATATTCTATCTGTGTGACCCACTGGGGAAGAAGGTCAGGGTCTGTCATGTCTTTGGAGAATAAGTGGAAAAACTCTTTTAAAATCCAGAAGATCACCTACAGTAAGGGGTCCGGGTCTTGCAGGAATAGGATTAGATCATCCACATAAAGTGAGAGATGCTCATTAATACCCATAAGCCCCTGATGACAGCTGAGGCATGGAGGGCAATGTCCAAGGGCTCCATCATCAAGGCAAATAAGCAAGGGGATAAGTGGCCACCCCACTACAAATGTCAAAGATAGGTGACAAAGATGTGCTAATTTTGAGGGCAGCTCCAGGTGTCCTGTAAAGGATGGCAATCCATTGTAGGAGTTTAGGCCCAAAACCTACCCATTTATATCCCTAGTGCACGTAATCAAGGGCCTTTTCAATATGGAATTGACCCGACAGCTTAACTACCTGGGTTGGGATGGTCAGTCTTGAGGTAGAAGAGGAGCCTGTGTGAATTGTCACTGGTCAAAGTCTTAAGATCTAGATTTAAAAGAAGAGTGGGTCTATATAAAATGCAGGTTTGGAGGTCCTCACCTGGTTTGGGGCAATTCAATACGCGCTTTGAGTCAGTATAGTTCCAGTTTCAGTGCAATGCCCATAAAGGTATCACAGTCTGGGGTCCAACAGGTCAGCATGCAACTTGTACCATTCTGCCAATATCCATCTGGACCGCATAACATACTGTATTATTTGGGAAAGCGTAAATAATTTGTTTGATTTACTAGGTTGTGATAACCTCCTCCATGAGCACCCATTCCGCTGCAAATGAACTGGGTATAGGAAAGGGATAGGAGTAGAGCCTCCAAGGCATCTTCATCATATGGGGATGGGGGCATACAGATTATCATAAAAGTCCGGTAAGGCATGCATTATTTAATCAGGATCAGTAGTTACATACCCATCTAAAGTCTTACAGGAATACAGGAAATGTTGTTTTTAGCCTGTTGGTCCTCAAATAATAAAGCCGATAGCTTTCCATTCTTATCACCCCCATAGTGTAACTACCTCTTCCTCTTGTAACTGACCCTGGGCACAGCTTGTATCATGGATGGGAGGTTAAAGGTTATACAGCATTTGATCCAAGAGGCTCATAGACAAATATGAGGTATCAGCCACCAACTGAACTAATTGCTCCCAAATGCCAGACCTATGCTGGATTACTGGACTTATGTGTACATCATATGTAACAAATAGGATAAGCTCTTGAGCTGGGGATGTTTCCATCTCCACAGTTCAGTGAGTAGAGCAGTATTTGCCCATAGCAACAAATGTGAGGAGGGAGGTCAGAGGAGGTTGAGGTATCCAGAGAACCATCTAAGATGTTCTTGAAGTCACCAGCAAATACCATTGGGAAGGGCATGAAAGGTGCTAGTTTGTCAACAATGTTACATAAAACTTGTGGCTGAAAGGGAGGGGGGTATACACATTAACCTAAACCATTTTATGTGCTTTTATATCAACCACAAATGGTGTATATCTACCTCCTGGGTTTAAAAACATCTGAGGATTAGTGCACAATATGGACTAACTAGCAAGAACTGATATTCTCCTGGCATGGCATAGAAGGAGTAAATAGCATGTAGCACCCTCACTATCCAGGGGCAAGGTAGGGATAGCTCATTGCTTCTGTTCAGATCAGTCTCTTGTAAGAAAATAATGTGGGTGTTTTATCGGCTTCAGGTATTGTAAAATTGTGGCTTTTTCAAACCTATTCAAACCTCTGACCCTCCACAAGACAATTTTAAGTGATTTCATCATATAGGGAACATAATATCAGTAAATAAACACTCAGACAGGTATGAGTAGAAGGCTCACTGGGTCTCTGCTGCCACCAAAGCCAGTAGCACAGGAATAAACCCTGCACAGGGAGGTAAAACAGTAAAATAAGTCCCTGTATAAAACAGCCCTGCCACTATACTTAACAAAATAAAAGTTAGTAAGCAGCTTCTACCCAAAACAGTACACAGCTTAAGAGTGCAACCGTGCCAATGAAAAGTGCCTAAAGGATGCTGGTGGTGCTTACAACAGTCCACGAGCCCAAAAGATTAAATGGAGTAAGGGATCATTTGTAGTCCATCTGATTCAATGGGGACGAGGGAATGTGAGAGTGACAACACCATTGAACTATTTCTAACCATGGCACATCCAGCCATCAAACCAATGAATATTATAGCCCCCTTTACAGAGGTTAGGACTGTAGCATAGACAGACAACAGGAGGGCAATTCCAGAGTAATCATGGTTAGAAGACAGGAAATCCAAGCTTCCCACAGGGAGTCCAGGCAGTTGTTTGCAACTAGCAAGGCATCAAAAAACTTGGTGGTTCCATTATGCTGAACGCATAACTTGCTATGATAAATCATGCTCTTCTGTGGGCCTTAGTCCCATAGCCAGTTTATCACATTGGTGAAGGAAAGATGGCTGGGCGGGACCACTTTGCACTCTCAGGCAGCCCGATGACCGTAATGTTGTTGCCACACTGACTATTTCTGCATCATCTGACTTGGCAGCAATACATTTACTGCATGTTGTATGTCCAACAGCAGGACTGTTTGCAAAGCAGAACTGTCCTTTAACCCTATGATACAACATTCTGCCTCTAAAAGTCTGCTTCTAATCTTATCCAGGTCTTCCTGGATTGATGTGCATTCAGAGGATAAGTGGTCCATTTCGGTCATCACGATGGCCTTACAAAGCTCAATAGCCTCTGTGATGGGATTTGTGAATGCTGTGGGACCTAAAGTTAATCTTTGAGAATTGTTCAGCTGGAGAGGGATCAGTGCCATCCAGATCTGCCTGCATTGCGGTAATCAAAAGTGGTATGGTGCACCGGCTGAGATCCCTATCAGGTGTAGGCAATATGGCAAAGGCAGTGACCCATCCTTTCGGAGTTTGCAGAGCCTTTGGGGTTTTCTTGGCCAGTTTTCCCCCCGAAAGATGCACAGCCAGTATCCCACAATAGTCCCCGTGCATTACAGGTGGAGCAGGTGGGATACCAACAAAGCATGGTAGGTAAATGAGCATATAGTTAACTCAGGAAAACATAATCTCTTAGAATATACATCCACTCTGGATATCCTAGCCACACTCCTTTTCTAATTATGAAACTCCCTATTAGTCCCTTATGATGGACTGCATTTTTCTGGAAAAGTCAAGAGATTTTCATGTATCCTGAATGAGAGAGTGTGAGGTGGTTAAGACTGTGAATGGGCATTCCTACTAAAGCTGCAAGAAACAAAAAACAAACAAAAAACAATCATAACCAACACAAAGGTGTTGTAATGGGTCCCTAGTAAAGGAAAGGGGCACGTTTGTCACAAAAATGGGCGGATACCAAACCCAATTAATGCAAAAGATGTAACCTTAGGTAAGTTAGACCTCATTTACACAGGCGTAGGGGACCTGTACAGAGTGAAGAGGTGTGTGTTTATGTGGCCATAGGCGCCTGGGAGTGATGGGTGTTTGTATACAGCCAACTGTACAAAACAATGACTGGCTGCAGCTGTACAAGTGCCACCACACGTCTAAGAGCTTCTATTCATACAAGGATGAATAGGCAGTCCTGGATGCAGACAGTGGACTTGAAATCACCATAGTAGAGACAGCTAGGACTAAACAATAGATGTATCTCTCTGCTCAGGAAAAAAGGTGATCAGTCCCATGTAGGTTTAATCGCTTGCTGACTGCCTCAAGTAGGAGTACGGCGGCAGAGCCACTCTCCTGCGCTAGATTACGTATCTAGTATGTGATCCAGCTCCTCTGTGTAGGGGGCGTGCACAGGCGGGCCTGCCACTTCGGCTGTGCTGTGACTATTCATAGCACAAGCAAATAAGCGGGTGCTACCCAATGATTGACCATCGGCACCCACTAATCGGTGAAGAGGACAACGGGACAGAGCTCTGATAATGTAAACAACATAAGAGCTCTTTCCTGACAGCAGGGATGTGCAGTTTTTGTTTCCTTGCAAAGGGAATAAAAGCCAGCACATCCCTTAGTAAAAACCAATAGGGTGAAGCCACAAACTGGAAATGAAGTTCCCCTACTGCAAAGTGCACAAAGCACTGATCCTGAGGAAAGAGGTGTTCTCCCTGCTCCAGAGAGGCCACGACTAATCTGGTTAATCCATTTTGAAACCGCTTGGGACAGACAAGTCTATTGAGAGCCTTCAAATCAAGGGTGGGGCTGAGTGTCCTACCTTGGTTTGGTACTGTAAACTGGATTAACTACCTTGGAAAAGATTCTGAGGCTGTATAAGGACAACAACTGCCTAAGAAAAGAGGCCCTGTAAGGTCTCAAAAACATGAAGCCCACTAAGGGGATTTAGAGAGACTGGAAGCCAAAAAAAACCTATTGTGGAGGGGATGTAACGCTATCTTGTACCCAGTTGAGACACCCACCTCAAAGAAAAAATCTGCAACTATTAACCATCTCCCTATCCTGTTGTTTGGGGAATGATCTTTACACTGTGAAAGGCTTGTAAGTGGACTTAGATTTAGACGTCCAGAGAGACTTTTGTTTGAACTGAGGCATAGTCTAGGAGCAAGACCAGAAAAATTTTAAATTTTTCTCCTGTGGGCAAAAGATCACCCAAAGGGGTGAAAGGAGGGTCCTTGCCGGTAGAAATCTTCAGTCTCTAAACCTTAGGTATATGGGTCCTCTTTCTTCCTGAAGCATTCTCGACAATTACATCCAAGTAGGCCCCAAAACTCAACCTCCTGAAAAGAGAAGTGTTATCATTGACCAACAATTGAGCCAGAGGACTCTTCTCAATGCCATAATCATAGAGCTAATGAGGGAAATCACCCATCCTCCATCCAGGGAGGCATCAAATATGTACTTGGCCTCTTGCTGCCAAATGATCTGCCAAATCAATCAAGTATTGGGGTACTGGGGTAAACCTCCAAGATTCTGAAATAGGACTCTTGCCTGTACTGATGCAGGCTGGAACACATGGGTATAAGCAAATAGTGGTCCAAGAGAAGAGCCAGCTGTTAAACTAAAGAGCTTGCAAAGGTCTCTAGATTTTTGTCCACTAGGTCCTTCAAAAATACAGAATCGGCAACTGGGATAATTGTCACCTTTTTACAGGTGGGTCCACCAATGATGGTGTCTTCCATATCTTACCCAAGAGTAACATAATCTTGCTCCTATACAAAGCATTAGTAAGATCTCTTTTGAAATATGCAGTTAAGTGTCGGGTACCAGTTCACAAAAAGAATATTGGAGAAATAGACAGCATGCAGAGGGGCGCAACTGAACAAGAAAAATCTTCAGTGGCAGTGGGGTTGTTCCTGCACTTTGTTCCAGGGGTAGACTGCCCTTGGTGTCCTTTTGTCCAATGCAGGGTTATGGGTTCTGCAATATACTTGATGACATGCAAGGACCTGTGACAGTCCAATCATAGGGGAGAAGAAGCTGCATTGACTAGTCTAGCTGCACAGAGGAAGCATGCAAGATCGGTCGGTTAAATAAAACTGCATTTTTTGGTGCCCTAAACTTAAACGAGTATTTAACCTAAACAACTGAGATGATTTTGAGAAAACTCCTTCAGCATTCTTATCATTTACAGTGTCCTGATGTTGCAATGAGATCCAATATTGTTTCTGGAGCATATATGAATAGTTTAGAGAGCTGGCATTTTTTTACAGTATAGGGTTTACTAGAGACTATGTTGTGTGGTGGCAGTACAATGACAATGTATTTATGATTTTAAAGGGCAACACTAGACTTTTAGGACAGATGGAATGGGAGGAAACCATCAATCAATTCAATATGGCTGTTAAAACCAGGGAGATTTCCTTTTTTAACACAACATAGGTTGCTAGGATAAGGCCACCTGCATCCTAGCAACCAATGAGACATGTCACATTGAACTGACAGTAGGTAGAGCCTAATGGTGAACTCGTATCAGGTCCACTATACCCCCTGTTGATGTCAAATGAATGGGGCCACGCTGCATTAGCAAATTTTTGTTGAACATTATTGTGCATTGTGTTACAATAGGCCATTTATTACAATGGGCCAACAATGCAATTGATTGTGACTCAGCACACCACAACACATGGTAGTGTGGTGCATTGAAGAACTGTGTTGTAGTGCCACAATGTATATATTGTGCATAAGCACAGTGCAATAGTGTGAATGAGCCCTTCACTATGGTAACAAAAATGGTATTGAGGTAGTATATATAATGCACAGTGCCATGCGTAAGCCCCAGGCCACATTCATACCTATGTGACCCCTAAAATTCTAAAAAGTCTAAAAGTCTTTTTTGGCGCATTTTGTGTGCGGCAGCATAGGCAACCCATTTATTGAATGGGCTGCTCTGTGCACGACAATTGTGCCAAAGTAGCTCATCTACCTTTTTTGGCACTGATCTAAGCACGTTTTGCATTCCATGTTTTGCATATATATTGTGCATTGTGCATAAATGCAGGACTGCTACCCGCGTTAGGGGTGCCATTAAGCGCGTTTCTGTCTGCATTGCTAGAACATTTCGGTGTAAATGTGGCCATAAGGTTTGGTTAACCGAGAGGGATGTGCCACTTAGATGTCTAAAATTTCTGATAGTGTAGTTAAACTTCGTAACTGTAATGTATAATCAGCAAGAAGAAGAGAGAAGGAATATAGAAGGTATGGATCAGGGGAGGTATGAGTGGAGAAGAGAGCCAAGTATGGTTCTATGACTCAAGGTTTTTCCACACCCTAAATATCTGCAGATTACTGTTTGTTGATTGTTTGTTGCAAAAAATAAAAAGATTTCTAAAAAAAAAAAAAAAAATATCTGCAGATGAAAAGTCGAAATTGACAGAAAAGTAATACGTTATCCAGAGTGTCCATACATTTTTAAATTAGCAGCTAGTTTCTCGCTAAAGAGGTACCAAGCCATTCTTTGTTTAGCCTAAGCTATTGTAGGTTTGGCAGGCCACCAGTCCTTCACTATAATTTAATTTAGGAGATTAATTTAAATTGCATATTGTTGGAGCCTTCAGGCTCAGGAGAGCTTCATATGGATATTTGTGAATTCCTTTGCCTAATATTGTATAAATTTGATACACTATTTCCATTTGATACTGGACCAAAAGGGTCAATCTTTAGCATCCCCGCCAAAAAAGGTTTAAATGTTGCTGTGACCTGGCATTCCCTGAACCAGATTTTTTTTTCAATAGTTTTAAATCTGCAGCTTTTATTGAAATAAAACCTGGGGATCCTACCATGAAAATTGCTATTCCCTGCCTTCTAATATTTCACTTGTGTTGTCACTCCTGAGAGACTACAAGCATCTGTGCCAGTGTGCATTACATGGCTGGTCCACTGTGATCCACAGTAAGCCACCTTGACAAAAGAGGTGCAGCATTTGCTGGAGTAAAGCCTAGTACACAGGGGCCAAATGTTGGGTGACATCGGCCGGTTCAATAGAAACTGGCTGACATTCGGCCTGTGTGTCTGTTGAAGGGTCATGACTGAAAAAGGTCCGCTGACCATCTCCCAATCAGCACTCTCAGCCAATGGCGGGGGGCCGTCCCCTTGTCAGAACACAATAGCACAGAAGGGGAGATCGCTGTACTAACCATCAGAATGTTAGTACAGCGGCTCCGACCTGAGCTGTGAGGTTTTATTTTCTTTAAGCCCAGCAAGTAGTAGTGTGTGCAAGGTAGAGATGGGCTCAGGCGTGTTCAGGATCCTAATCCCAACCCACCTGCCCGATCCCAACAGGAAGCCAACACTGCATGCCGCTAATCACAGGCATTGAGACATTTCCCGGTCTGTGCAGTTGCCTGTGATTAGCGGTGTGCAGTGTCGGCTTCCTGAATGGCAGCTGCTTGGCAAGGCACCCAGGAGATCTTGACCATCGCTGTAGTAGCTCAGGCTACTACATGTACAGTATTTGTGCTTTATAAGATGTACAATAGACAGACAAAAGGTATTTAGAATACAGTCCTCTATTTGGCTATTTAACAGGAGACCCAAATAAAATAGAGCAAATGAAATGTTCTTCCCATCTCCAACACTTTCCAGGCCTACAATAAATAGAATAAATGCTAAACTAAGAAACACTACATTGAAAGGCCAGGGATTATTGATACTTTTGTTAGGTTGGAGAAATACAAAGAAAAATGCCTATATACAAGAAGCTATTTCTCCAGCAATTAAAATGTTGCTCTCTTGATAGTATAGTGTAGTACACAGGCTTAAAGCGGAGTTCCACCCAAAAGTGGAACTTCCGCTTTAAGGACTCCTAACCCCCTGACATGCCACATATGGCATTTCATTTTTTTTTGGAGGGGGGGGCAGTGGTTTGACAGGTACCCAGCTCCCACTTCCGCTCGCGCCACCTAGGCTACTCAAGCAGAAGTTCTCCTCTCCCCCTCCCATCATCGGGGACATGTCACAGGTCCCAGAAGTTTGCTCGGCCATTCAGGATGCACAGCGCGACTCCCGCATGTGCATTGTGCACCCAGCTGTGAAGCCGCAAGCTGTCACAGGCAGGTACCCACATTAGTGATGCCGGCACTGGGGAGAGGCAGGGGAGAGAACCAAGGCTTCGGGAGGCCACACACTGGATCTTGGGACAGGTGATTGGGTGTTTATTAAAAGTCGGCAGCTACACTTTTTGTAGCTGCTGACTTTTAGGCCTCATACACACGGACGTTTTTACAGCCGCGTTTTTCAGCATTTTTTTGCAGCTTAGAAATGCATGTCCATGTTATTCAATGGCCCCATACACACGCTGACGTTTTTGAGCTGTAGATAGCGTCGGCTTTTGTGAGCTGAAAGCAGAACCCAGGGGCAGCGCGTTCTGAAGCTGCAGCGCTAGAGCGTTTTTGAAGCTGAGCCGGCAAAACACTCACTAACGCGCATTAGCGACGTTAACCGGCATTTTTAGCGTGGCGTTTTCAGGTCTAAAAATAGCAGAGAGATGTCTTTTCAAACAAAACGCGACGTAGTGCTAACGCTCAATAACGCGCATTAACGCCAATGCAATTTGCCAATTTTTTCCTGGCGTCGGTCCCGACGTTACAGCTCGTTTTTCAATATGCCCGTGTGTATGAGGCCTTAAAGGGTAACGCCACTTTCGTGGGGAAAAAAAATAGAAAAAGAAAGAAAAAATAATATAGCACATATAATTGTGACACTAATCATATTGTGATTGAAGGTTATTAAAAATGGCCTTTCCTTTTCAATCTGCAGCCGCTGTAATTTTCTATACATGCAGCCAATATGGCTACCTGGAGCTGTTCTGTACACAGAGTGTGCACTGACCACTCCCCAGAAACATCATTTCCTGCTTGTGTGATTGGCTCACCAGTTTTCCCAGAAGTCTGCACTAAGATACAAGTCAGATTTCAGGCATCCCCTGCAACAAAAACTTTTTTGGAGATACTTCCAATAGGAACACATCTAAAGGGATGCAGGCCCAGCAGATTTCCTCATTAGTAGCTTGCAGCTGCACACCTGACAGTTAATTATGAAACCATTCCCATTAGGGCACTTTCACACTGGGGCCGTGGGGCGGTAACTGCAAAGCTCGGGCTTTCACATTGGGGTGGATGGGGGGTGTTTTTCGGGTGCTTTACAGGAGCCTGAAAAACGCCCCAGTGTGAAAGTAGCTTAAGACCCACTCAGTACAGAGGCACAGAGAAACACAGAGGGATTTCTTAAGAATAACAAAAGGTAGGAATCTGCAACAAAGTTTGTTATAAGCCTTGCAGTGTACATAGATCACCCAGAGGGGAATGTTTTTTCTCAACAAAAGTGGAATTATGCTTTAATAAACAAAGAAACGGCTGGCATTCCGCTTTAAGCCTGGCACACACTATGAGATTATGGATGGATGATTGCCCTTTTGTTTTTGCATGCTAGTCTCAATATCGAAAATGAAGATGTTACTAAAGTTACAAAAATTCTTGAATGACAGAATAAAAATTTGGAAGTGATATAATGTATTGTATTATATTTTTGGACAAAAATAGTACTGATTAAATGAAAATCGTACAATCTGGTATCCTACAAGGAAAATTGCCCTGCTTGTCCCATCAGATGATTTCTCATGACCTGCCCTGATCGGCTCTCAAAAGCTGTGTACTAACAACCAGAATATCATGCAATTGCTTTAAGCCCTGGTTCACACATATGCCATGCGGGAACCGGCGCGATTACAGAGCCGGTTCCCGCATCGCATCACTCCCGCAGGCAGTTCATACTGCCTTCTGCGAAGTGCTGCAGGTGTCATTACAAAGTTAACCATTTTAGGACCGGAAAAATTTCCCACTGTAGGACCAGAGCACCTTTTGTGATTCGGCACGGCGTCGCTTTAACTGACAATTTCGCGGTCGTGCAATGTTGTACCCAAACAAAATTGACGCTCTTTTTTTCCCCACAAATAAAGCTTTCTTTTGGTGGTATTTGATCCCCTCTGTGTCATTTCTGATCACCGCTATTAACAAAAAAGCGACAATTTTGAAAAAAAACAAACAATATTTTTTACTTTTTGCTATAATATATATCCAAAAAAAATAAAAAAACACATTTTTTCATCAGTTTTGGCCAATATATATACTTCTTCATATGTGTGCTAAAAAAAAAAAATCGCGATCGGCGTTTATTGATTGGTTTGCGCAAAAGTTGCCGCATTTACAAACCATGAGAACTAATTTGTGGCGATCTGCGATTTTTCTTCTCTGCCAGGCAATCACGGGTAGCCAGCGGAGATCGAGTCCGCCCGACCCGCGGCCATACTGCTGGAGAGTGCGGTGGGCACAAACGAGCTGCCTTTTATAGATGGCGATTCACGGGATCGTGCCAATCTGCAGCAGTAAATGTACCCGAGCCGGTCCGGAACCAGTTAATTATACCCCCAGTTTTGTTCACAGATTGCAGTGCGAACTGTGAACTCACACATGAATCGAATCGCATGGGTGAGAACATTCATGAGATGCGATTCCACTGCGGGAAAATAAAAGGTCCCTCTGCACCTTTTTCTGTGCAAATCTAATGTGAGTTCAGCCATACAATGTATGGCTGAACTCGCACTGCTCAGAGAACTCGCACTGCGGGTGCTAATCACATGCGATCTCTGAGATCGCACATTTGTGAACCCAGTCTGAAAGTGGTATTTTTTGTATGATTTTCTGATTGTGTTATGGGCCTTTAGCCGTAGACAACTGAGTTATATGCTACTACCTTTAGGGTCCTTTGGCACCAGCGGATCATTCAGGTCCACCTGTCAGATTTTCAGGCGGACCTGAACGGACGCTCCATTGTCCTTTATGGAGCGACGGATGTCAGCAGTGACATGTCCGCTGACATCCAATCCACTCTGATCCGCCAAATACAGATGGATGGAAACCCTATTTTCCATCCGTCGATCGGATCGGATGAACACGGACAGACGATCCGTGTTCAACCGATCCCCCATAGAGGAGAGCGGAGCTCTGACAGGTCCGTTTCTGCACGGAGTGCAGAGATGGTCCTGCCATCCACCCGCTCAGCAGGGATCAACGGATGGATCCCCGATGAGCAGTGGAGCCCGCCTGCTAGTGTGAAAGGACCCTTAGGTGGCTGGACAACCATCTATGGACAGGGGTAGAGGCAACCTCAGCACTCTGGGTGCTGTACTATACAAACATGAAACAATTTTTATAGGCAAGTCAAAAATTATTTTTCCTGCAATTCAACATTCAATAATCTGAAACACCAACTGACACTGTTTTTATTGTTTTCTACAATACCATCTTCATCATAATTCTTTGTATTTATAATCCTTTTTTAGAAGTAGATCGTCCTCTGTGTCTTATATTTCACAAAATACCATTCTAAGATTTGTTTTATCCCACATATATATCCTTCTTTGTCCCTCCTCCCCTGTTCATCCTCTCCCTTTTATTGTACCATTCTTCAGCATCTCCTCTCTCTCTCTTTCAGTTAGTTAATTAGTGTTTGTCATTTCCATCTCCTGACGTAGGAGCATCTCTTCCCTGGTGCTGGTTTCCATGGTAACCCAGGACCGGGGCCTAGTGAGGCCTGCGTGTTGTGCTTCACACGTCAGGCCGAAGCGTAAAGAAGCAGTGACTTACCTGCCGCACAAAGCTGTTTGAAGTGGTGTCTGAGCTGGTGCTGCCATCTGACCGTTTGAATCGACTTTTTCTCTTATATTTTGCCTAATGCATTTGAAAAAAAAAAAGAAAAAGAAATCAGGCTCTGTGTCTATAGACCAAGAAGGCAGTGACATACAGATAGGACTTATTCCTTTGGTTATAATAGGTCGGATGTTTAAAATAGTAGAAATGTATCTACTGTAGATTTTTTAGCAGCAACCAATCACATTCTAGCTGCTGTTTTATGGTGCAATGAACGGTATCACGGGCAATGCAGATATATATATATTTTTTTGCCAAAGCTTAGCCAGAGTATACAAATAGTCCTGATATTTTTTTGCCCCTAACCCTGTCATATGCTGTTCTTTCTAATATATATATATATTCCAGAATACTGTATTAATCCCAAAGGGAAAGCGTAAAAATTATATATAATATTATATATATCATTTTTATAATTTCCCTTTGGGATTAATACAGTATTCTGAATTTTATATATATATATATATATATACACATATAATGAACTATTAATAGAAACTGCAAATA
>BLSH010462338.1:268615-281048 GCA_018402905.1 Glandirana rugosa | reverse complement strand
GTGTGTGAGAAATAACCTGTTACAATGACCATTTTGTGAAAAAAAAAAAAAGAAAAAAAAATCTTCATTTTGCAAAGAATTGTGGGAAAAAATTACAGCTTCAAAAAATTCACCATGCCTCTTACTAAATACCTTGGAATGTCTACTTTCCAAAAAGGGGTCATTTGGGGGGTATTTTACTTTCCTGGCTTGTTAGGGTCTCAAGAAATGAGATAGGCTGTCAGTATATCAGGTGTGATCAGATGTGATCAATTTTCAATGATTGGCACCATAGCTTGTAGACTCTATAACTTTCACAAGGACCAAATAATATACACTTATTTGGGTTATTTTTACCAAAGATAGGTAGCAGTATAAATTTTGGCCAAAATTTACAAAGAAAAATTACTAATTTGCAAAATGTTATGACCGAAACAAAGAAAAAGGTATTTTTTTCACAAAATTTTCAATCTTTTTTTATTTATAGCACAAAAAATAAACCCCCCCCCTAGTGATTAAATACCACCAAAAGAAAGCTCTATTTGTGTGAAAAAAATGTCATATGGGTACCGTGTTGCATGACTGAGTAATTGTCATTCAAAGTGTGATAGCGCTGAAAGCTGAAAAATGGTCTGGACAGGAAGGGGGTTTTCATGCCAGGTACTGATGTGGTTAATGAAGCTCTTCTTTACAGTGGAACTAAACTCTCTCAAACATTAAAGTGGTAGTAAAATCCTATTAATGATTTATACCTACAGCTAAGCCTATAATAAGGCTTGCCTGCAGGTACAGTAAATATCTTCTAAATGTACCATTTAGGAGATATTTATGTTAGTAGCACCAGTGATATCACCGGCGTATGCACACTACACTCTCAATGGATGGCATGAAGGCCACAGAGAGAGCTGTGCTGCGGCCATGACTCCAGTGCGCATGTGTGGAGTAACGTCATTGGGGCTCAGCCATTCAAACAGTTGGAGCCCACAAGCCCAGAAGGAAGACCGTGTGAAGATGGAAGCTCAGTCAGTTGTGACAGCGCACTGCTGGAATGCTTTGTTTTAAGGTAAGTCTCTCATAATGTGCTAGTATGCTTCGGCCTGGTCTGAAGTTATTCAAAGGATTCTGGCACATCAGAAGAACTTGAGTCTGTAAGTACACTGCTGGGTAGGAAGTAACATCACTACAAAAGGGCTAGCTCGGCAATTTGAGGAGAGGAGCATAGCTGCTATGCTGGAAGGAAGCTGAAAGCAACCAGTTGTTGGCATGGTACCTGGTAGGGTGACAGGTCCTCTGGTAGCGAGGGGGTCGTTGTCTGGCTCCTTCCCTAGCAGTCAGTAGTATCCAATAACAACTGGGTCCGAACCCACTTTACAAAGATCTATAGCCTGGTATGCTTCGGCCTGGTCTGAAGTTATTCAAAGGGTTCTGGCACATCAGAAGAATTTGAGTCAGTAACTACACTACCGGGTAGGAAGTATCATCACTACAAAAGGGCTAACTCGGCAAGTTGAGGAGAGGAGCGTAGCTACTATGCAAGAAGGAAGCTACAAGCAACCAATCGTTGGCGTGGTACCTGGTAGGGTAACAGGTCCTCTGGTAGTGAGAGGGTCGTTGTCAGGCTCCTTACCTAGCAGACGGTAGTGTCCAATAGCAACTGGATCCGAACCCACTTTACAAAGATCTATGGCCTGGTCACACGGTACGTCAAGGAGAGATTTAAAGAGCACACATGAGGTCTGCACATTTACTTGGCTGGACCCCATTCTGTTAGGCTCGGTTCACACTATTGTGCGCAGTGCATCACGCGTTTGCTTGGGCACAGCAGCTTATTCATTTGAAAAAAAAACAAGAGGAAACCAGGGGGCACTCAGTAGATGACAAGGGACAATCAGAAGATCCGGGTCATTTAGTAGACCCGGAGCATGCAATATAATACCTGGAGAACTCAGCAGAACAACAGGGGCTTTGGATGTAGAAGCCCTTTATTCTAGCATCCCCCCATGAAAAGAATTAAAATAGCCCATATGTTCCTACGGGAGGTGGACCACAACCTTTGGAAGTATGGTGATTTAGCAGTGGAATTGTTGAGATTCATTCTTACGCACAATTGGTTTTGTTTCCTAGACACCCATTACCTCCAGATACAGGGGGTCGCTATGGGGACCCGTTGTGCGCCCTCATATGCCAACCTGTATCTGGGGGGATGGGAAAGAGAGATATTGTCTGATGAAAGACTAGGGCCGCTTATGGACCAGGTCCTTGTATGGTATCGTTTCATAGACGATATCTTCCTAGTCTGGACTGGATGTGCGGGAGACCTGATTAGGTTTGTTGATCTACTTAATATCAATAGCTATAATATTAGGTTTACTTTAAATTTTCATACGCACATGATAGAGCTGCACGATTAATCGTATTAAAATCGCGATCTCGATCTACCCCCCCCCCCCCCTGCGATCTCCATTGGGAATTACCGCGATTTTCAGTGCAGTTAATGGGGTCCGACTTGCGGGGCAAATCAGCGCGACTAGACAGTAATAAAAGTGAATGCAAGTTGCCTGAAGGCTTTTCAAGTCAGAGCGACTTGAGTCTCAGGGGAAGTCTGGGCAGAGAGCCAAGTTCTGAGTCATCATTGATAAAAGACACTAAAAGATACAAAGTAATTTGACTTCAAACACATTGAAATCTGAGTGAACTCCCCTTGTATAGTTGTTTGGTTTAACCATTTAAAGACTAAATCTTTCCTCACACTTGCTCTTTACAAATAAAAATCCATTATTTTGTCCTAGAAAACAACTTAGAACCCCCAAACATTATATATTTTTTTTTTTAGCAGAGACCCTAGAGAATAAGATGGCGGTTGTTGCAATATTTTATGTCACACGCTGTTTGCACAGCGGACTTTTAAATGCAATTTTTTTGGAAAAATTACCCTTTCAAAAACCTAAACAGTGCTGTTAGCCCAATTTTTTTTGTATATTTAATATATTACGCCGCGAGAATCGTGAGAGAATCGTGATCTTTATTCTAAGCAAAAAAATCGTGATTCTCATTTTGTCCAGAATCGTGCAGCTCTAGCACATGATTACATTTTTGGATCTTTCAATTTTTGTGGATTCACAGCAGTGTTTAGCCACAAGTCTTTTCCGCAAGGAGACAGCAGACAGTGCACACCCAGTGCACCTTAAGCACAGTATACCTTATGCCCAATACATGCGCATCCGTCGGAATTGCACGGGATTAGATGATTTTTTACTTCAGGCGGCCTCCTTGCATGATAGACTTTTAAATCGAGGTTACAGTAAATCCTTATTAAAAAGAGCCTTTCAGAGGGCTCTAATGCAGGATCGGAATCAATTAATCTATAAAACAAATTCAGCCTCCCGATCACAACCCAGACCTACAGTTAAGTTAATTACAAAATTCTGTTCACAACATGCCCAAATATGTAAACTTCTAAAGAGACACTGGCATCTCCTCACTGAAGATCCTATACTCACAAAACACGTTAAGTCCCATCCAGAAACATGTCTTTTAAAGATCAACTTTCTCATAGTCATTATAACCCTACACGCCATTCTACATTTCGCCAAAGAGGGATCACCTGCTGTGGTACATGTGATGTGTGCCCCTGGATCTGGGAGGGCACACGCTACAGATTACCCAACGGAGAGATCTTTTACCCCAAATTTTCAGCCGATTGTAACACACGAGGACTAGTATATTTAATGTTTTGCCAATGTGGAGCATTCTACGTTGGAAAAACAAGACAACAACTACGACAAAGGATCGGGGACCATATCTATTATTCAGGCAATGGCAAAATGGTCACCCCAGTAAGCCAACACCTAGATTTATATCATAGGTTCAACACACGGGTGGTCCAATTTATAGTGTTAGAAGTCATACCGGCTAACCCAAGGGGAGGCCCCTGGGATAAAATCATCCTTCAAAGGGAAACTCTCTAGATTGAACGCTTGGAGGCCACCAAGCCTCCTGGTTTAAACGAGGTGTTAACTTACAGACCGTTTCTTTAATACAATTCACAGCCGTGTAGGCTTTCTGTTTATATAACCGGTTCTCTGTTGGTATTTCTACTAGGGCCCCACACATTGTGGCCCTGGTGGACAGAACACAGTGACCGAGATTATATATCCTTCCATAAAGTCCCTTCTGGGTCAACTGCTATCTACAGCATTACAATGCATGAAAGTAAACTGTGGCTTGTTGTCATCCAGATGTAGGTTCCGTGTCTCCAGGTTGGGGCATCTGTGGGCTGGGATCAATTGGCTGCTGCCCTATTCCTTGCGCCCCTATACAAGCATCCTTGCTTTAGCATACCACATGCATCCATCATGGCATGTGGCATCCAATTTATGGGGTATACTCCAAAATTAAACTGAGTCCATTGGTTCAATCATTCGGTTTTAACACGATGTATTCAGTTTTGATTGTTATATACGTTTACCTTGGCTTCCTAGTGGGCTTTGGGCCCAGGTGTGTACAATACAAGATTTATGAATATGTATATTTTTCTGTATGACCTACTATATATTCTTTGATGTCACTCAGCAGAACACCTGGGCACTCAGTAGAACAGGAAGGTCACTCAGTAGAAGACCTGGGCAATCAGTAGAACACCCAAGTCACTCAGTAGAAGACTTGGGCACTCAGTAGAACCCACGGGTCACTCAGTAGAAGACCTAGGTACTCCTTAGTACACCCAGGTCACTCAGTAGAGGACCTGGGCACTCACTAGAATACCCAGGGCACTCAGAAGACAAAGGACATTCAGTAGAATGCCTGGGCACTCCATAGAACACGCAGTTCACTCAGTAGAAGACCTGGACACTCAGTAGAACACCCAGGTCACTCCGTAGAAGACCTGGGCACTCAGTAGAACACACAGGTAACTCAGTAGAATACCTGTGCACTCATTAGAACACCCAGGGCACTCAGGAGAAGGCCCGGGCATGCCGTAGAACACCCAGGGCACCCAGTAGAAGGCCTGGGGAACTCAGGAGAAGACTGCAAGAACCTAAGAGTGGACCAGGGGGCACTCAGTAGAAGACCTGGAACACTCAGTAGAAGACCTGAACGCTCAGAAGAAGACCCAGGGACCACAGTAGAAGACATGGGGAACTCAGAAGACTGGGAGTGCTCAGTAGAAAACTATGGAAACACAGTAAAAGACCTGGGACATGCAGTACAATACCCAGGACACTCAGTAGAATATCTGGACACGCAGTAGAACACTCAATGTACTTAGTAGAAGGCCTGGGCACTCAGCAGAACATCCAGATCACTCAGTAGAAGACCTGGGCACTCAGAAGAACAGGCAGGTCACTCAGTAGAAGACCTGGGCACTCATTAGAAAACCCAGGGCACTCAGTAGAAGGCCTGGGCACTCACAATACCAAGGACACTCAGTAGAAGGCCTGGGCACTCCATAGAATACCCAGGTCACTCAGCAGAAGACCTGGGCACTCAGTAGAACACTCAAGGTACTTAGTAGAAAGCCTGGGCACTCAGTAGAACAACCAGGTCACTCAATAGAACACACAAGTCACTCAGCAGAAGACCTGGGTACTCATTAGAACACCCAGGTCACTCAGTAGAGGACCTGGACACTCACTAGAATACCCAGGGCACTCAGAAGACCAAGGACATTCAGTAGAAGACATGGGCACTCCATAGAACACGCAGCTCACTCAGTAGAAGACCTGGACACTCAGTAGAACAACCAGGTCACTCAGCAGAAGACCTGGGCACTCAGTAGAACACTCAAGGTACTCAGTAGAAGGCCTGGGCACTCAGTAGAACACTCAATGTACTCAGTAGAAGACCTGGGCACTCAGTAGTACACCCAGGTCACTCAGTAGAAGACCTGGACACTCAGTAGAACAGGCAGGTCACTCGGTAGAAGACCTGGACACTCAGTAGAATACCTGAGGTACTCAGAAGAAGGCCTGGGCACTCAGTAAAACACCCGGGTCACTCAGTAGACGACCTGGGCCCTCGGTAGACGACCTGGGCCCTCAGTAGAACATACAGGTAACTCAGTAGAAGACCTGTGCACTCATTAGAACACCCAGGGCACTCAGTAGAAGGCCTTGGCATGCCGTAGAACACCCAGGGCACTCAGTAGAAGGCCTGGGCACTCATTAGAACACCCAGGTCACTCAGTAGAAGACCTGGGCACTCAGTAGAACAACCAGGTCACTCAGCAGAACACCTGGGCACTCAGTAGAACACCCAAGTCACTCAGAAAAGACTTGGGCACTCAGTAGAACCCTCGGGTCACTCAGTAGAAGACCTGGGTACTCCTTAGAACACCCAGGTGACTCAGAAGACCAAGGACATTCAGTAGAATGCCTGGGCACTCCATAGAACACGCAGCTCACTCAGTAGAAGACCTGGACACTCAGTAGAAAACCCAGGTCACTCAGTAGAAAACCCAGGTCACTCAGCAGAAGACCTGGGCACTCAGTAGAACACTCAATGTACTCAGTAGAATGCCTGGGCACTCAGTAGAACACCCAGGTCACTCAGTAGAAGACCTGGGCACTCAGTAGAACACACAGGTAACTCAGTAGAAGACCTGTGCACTCATTAGAACACCCAGGGCACTCAGGAGAAGGTCTGGGCATGCCGTAGAACACCCAGAGCACCCAGTAGAAGGCCTGGGCACTCATTAGAACACCCAGTTCACTCAGTAAAAGGCCTGGGCACTCAATAGAATACTCAGGTCACTCAGTAGAAGGCCTGGTCACTCAGTAGAACACCCAGGTCACGCAGTAGAAAACCTGGGCACTCAGTAGAACACTCAATGTACTCAGTAGAAGACCTGGGCCCTCAGTAGAACACCCAGGTCACTCAGTAGAAGACCTGGGCACTCAGTAGAACAGGGAGGTCACTGAGCAGAAGACCTGGACACTCAGTAGAACACCTGAGGTACTCAGAAGAAGGCCTGTGCATGCCGTAGATCACCCAGGGCACCCAGTAGAAGGCCTGGGCACTCAGTAGACCACAAAGGTCACTCAGTAGAAGACCTGTACACTCAGTAGAACACCCAGGTCACTCAGCAGAAGACCTGGGCACTCAGTAGAACAAGCAGGTCACTCGGTAGAAGACCAGGACACTCAGAACACACAGGTCACTCAATAGAAGACATAGGCACTCAATAGAACACCAAGGCACTCAATAGAAGGCCTGGACACTCAGTAGAACACCAAGGGCACTTAGCAGAAGACCTGGGCACTCAGTAGAACACCCAGGGAATTCAGTACAAGACCTGGGCACTCAGTAGAAGACCTGGGCAAGCAGTAGAAGACCTGGGCACGCAGTAGAATACCTGGGCATGCAGTAGAACACCCAGGGCACTCAGTAGAAGGCCTGTGAACGCAGTAGAACACCCAGGTCACTCAGCAGAAGAACTGGGCGCTCGGTAGAACACCCAGGGCACTCAATAGAAGGCCTGGGCACTTAGTAGAAGACCTGAGCCCTCAGTAGAACACCCAGGGCACTTAGTAAAAGACCTGGGCACTCAGTAGAACACCCAGGGCACTCAGTAGAAGACCTAGGCACTCAGTAGAACACACAGGGCACTTAGTAGAAGACCTGGGCACTCAGTAGAACACCCTGGGCACTCAGTAGAAAACCTCTGCACTTAGTAGAACACTTAGTGCACTTAGTAGAAGACATGGGCACTCAGTAAGTAAAACACTCAGGGCACTCAGTAGAAGGCCTGGGCACTCAGTAGAAGGCCCGGGCACTCAGTAGAAGGCCCGAACACTCAGTAGAAGGCCCGAGCACTAAGTAAAAGACCTGGGCACTCAGTAAAAGACCTGGGCACTCAGTAGAACACACAGGGCACTCAGTAGAAGACCTGAGCATTCAGTAGAACACCCAGGGCACTTAGTAGAAGACCTGGGCACTCAGTAGAACACCCAGGGCACTCAGTAGAAAACCTGGGCACTCAGTAGGGCAATTAGTAAAATACCTGGGCACGCAGTAGAACACCCAGGACACTCAGTAGAAGACCTGGGTACTCAGTAGAAGACCTGGGCAATCAGTAAAAGACCTGGACACTCAGTAGAACACATAGGGCACTCAGTAGAAGACCTGGGCACTCAATAGAACACCCAGGGATCTTAGTAGAAGACCTGGGCACTCAGTAGAACACCCAGGGCACTCAGTAGAAAACCTGGGCACTCAGTAGAACACCAAGGTCACTCAGTAGAAGGCCTGGGCACTCAGTAGAACACTCAGGGCACTTAGCAGAAGACACGGGCACTTAGTAAGTAGAACACCCAGGGCACTCAGTAGAAGGCCTGGGAAGGCAGTAGAACACCAAGGTCACTCAATAGAAAACCTGGGCACTCAGTAGAACACCCAAGACACTCAGTAGAAGGCATGGACAGTCAGTAGAACACGCAGGTCACTCAGTAGAAGAACTGGGCACTCAGTAGAAGACCCAAGCACTCAGCAGAAGACCCAGGGCACTTATTAAAAGACCTGGGCACTCAGCAGAACACCCAGGGCACTCAGTAGAAGACCTGGGCACTCAGTAGAACACCCAGGGCACTCAGTAGAAGACCTGGGCACTCAGTAGAACACTTAGTGCACTTAGTAGAAGACATGGGCACTCAGTAAGTAGAACACCCAGGGCACTCAGTAGAAGGCCTGGGAACTCAGTAGAAGTCCTGGGCACTCAGTAGAAGGCCCGGGCACTCAGTAGAACACCCAGGGCAGTTAGTAAAAGACCTGGACACTCAGTAGAACACACAGGGCACTCAGTAGAAGACCTAGGCACTTAGTAGAAAACCTGGGCACTCAGTACAACACACAGGGCACTCAGTAGAAAACCTGGGCACTCAGTAGAACACCCAGAGCATTCAGTAGATGGCCTGGGCACTCAGCAGAACACACAGGTCACTCAGTAGAAGACATAGGCACTCAGAAGAACACCCAGGGCACTCAGTAGAAGACCTGGGCACTCAGTAGAACACCCAGGGCATTCAGTAGAAGACATGGGCACTCAGTAGAAGACCTGGGCACTCAGTAGAAGACCTGGGCACTCAGTAGAAAAACTGGGCACTCAGTAGAACACCCAGGGCACTCAGTAGAAGACCTGAGCACTCAGTAGAACACACAGCGCACTTAGTAGAAGACATGGGCACTCAGTAAGTAGAACACCCAGGGCACTCAGTAGAAGGCCCGGGCACTCAGTAGAAGGCCTGGGCACTCAGTAGAAGATCCGAGCACTCAGCAGAAGACCCAGGGCACAAATTAAAAGACCTGGGCACTCAGTAGAACACCCAGGGCACTTATTAAAAGACCTGGGCACTCAGTAGAACACCCAGGACACCCAGTAGAAGACATGGGCACTCAGTAGAACACCCAGGGCACTCAGTAGAAAACCTGGACACTCAATAGAACACCAAGGTCACTCAGTAGAAGGCCTGGGCACTCAGTAGAACACTCAGGGCACTCAGTAGAAGACCTGGGCACTCAGTAGAACACTTAGTGCACTTAGTAGAAGACATGGGCACTCAGTAAGTAGAACACCCAGGGCACTCAGTAGAAGGCCTGGGCACTCAGTAGAAGGCCCGGGCACTCAGTAGAAGGCCCGGGCACTCAGTAGAAGGCCCGGGCACTCAGTGTAACACCTAGGGCACTCAGTAAAAGACCTGGACACTCAGTAGAACACACAGGGCACTCAGTAGAAGACCTGAGCACTTAGTAGAAAACCTGCGCACTCAGTAGAACACACAGGGCACTCAGTAGAAAACCTGGGCACTCAGTAGAACACCCAGGGCATTCAGTAGATGGCCTGGGCACTCAGCAGAACACACAGGTCACTCAGTAGAAGACATAGGCACTCAGTAGAACACCCAGGGCACTCAGTAGAAGACCTGGGCACTCAGTAGAACACCCAGGGCATTCAGTACAAGATCTGGGCACTCAGTCCAAGACCTGGGCACTCAGTAGAACACACAGGGCACTCAGTAGAAGACCTGGGCATTCAGTAGAACACCCAGGGCACTCAGCAGATGGCCTGGGCACTCAGCAGAACACACAGGTCACTCACTAGAAGACATAGGCACTCAGTAGGGCACTTGTTAAAAGACCTGGGCACTCAGTAGAACACCCAGGGCACTCAGTAGCAGACCTGGGTACTCGGTAGAAGACCTGGGCACTCAGTAGAACACACAGGGCACTCAGTAGAAAACCTGGGCACTCAGCAGAACACCCAGGGCATTCAGTAGATGGCCTGGGCACTCAGCAGAACACACAGGTCACTCAGTAGAAGACATAGGCACTCAGTAGAACACCCAGGGCATTCAGTACAAGATCTGGGCACTCAGTACAAGACCTGGGCACTCAGTAGAAGACCTGGGCACTCAGTAGAAGGCCTGGGCACTCAGTAGAACACCCGAGCACTCAGTAGAACACCCGAGCACTCAGTAGAACACCCAGGGCACTTAGTAAAAGACCTAGGCACTCAGTAGAACACCCAGGGCACTCAGTAGAACATCCAGGGCACTCAGTAGAAGGCCTGGACACTCAGTAGAATACCCAGGGCACTCAGTAGAAGACCTAGGCACTTAGTAGAAAACCCGGGCACTCAGAAGAACACCCAGGGCAGTTAGTAAAAGACCTGGACACTTAGTAGAACACACAGGGCACTCAGTAGAAGACCTAGGCACTTAGTAGAAAACCTGGGCACTCAGTAGATAACCTGGGCACTCAGTAGAACACCCAGGGCATTCAGTAGATGGCCTGGGCACTCAGCAGAACACACACAGGTCACACAGTAGAAGACATAGGCACTCAGTAAAACACCCAGGGCACTCAGTAGAAGACCTGGGCACTCAGTAGAACACCCAGGGCATTCAGTAAAAGACATGGACACTCAGTAGAATACCTGGGCACTCAGTAGAAGACCTGGGCACTCAGTAGAAGAACTGGGCGCTCAGTAGAACACCCAGGGTACTCAGTAGAAGGCCTGGGCACTCAGTAGAAGACCCAAGCCCTCAGTAGAACACCCAGGGCACTTATTAAAAGACCTGGGCACTCAGTAGAACACCCAGGGCATTCAGTACAAGATCTGGGCACTCAGTACAAGACCTGGGCACTCAGTAGAAGACCTGGGCACTCAGTAGAAGACCTGGGCACTCAGTAGAAGACCTGGGCACTCAGTAGAAGACCTGGGCACTCAGTAGAACACACAGGGCACTCAGTAGAAGACCTGGGCATTCAGTAGAACACCCAGGGCACTCAGCAGATGGCCTGGGCACTCAGCAGAAAACACAGGTCACTCACTAGAAGACATAAGCACTCAGTAGGGCACTTGGTAAAAGACCTGGGCACTCAGTAGAACACCCAGGGCACTCAGTAGAAGACCTGGGTACTCAGTAGCAGACCTGGGCAATCAGTAAAAGACCTGGACAATCAGTAGAACACATAGGGCTCTCAGTAGAAGACCTGGGCACTCAGTAGAACACCCAGGGATCTTAGTAGAAGACCTGGGCACTCAGTAGAACACCCAGGGCACTCAGTAGAAAACCTGGGCACTCAGTAGAACACCAAGGTCACCCAGTAGAAGGCCTGGGCACTCAGTAGAACAGCCAGGGCACTCAGTAGAAGACCTTAGCACTCAGTAGAACACTCAGGGCACTTAGCAGAAGACACGGACACTCAGTAAGTAGAACACCCAGGGCACTCAGTAGAAGGCCTGGGAACTCAGTAGAACACCATGGTCACTCAATAGAAAACCTGGGCACTCAGCAGAGCACCCAAGACACTCAGTAGAAGGCCTGGACAGTCAGTAGAACACCCAGGTCACTCAGTAGAAGAACTGGGCGCTCAGTAGAACACCCAGGACACTCAGTAGAAGGCCTGGGCACTCAGTAGAAGACCCGAGCACTCAGCAGAAGACCCAGGGCACTTAGTAAAAGATCTGGACAACGGCGCCAAACGGCGCCTATTTAAACCCTGGACTTCATGCACCAAGTTGCTGCTTGTTCTACAGCGTTCCAGACCTGTGGGCCTCAGCTCCCTACCTGTTCCTGTGTTTTCACCTGTTTTCCTGTTGACCCGGCTTGCTTTGACCTGTTTTGCACGTCCGTCTCTCCATGTTTTCCCAATCCGTTCGCCTAGCAGTTCAAGTCCGTTTCCAAGTAATTGCCCGCCCGTCGCCTCCATGTCTCCTCATCTGTTCGCCTACCAGCACCTATCGGCCCCAGCTACGTCCATCGCCTGTTGTCCAGTTTCGTTCGGCCCAGTTGTCCTTTTGTCCACTTTTGTGTCCTTGTCCATCCCTCGACTCCGGGTGTCCAGACCTTGCGACATCTTGTTCGTCGTTGAACCACGTACTTCAGGTCCCAAATTTATCCGCGGCAAACCGCGGCAACAGGTCTAGAAAATGATTCACGGGACCCAGAAGACG
>BLSH010462338.1:244581-254711 GCA_018402905.1 Glandirana rugosa | reverse complement strand
CCTGGGAGCTCAATAGAAGACCTGGGGAACTCAGTAGAAGACTGGGGGCACTCAGTAGAAGACTGGGGGCACTCAGTAGAAGACTGGGGGAACACAATAGAAGACCTGGGGCATTCAGTAGAAGACTAGGGGAACTCAGGGGAAGACTGGGAGAACTCAGGAGAAGACCAGGGGCACTCAGTAGAAGACCAGGGGCACTCAGTAGAAGGCCTGGGCACTCAGTAGAAGGCCTGGGCACTCAGTAGAAGGCCTGGGCACTCAGTAGAACACCTAGGGCACTTAGTAGAAGACCTGGGCACTCAGTAGAACACCCAGGACACTCAGTAGAAGGTCTGGGCACTCAGTAGAAGGCCTGGACACTCAGTAGAAGGCCTGGGCACTCAATAGAAGACCTAGGCACTCAGTAGAACACCCAGGGCACTTAGTAAAAGACCTGGACACTCAGTAGAAGACCTGGGCACTCAGTAGAACACACAGGGCACTTAGTAGAAGACCTGGGCACTCAGTAGAACACCCAGGGAACTCAGTAGAAGGCCTGGGCACTCAGTAGAACACCCAGGGCACTCAGTAGAACACCCAGGACACTTAGTAGAATGCACGGGCACTCAGTAAGTAGAACACCCAGGGTACTCAGTAGAAGGCCTGGGAACTCAGTAGAACACCAAGGCCACTCAGTAGAAGGCCTGGGAAGACCAGGGAAACACAGTAGAAGACCAGAGCACTCAGTAGAAAACCCATGGAACACAGTAGAAGACTGGGAGCACTCAGTAGAAGGACTGGGCACTCAGTAGAAGGCATGGGCACTCAGTAGAAGGCATGGGCACTCAGTAGAAGGCATGGGCACTCAGTAGAAGGCATGGACACTCAGTAGAAGGCCTGGGCACTCAGTAGAAGGCCTGGGCACTCAATAGAAGACCTGGGCACTCAATAGAAGACCTGGGCACTCAATAGAAGACCTGGGCACTCAATAGAAGACCTGGGCACTCAGTAGAACACCCAGGGCACTTAGTAAAAGACCTGGGCACTCAGTAGAACACCAAGGTCACTCAGTAGAAGGCCTGGACACTCAGTAGAACACCCTGGGCATTCAGTAGAAGACCTGGGCACTCAGTAGAATACTCAGGGCACTTAGTAGAAGACTTGGGCACTCAGTAGAACACAGAGTGCACTCAGTAGAAAACCTGGGCACTGAGTATAACACCAAGGTCACTCAGTAGAAGGCCTGGGCACTCAGACGAACACACAGGGCACTCAGTAGAAGACCTGGGCACTCAGTAGAACACTCAGGGCACTTAGTAGAAGACACAGGCACTCAGTAAGTAGAACACCAAGGGCACTCAGTAGAAGACCTGGGAACTCATTAGAACACCCAGGGCACTTAGTAGAATACCTGGGCACTCAGTAGAACACCCAGGGCACTCCGTAGAACACCCAGGGCAATTAGTAGAAGACCTGGGCACTCAGTAGAGCACCCAGGGTACTCAGTAGAAGGCATGGGCATTCAGTAGAACACTCGGGGCACTCAGTAGAAGACCTGGGCACTCAGTAGAATATCCTGGGAGCTCAATAGAAGACCTGGGGAACTCAGTAGAAGACGGGGGCACTCGGTAGAAGACTGGGGGAACACAATAGAAGACCTGGGGCATTCAGTAGAAGACTAGGGGAACTCAGGAGAAGACTGGGAGAACTCAGGAGAAGACCAGGGGCACTCAGTAGAAGACCAGGGGCACTCAGTAGAAGACCAGGGGCACTCAGTAGAAGACCAGGGGCACTCAGTAGAAGACCAGGGGCACTCAGTAGAAGGCCTGGGCACTCAGCAGAAGGCCAGGGCACTCAGTAGAACACCTAGGGCACTTAGTAGAACACCCAGGACACTCAGTAGAAGGCCTGGGCACTTAGTAGAACACACAGGTCACTCAGCAGCAGACTTGTGCACTTAGTAGAACACCAAGGTCACTCAGTAGAAGGCCTGGGCACTCAGTAGAACACCCAGGGCACTCAGTAGAAGACCTGAGCACTCAGTAGAACACTCAGGGCACTTAGTAGAAGACACAGGCACTCAGTAAGTAGAACACCCAGGGCACTCAGTTGAAGGCCTGGGAACGTAGTAGAACACCAAGGTCACTCAATAGAAAACCTGGGCATTCAGTAGAACACCCAGGGCACTCAGTAGAGCACCCAGGGTACTCAGTAGAAGGCCTGGGCATTCAGTAGAACACTCGGGGCACTCAGTAGAAGACCTGGGCACTCAGTAGCAGACCTGGGGATCTCAGTAGAATATCCTGGGAGCTCAATAGAAGACCTGGGGAACTCAGTAGAAGACTGGGGGCACTCAGTAGAAGACTGGGGGCACTCAGTAGAAGACTGGGGGAACACAATAGAAGACCTGGGGCATTCAGTAGAAGACTAGGGGAACTCAGGGGAAGACTGGGAGAACTCAGGAGAAGACCAGGGGCACTCAGTAGAAGACCAGGGGCACTCAGTAGAAGGCCTGGGCACTCAGTAGAAGGCCTGGGCACTCAGTAGAAGGCCTGGGCACTCAGTAGAACACCTAGGGCACTTAGTAGAAGACCTGGGCACTCAGTAGAACACCCAGGACACTCAGTAGAAGGTCTGGGCACTCAGTAGAAGGCCTGGACACTCAGTAGAAGGCCTGGGCACTCAATAGAAGACCTAGGCACTCAGTAGAACACCCAGGGCACTTAGTAAAAGACCTGGACACTCAGTAGAAGACCTGGGCACTCAGTAGAACACACAGGGCACTTAGTAGAAGACCTGGGCACTCAGTAGAACACCCAGGGAACTCAGTAGAAGGCCTGGGCACTCAGTAGAACACCCAGGGCACTCAGTAGAACACCCAGGACACTTAGTAGAAGACACGGGCACTCAGTAAGTAGAACACCCAGGGTACTTAGTAGAAGGCCTGGGAACTCAGTAGAACACCAAGGTCACTCAATAGAAAACCTGGGCACTCAGTAGAACACCCAAGACACTCAGTAGAAGGCCTGGGCACTCAGTGGAACACACCGGGCGCTCAGTAGAAGGCCTGGGCACTCAGTAGAACACCCAGGGCACTCATTAGAAGACTAGGGAAACTCAGAAGAAGACTGGGAGTACTCAGTAGAAGGACTGGGCACTCAGTAGAAGGCCTGGGCACTCAGTAGAAGGCCTGGGCACTAAGTAGAACACCTAGGGCACTTAGTAGAAGACCTGGGCACTCAGTAGAACACCCAGGACACTCAGTAGAAGGCCTGGGCACTCAGTAGAAGGCCTGGGCACTCAGTAGAAGGCCTGGGCACTCAGTAGAAGGCCTGGGCACTCAATAGAAGACCTGGGCACTCAATAGAAGACATGGGCACTCAGTAGAACACCCAGGGCACTTAGTAAAAGACCTGGGCGCTCAGTAGAAGACCTGGGCACTCAGTAGAAGGCCTGGGCACTCAGTAGAACACACAGGGCACTTAGTAGAAGACCTGGGCACTCAGTAGAACACCCAAGGAACTCAGTAGAAGGCCTGGGCACTCAGTAGAACAGCCAGGGCACTCAGTAGAACACCCAGGACACTTAGTAGAAGACACGGCACTCAGTAAGTAGAACACCCAGGGTACTTAGTAGAAGGCCTGGGAACTCAGTAGAACACCAAGGTCACTCAATAGAAAACCTGGGCACTCAGTAGAACACCCAAGACACTCAGTAGAAGGCCTGGGCACTCAGTAGAAGACCTGGGGCACTCAGTAGAAGACCTGGGGCACTCAGTAGAAGACCTGGGGCACTCAGTAGAAGACCTGGGGCACTCAGTAGAGAATCAGGGGAACCCAGTAGAAGACCAGGGGCACTCAGTAGGAAATCAGGGGAACCCAGTAGAAGACCAGGGAAACACAGTAGAAGACCAGAGCACTCAGTAGAAAACCCATGGAACACAGTAAAAGACTGGGAGCACTCAGTAGAAGGACTGGGCACTCAGTAGAAGGCCTGGGCACTCAGTAGAAGGCCTGGGCACTCAGTAGAACACCTAGGGCACTCAGTAGAACACCCAGGGCACTTAGTAAAAGACCTAGACACTCAGTAGAACACCCAGGGCATTCAGTAGAAGACCTGGGCACTCAGTAGAATACTCAGGGCACTTAGTAGAAGACCAGGGCACTTAGTAGAAGACACAGGCACTCAGTAAGTAGAACACCAAGGGCACTCAGTAGAAGGCCTGGGAACTCAGTAGAACACCCAGGGCACTTAGTAGAATACCTGGGCACTCAGTAGAACACCCTGGGTACTCAGTAGAAGGCATGGGCATTCAGTAGAACACTCGGGGCACTCAGTAGAAGACCTGGGCACTCAGTAGAAGACCTGGGGATCTCAGTAGAATATCCTGGGAGCTCAATAGAAGACCTGGGGAACTCAGTAGAAGACTGGGGGCACTCAGTAGAAGACTGGGGGAACACAATAGAAGACCTGGGGCATTCAGGAGAAGACTGGGAGAACTCAGGAGAAGACTGGGAGAACTCAGGAGAAGACCAGGGGCACTCAGTAGAAGACCAGGGGCACTCAGTAGAAGGCCAGGGGCACTCAGTAGAAGGCCAGGGGCACTCAGTAGAAGGCCTGGGCACTCAGTAGAAGGCCTGGGCACTCAGTAGAAGGCCAGGGCACTCAGTAGAACACCTAGGGCATTTAGTAGAAGACCTGAGCACTCAGTAGAACACCCAGGACACTCAGTAGAAGGCCTGGGCACTCAGTAGAAGGCCTGGGCACTCGGTAGAAGGCCTGGGCACTCGGTAGAAGGCCTGGGCACTCGGTAGAAGCCCTGGGCACTCAATAGAAGACCCAGAGCACTCAGTAGAAGGCCTGGGCACTCTGTAGAACACCCAAGGCACTCAGTAGAAAACCTGGGCACTCAGTAGAACACCCAGGGCACTCAGTAGAACACCCAGGGCAATTAGTAGAAGACCTGGGCACTCAGTAGAGCACCCTGGGTACTCAGTAGAAGGCATGGGCATTCAGTAGAACACTCGGGGCACTCAGTAGAAGACCTGGGCACTCAGTAGAAGACCTGGGGATCTCAGTAGAATATCCTGGGAGCTCAATAGAAGACCTGGGGAACTCAGTAGAAGACTGGGGGCACTCAGTAGAAGACTGGGGGAACACAATAGAAGACCTGGGGCATTCAGTAGAAGACTAGGGGAACTCAGGAGAAGACTGGGCGAACTCAGGAGAAGACCAGGGGCACTCAGTAGAAGACCAGGGGCACTCAGTAGAAGGCCTGGGCACTCAGTAGAAGGCCAGGGCACTCAGTAGAACACCTAGGGCACTTAGTAGAAGACCTGAGCACTCAGTAGAACACCCAGGACACTCAGTAGAAGGCCTGGGCACTCAGTAGAAGGCCTGGGCACTCAGTAGAAGGCCTGGGCACTCAGTAGAAGCCCTGGGCACTCAGTAGAAGCCCTGGGCACTCAGTAGAAGCCCCAGGGCACTTAGTAGAAGACCTGGGCACTCAGTAGAACACCCAGAGCACTCAGTAGAAGGCCTGGGCACTCTGTAGAAGACATGGGGATCTCAGTAGAATATCCTGGGAGCTCAATAGAAGACCTGGGGAACTCAGTAGAAGACTGGGGGCACTCAGTAGAAGACTGGGGGAACACAATAGAAGACCTGGGGCATTCAGTAGAAGACTAGGGGAACTCAGGAGAAGACTGGGAGAACTCAGGAGAAGACCAGGGGCACTCAGTAGAAGACCAGGGGCACTCAGTAGAAGACCAGGGGCACTCAGTAGAAGGCCTGGGCACTCGGTAGAAGGCCAGGGCACTCAGTAGAACACCTAGGGCACTTAGTAGAAGACCTGAGCACTCAGTAGAACACCCAGGACACTCAGTAGAAGGCCTGGGCACTCAGTAGAAGGCCTGGGCACTCAGTAGAAGGCCTGGGCACTCAGTAGAAGGCCTGGGCACTCAGTAGAAGGCCTGGGCACTCAGTAGAAGCCCTGGGCACTCAGTAGAAGCCCCAGGGCACTTAGTAGAAGACCTGGGCACTCAGTAGAACACCCAGAGCACTCAGTAGAAGGCCTGGGCACTCTGTAGAACACCCAGGGCACTCAGTAGAACACCCAGGGCACTCAGTAGAACACCCAGGGCACTTAGTAGAAGACACAGGCACTCAGTAAGTAGAACATCCAGGGTACTCAGTAGAAGGCCTGGGAATTCAGTAGAACACCAAGGTGACTCAATAGAAAACCTGGGCACTCAGTAGAACACCCAAGACACTCAGTAGAAGGCCTGGACACTCAGTGGAACACACAGGGCACTCAGTAGAACACCCAGGGGACTTAGTAGAAGACCTGGGCACTCAGTAGAAGACCTGGGGAACTCAGTAGAATATCCTGGTGTCACGTACCTGATCCGAGGCCGAAATGCTGAGGGAGGCTCCCCTTGCGGCTGAACGCAGTATACCCCTGAAGTTGGGAACAGGAGGTATGATGCGCAAAGAAGCACGGGTTACCAGAGCTGCGGACGGACTTGAGCAGAAGTGCACCGAAGGTCCGTGTGGACTGGAACTCAGTGGTAACAGACTTTCAGTAGGTAAAGTCACTAGAAGAAATAGTCTGTAAATGCTTGGTGAGAATGCAGCAACTCCGGAGGTGGAGACAGGTAACCAGTGTAGCTGAGTCAGTACAGGCAGCAGCAGCAGCAGCAGCGAGTCCGGGAGCAAAGCCAGGGACAATCACAGGAGAAAAGTCTATGCTTCAGGTAGATGTGCTGATATCAGAGGCAGGATAAGGCAGAGTCCAGATAACAAGCCAGGGGTCAAAACACAGGAGTCAGGCAGAAGAGAAGTCCGTGAGGCAGGCCAGAGGTCAAAGCAATGGAGAAGTTCAGGAGCGAGGTCAAAGATCAAGCCGGGTCACAACAGAAGTTCAAGCAGAATACAGGACACAGGTTCAGGAACACTGGTGAGCTGAGACAATCCAGCGATTTGTGTGACAAAGAGGCCACCTTAAATAGGGCAACAATCCATCTCATTGGTTGTGCTGAAGGCGCGGATTGCGCCTTGCCGGACGAACGTTCGTGCGCATGCGTAGCTGCGAACGTCTAGGACGAGCGTTCGTGCGCATGCGTGTAGGAACGCGACGATCGTGCCTACTTCTCTGACACCTGGGAGCTCAATAGAAGACATGGGGAACTCAGGAGAAGACTGGGAGAACTCAGGAGAAGACCAGGGCACTCAGTAGAAGACCAGGGGCACTCAGTAGAAGACCAGGGGCACTCAGTAGAAGACCAGGGGCACTCAGTAGAAAATCAGGGGAACCCAGTAGAAGACCAGGGGCACTCAGTAGAAAATCAGGGGAACCCAGTAGAAGACCAGGGAAACACAGTAGAAAACCCATGGAACACAGTAAAAGACCTGGGGGACTCAGGAGAAGACTGGGAGAACTCAAGAGTAGACCAGTGGGCACTCAGTAGAATATTGGGACACTCAGTAGAAGACCTGAGCACTCAGAAGACTAGAGAAACTCAGGAGCAGACCAGGGGCACTCGGTAGAAGACCCAGGGAACACAGTAGAAGACCGGGGGAACTCAGAAGACTGGGAGTAAGTACTCAGTAGAAGACTATGGAAGCACAGTAGAAGACCTGGGACACTCTGTACAACACCCAGGACACAAATTAGAAGACCTGGGCACTCAGTAGAACACCCAAGGTACTCAGTAGAAGGCCTGGGCACACCATAGAACACCCAGGTCACTCAGTAGAAGACCTGGGCACTTAGTAGAACACACAGGTCACTCAGCAGCAGACTTGTGCACTTAGTAGAACACCCAGGGCACTCAGTAGAAGGACTGGGCACTCAGTAAAATATCCAGGTCACTCAGCAGAAGACCTGGGCACTCAGTAGAACACACAGGTTACTCAGTAGAAGACCCGTGCACTCCGTAGAACACCCAGGGCACTCAGTAGAAGGCCTGGACACTCTGTAGAACACCCAGGGCACTTAGTAGAAGGCCTGGACACTCATTACAACATCCAGGTCACTCAGTAGAAGACCTGGGCACTCAGTAGAACACACAGGTCACTCAGTAGAAGACCTGTGCACTCAGTTGAACACCCAGGGCACTCAGTAGAACACACAGGTCACTCAGTAGAAGACCTGTGCACTCAGTTGAACACCCAGGTCACTGAGAAGAAGACCTGGGCGCTCAGTAGAACACACAGGTCACTCAGTGGAAAACCTGTGCACTCAATTGAACACCCATGGCACTCAGTGGAAGGCCTGGGCACTCAGTAAAACACCTAGGTGACTCAGCAGAAGACCTGTGCACTCCGTAGAACACCCAGGGCACTCAGTAGAAGGCCTGGGCACTCCGTAGAACACCCAGGGCACTCAGTAGAAGTCCTGGGCACTCAGTAGAACACACAGGTCACTCAGTAGAAGACCTGTGCACTCAGTTGAACACCCAGGGCACTCAGTAGAACACCAAGGTCACTCAGTAAAATACCTGGGCACTCAGTAGAAGGCCTGGGCACTCAGTAGAAGGCCTGGGCACTCAGTAGAAGGCCTGGGCACTCAGTAGAAGGCCTGGGCACTCAGTAGAAGGCCTGGGCACTCGGTAGAAGGCCTGGACACTCGGTAGAAGGCCTGGGCACTCAGTAGAACACGCAGGTCACTCAGCAGAAGACCTGGGCGCTCAGTAGAACACTGAGGGCACTCAGTAGACGACCTGGGCACTCAGTAGAAGACCTGGGCACTCAGTAGAAGACCTGGGCACTCAGTAGAACACTGAGGGCACTCAGTAGATGACCTGGGCACTCAGTAGAAGACCTGGGCACTCAGTAGAAGACCTGGGCACTCAGTAGAAGACCTGGGCACTCAGTAGAAGACCTGGGCACTCAGTAGAAGACCTGGGCACTCAGTAGAAGACCTGGGGAACTCAGTAGAATATCCTGGGATCTAAATAGAAGACCTGGGCCCTTAGTAGAACACACAGGTCACTCAGCAGAAGACCTGGGTACTCCATAAAACACCCAGGGCACTCAGTAGAAGGCCTGGGCACTCAGTAAAACACACAGGTCATCAGCAGAAGACCTGTGCATTCAGTTGAACACCCAGGTCACTCAGCAGAAGACCTGGGCATTCAGTAGAACACACGGGTCACTCAGTAGAAAACCTGTGCACTCAGTTGAACACCCAGGGCACTCAGTAGAGGGCCTGGGTACTCAGTAAAACACCCAGGTCACTCAGCAGAACACACAGGTCACTCAGTAGAAGACCTGTGCACTCCGTAGAACACCCAGGGCACTTAGTAGAAGGCCTGGACACTCATTAGAACACCCAGGTCACTCAGTAGAAGACCTGGGCACTCATTAGAACACCCAGAGCACTCAGTAGAAGGCCTGGACACTCCGTAGAGCACCCAGGGCACTCAGTAGAACACACAGGTCACTCAGTAGAAGACCTGGGTACTCAGTATAAGACCTGGGGAACTCTGTAGAATATCCTGGGAGCTCAATAGAAGACCTGGGCACTCCGTAGAACACCCAGGGCACTCAGTAGAAGGCCTGGGCACTCAGTTGAAGACCTTTGCACTTGGTTGAATATACAAGGCACTCAGTAGAAGGCCTGGGCACTCAGTAAAACACACAGGTCACTCAGCAGAAGACCTGCGCACTCAGTTGAACACCAAGATCACTGAGCAGAAGACCTGGGCACTCAGTAGAGCACACAGGTCACTCAGTAGAAAACCTGTGCACTCAGCTGAATACCCAGGGCACTCAGTAGAACACCTAGGTCACTCAGCAGTAGACCTGGGCAGTCAGTAGAACACCCAGGGCACTCAGTAGAAGGCCTGGGCACTCAGTAAAACACCCAAGTCACGCAGCAGAAGACCGAAGACCTGTGCACTCAGTTGAACACACAGGTCACTCGGCAGAAGACCTGGGCACTCAGTTGAACACCCAGGGCACTCAGTTGAAGGCCTGGACACTCAGTAGAACACCCAGGTCACTCCGCAGAAGACCTGGGCAGTCAGTAGAACACCCAGGGCACTCAGTAGAAAACCTGTGCTCTGAGTTGAACACCCAGGGCACTCAGTAGAGGGCCTGGGCACTCAGTAAAACACCCAGGTCACTCAGCAGAACAAACAGGTCAC
>BLSH010462338.1:207055-228323 GCA_018402905.1 Glandirana rugosa | reverse complement strand
GGGCGCTTGGCGCTCCACTCCTAAGCAGGGAATGAAAACCACTAGATCCCCGGTAGAAGCAGCACACAGTACATAAATGCTTGTTGGGCACATATTTGACCCCTTGATTGCTCTAGACGTTAACCCTTTCCTGCCCAGTGTCATTAGTACAGTGCAAGTGCATATTAGCACTGATCACTCTAATGGTGCTAGTGATGCCAGTGGCAGTTTCCCCCTCAAAGCGTCGGATCTCCCCCGCCGCACACTGTCAAAAGTAGTTCTAGAAGTGACTGATCACTGCCATTATGAGTATATAAATAAGTAAATCCAGTATATATACACTGTAGTTTGTAGATGCTATAACTTTGGTACAACCCAATCATCATACTTATTGGGGTTTTTTTACCAAATATAGCAGAATACATTTTGGCCCAAACTTATTAAGGGATTTGTTTTTTTTTTTAATTTGATATATTTTACAGTTGAAGTAAAATAATTAGTACGGCATAATGGCGTCAGTTTAGCTGCCTTTAGATAAATTAATATTCTTTGCATCCAGGATTCGATTAGACATGCTAAATGCATCTAGGCTCGGTTCACACTAGTGTGACTTTACACTCTGGCATACAAGTCACAAGCAAGTTGCATCAAAGTAGTGCAGAAACCTGTTGCTGTGACTGTCGCATAGGTTGGACCGGGTGCCATTGAAATCAATTAGCTGTGACTTTGCGTCCAAAGTCACATTACAAGTCGCACTAGCGTGAACGGAGCCTTAGCTGTGCTTAAACCTGCATGCTAATGTGAATTCCATTGTAAGCGGGAAAGGTCTGCTGTAAAGCAAAGTTTCTGGGACGTACTGTCTCATCTGGAGCTGTGGCATAGGGCAGCCAGTCTGCTTTTAAATTTTAATTTTCTGGGCTGTATGGTGAAAAATGGGACGGAAGCTGATTGGTTGCTATGGACAATGGTAGCAGTTAAGAGAATTTCTCACTCTTAAGTGGTCCCATACATATTGGGCGGAATAAAGTTCTCTTTGTATGTTCAGTATAATTACACAGGTTATGTGTGTATGTATATGTGTGTATAATATCTCTAATATCTGTATCTTCAGGGAAAACAATGTAGGCTTAGTGGTTTTTAAAGTTAAAACCAACTTTTTTTTAGGGGGGGTTGCAGTAGGGGAGGAGTTGGAACCCCTGCTAGCATTCTGTTGCTGTTTGTGTTCCTGTTTGGTAGATGTACTGTCACTGTTGGGCTTCTTTCACACCAACAGCCAGGGTGTGATGAAAAGGCAGCTGTGTTTAATGCCACGATCACCCCTTAAAACAACATGCAGCCACAGGGGGACTGTTCACGTGCTGTGGCTGCTCTGCTGGCATGCAGAGTTTGATGGGTGGCACCACCTATCAAACCTGACTGTTAAAGTAAATGGGGCCCCACGGCAACCATGAGGCAAAAGCATGTTCCTATAGGAAATCCCTGTCCAGCTATAATGGTTAAACCCTTTCCTGTGAGTAGCCTGTTCTGTTATCACTTACTAAGTGCATAGATGTGACGAGCAGATGCTTTTCCAGCGGTATTTTGAGATATATGAATGGTCACTACGGAAACACAGGCCGATGATCCCCTTCACTTTGACTCTTGAGGTTGCATGGTAACTGTAGATTTTCCTTTTAACTTACTAGGATATCGTGGTCTTTCTATCTCCTTATTTGAATTTACTATTTGACAATGTTTGGTATTGGAGTTTTTTTCCCCCTCTTTAGAAATGTGATGAGTCAGTCAAGGAAGAATAAAACAAAAACATATACAGTACATTTCTGCAATACATGCAGAAAATGACCTTGCTTTAACTGACAACACAGCAGTTGTGGACCAAAGTCTTGGTGTCAACTCTGCCCAATTGTCTTATTCTAAACTCCTTGACCACTCCTACTGTAGTCTTGAGCACAGCATAGGTGCACAGTCTACAAAAAGAACGGGGGGGGGGGGGGGCTAAATAGTTTTTTTGAGATAACCGGAAGCGAGGTGAATAGATATAACAAAATGCTTTCAGTGGCATATTCAACAGACCAAAATGGAGTAGGTGGTTGCATTAGTTTTCTTTTTTGTTTTTTACTAAGTGACCTGGCCTAGGGTGACAGCACTCGCTCATTGTGCAGCACTGTTACCTTAGAACAGTTAGTATCAGGACTACAGGACACCTCCCTCTCTCCTGACCTCTACATGTCGCCTGAGTTCGTGGAGAACTGAACATTGCTGAGGCAGAGAACCCAGGTGGTTATCTCTAGATGTCTGGCAGGATAAACAGGTAGTGTTTATCATTAACACTTATAAATTATTTCAGCAGTATATTTAACCTACAAAATGTGGGTAAATGCCCCCTCCCCCCATATGCATGGTTATACGAATGCATGTGTGCATACATGATGCACGAAAATTATCGGGCAGGACATATTGTGTAACACACTGCAATTTTCAATGCGATCTTAGCCAAAAATCAATAGATGAACATTTTCCATTCCTTTTTTAACCAGTCCAGATCAGCGCTATAGCCGAAAGACTGCTACATCGCGGATCTGAATTGCCGGGGAGGTGTGCAATGACGTCCGCCCCTTTGCACGCTCCTCGCACGCACGTGTGTATGTATTTTTTTTTTTTTTTTAAATCGTCGCTCTTTGTTTATTGCTCAAAAAATAGAACACGCAGAGGTGATCAAATGCCACCAAAAGAAAGCTCTATTTGTGGGGAAAAAAATGGTAAATTTTGTTTGGGTGCAACGTCGCACGACCGCGCAATTGTCATTCAAAATGCGACAGCGCTGAAAGCCGAAAATTGGTCTGGGCGGGAGAGGGGTTTAAGTGTCCAGTAAGCAAGTGGTTCTTAGAGCTTAAAGTGGTTGTCAAGGCTGAAAAAAAACCACCTGCAAGATAAAGGCATAATGAGCTAGCATGCTTCGCATACTAGCTCACTATGAAATAATTACCTTAGATCGATGCTGTTGCACCTGCCCCCGAGCACCGCTGTGACCAGCATCATGTTGTCTAACGGGATCGTGGGCTCTGGCCAATCACAGTGCGGGCGCCTGCGCTGTGATTAGCTGGAGCTGCGCTGACGTCACTCCGGGTGCTGGAGCGCCCGGTTACAGCACATTAACCGCTTGCCGACGGCTGATCGGCAATTGACGGCGACAGAGTGGCTCTGTAACGCGAATCGCCGCGATACAGAGGCGCGGAGCGCGCGCTCACTGTGTTCGGTGGGGGCCAGGGAGCTGGTGCGGCGGCTTCGATTGCCGCCGGCCACCCGCGATGGCCCCCCCGGAGCGAATGAGCGGAGGTCCGTGTATGTAAACACGGACCTCCGCTCTGTGTGAGGGGGAAGGGCTGTGATCACAGCCCTTCCTGTACGTGAAGGCTGTGACCACTTCTCTTCCCCAGCTAGGCAAGCCCCCCCACAGTTGGGAACATACTTAACCCTTAGCGCGCCCCCTGCAGGTTAACCCCTTCACTGCCAATGGCATTTACACAGTAATCGGTGCATTTTTATAGCACTGATCGCTGTATAAATGCCAATGGTCCCAAAAAAGTGTCAAAATGTTGTGACATGTCCGCCCCAATATCGCAGTACCGCTAAAAATCGCAGATCGCCGCCATTACTAGAAAAAATAAAAAAAAAAAATAAAAACCCCAAAAATGAATTCTCATCCGTAAACGCGACCACTTTTGCGCAAACCAATCAATAAACGCCGATTGCGATTTTTTTTATCGCAAATATGAGGAAGAATATAAATCGGCCAAAAACGGTGAAAAAAAATGTTTTTTTATATTTTTTGGATTTGTATTTTAGCAAAAAGAAATTTGGGGTTTTTTTGCAAAATTGTCGCTCTTTTGTTTATAGCGGCGATCAGAAATGACGCAGAGGTGATCAAATACCACCAAAAGAAAGCTCTATTTGTGGGAAAAAGACGCAAATTTCGTTTGGGTACAACGTCGCACGACCGCGCAATTGTCAGTTAAAGCGACGCAGCGCCGAATCGCAAAAAGGGCTCCGGTCCTAAAGCTGGAAATCCTTCCGGGGCTGAAGTGGTTAACTGAGGAGACTGCACCCAGGGGCTGATTCTTTAGTGTGCATGTACCGGCACATGCATACAGGGAATATCTCCTAAACGGTGCAAGTTTAGGAGACATTCCCGGGACCTACAGGTTACCTGTAGGTTAAAGTGGTTGTCGTGACTTGACAACCACTTTAAAGTAAAAAACCTGTCCTAGATTCCTTGATCCAGCACTGTGTGCAAGAGCAGTGTCTCTCCCCTTCCACAGGGCAGTTTGATAGCTGGAGCGGCTTGTTGGGGGGGATTCTTGGAAAGCAGGAGAAGCCAAGAGCAGTGGCGGGGGACACCAGTGGAGGATGATTGGGGCTGCTCTGCAAAACTTTTGCATAGAGCAGGTAAGTATAACCTTTCAAAATAAAGATTTGGAATCGCTTTAGGCTTCCTCCAGCATAACATGGCAGTTAATCAAGAACAGTCTGCACAGCAAAGTTACTTACCAGTCACCTGTATCTGTAGATTTAAGAAATGTGTAAATGGTCACTCTTCTGCTTGGGGTGTATTCTTTATTTGGAAATAAAGCCCAGCAGACTGTTTTTGCTCATACTCTATGAATATTTTATACTGTAGAAGTGAGGTTGTATGTACAGTTTGCTGTCAGTAATTGTTTTTAACATTCAGTTTTTTTTTTGTTTTTTTTCCTAGCATGCTCAGACTTCAAAAGAGGCTTGCCTCCAGCGTGCTGCGCTGTGGCAAGAAAAAAGTATGGCTGGATCCAAACGAAACCAATGAGATTGCCAATGCAAACTCCCGTAAGTGGTCTCTCCTTCCCTTTTGTGCAGTTGTTGGATTCTAAGTAAAAGACTTAATCAGGTTTTTTTCTCTCTAGGTCAGCAAATCAGGAAGCTGGTTAAGGATGGTCTGATTATCCGCAAACCAGTAACTGTTCATTCTCGTGCTCGCTGCCGCAAGAACACTCTTGCACGTAGGAAGGGCAGACACATGGGCATTGGTAAGTTAATTAGAAGAACCATAGTGATGAATGCCAACTGGAGTATTTTCATTGGTGCAAATAACTCATTTGAGGAGAAACGCATTTTCTCTATTAGATGGCGCTGACAATTTGGGAATTAATCGCGTTAGAATTACGGCTTATTTTCATTGTGTTTGGATATTTGCCACTTCTGCACAGCGAACGTTTGATACATAGAACCTTAAATGTGCGTAAGAATTTTGAATAAACAATTTCATCTGTTACAAGCTTGCCTCTATTAGACCATAATGCATTGAAGGTGCCGTATCCCTAAATAATAATGTAAACAACATGTGGCGTGAAACATTCAAACCATTAAAATTTTATAAACAAGACTTAACGGGTGTACTGGTTGACTTGGCTTTTTGGAAATTAAATGCCTTTTTTGTAGGCTCCAGATTTATTCTGCCTTGGCTTCTTTTGGGTGATATAAACAAGCCCTTCTGAGGACTGGCCATTTTTGCGTGCTCTTGGTGAGTGAGCCCTTACCAGCTCTGTTGGATTAAACTTTGTCCACATTATTTTTGTTGGCTGGTTCTTGGGTGGAAGTTTGGGCATTCTTTGTGCCATATCATGTGTACACCCTGGTTTCCTTCATGGAAATGCACTTCTAGCCGATGTTTTAACAACTGTAATTATTCCACCACCCTATTGATTCCTCTGAAGAAGACTCCGATTTCCACAAGTTGACACACGTTGGTGCTTATTCACACAAGATGGCCATACTTAATTTATAAAGGAAGTTCTGTGCGGTGGCTTTCAATACACCTTGATCTGTTGTGTGCAGATTTGTTTTTGGTTGCACTGATGCCACTCTTTTGCCACCGAGTATGGGTACCAATACTTTACCTTTTGGTAGTCGCCAATGCCAGTTACCGATACCTACCGCATAGGTAGGGGGGTTTGTTAGGGAGCTGGGTGAGGGCAGGGTTGGAGTGGGGGGGGGGGAATTGGGGTTGTGGGGTGGGAGAGTTGGGATGTATAAGGCTGTGATCATTGGGGTGGGGGGGGGGGGGATAGGAGGGTTATTGGGAGACATGGGGGTAGAGGTGACAGCTGGTGGCGGGAAGGAAGAGGCAACAGGTAGAAGGGATAGCAGTGACTGCAGACATAGTACAGGAGATGGTCAGAGACTGCAGACATATGGTACAGGAGATGCTAGAGAGCTCTGTAGACAATTGAAAACTTTTTTTTTTTTTTTTTTGTTCAAAATGTTTGGCCTTTGTTTAGGGGAAAATAAAAAACCCAGCAGTGATGTAATACCTCCAAAAGAGAGGTCTATTTGTGTGAAAAAAAAAACAAAGATAAAAATGAACACATGGAGGACTGTAGTGGGGGGGGACGTCAGTCAGGGGTGGAGGTGAAGTACACAGCCACAGGTGTCCATCCATTCCCAGCCCATAGAGGGGAGACACGGTCACTGCGCACCCCTCCGCCATCCTCAATCTGACTGCTTGGAGACCCTAGGGTTCATACCCACTGAGGTGTCCAAATATGCCAGGCTATCTTTACTGCTTTGCATGAGAATGGATAATTGGCTGGATGTTTTAATTTTTTTTTTTAGCCTTTGGAATTTATGATTAAAAAAAGAGTGGCATGCCATGAGTGGCCTAGATATTTTTTGGTTTTCTACACCACACCAAGGAAAAAGAACATAGGGTGCTACTGCAAATTAATCACGTTTGCCAGTACCCACATGTCCCCGAGGGCAGCTGAGCAGATTGCCTCAGTTGAAGTTGATGTCTCCTCATAGATACCAGCAGGAGCCACTTCAGCCCCGGAAGGATTTCCCAGGTTAGGACCAGAGCACTTTTTGCGATTCGGCGCTGCGTCGCTTTAACTGACAATTGCACGGTCATGCGACGTACCCAAGCAAAATGTGGGGCCTTTTTTTCCCCACAAATAGAGCTTTCTTTTTAAATATACTGTAGGCATTGTAGAAGTGGTTAAAATGCTTCAAATCACCCTTTATCCTCCGTGTACACCATTATGGGGACACTCACCTGCACACTGTCACTGCACACCCCTCCGCTATCCGGAGGGGAGGAAGAGGCGGTCTGCCCCTAAGTGACGCCACTTCCAGTATCTGTTTCTAGAATCTGCCAATTTTTGTGAGTACTGATACTTGTGAAAATGGCTATTGGTGCATCCCTAGTTTTTATCTCAACTAAGACCTTTTTTGATTTTTTTTTTTTTGGTTTGAATGCGTGGCGCCCTTAGTCAAGGCAGCCACTTATCCCTTCTGCTGCACCTCTGGTAGTGTGAGTGGGATGGGTTCCATGTGAATGTCAGGATGCCCCATCAGCCTCTAGGATGGTCTGCATGGGGGAGAGGGTGTGTGCTGGGGGGGTGAAAGTAGTTAGAGGTGTCCCTTCTCACACTGGCTGTGCCTGAAACCCTCCTGCTCTCGCCACCCAATTGACCTACAACCACCATTTTCACATGGATTCTGCAGCCCTCCTTTATTGATCATGCACCCTCCTGCACTTGCCTCATAACTTGTTGCTTTTAGAATCTACCACACCTGCAGCCTTTGTTCCCCCAGTACCCATCGTGCCTGCAGGCCTAAATTCTTTCACCAGCTCCCACCATGCCTGATACTATGTCTTACACTATGCCTACACCCTCCTTCTCTTGGCAACCATCACACCTGCAGCTCTCCTTTTTTAGCACCCATTGTGCCTGCAGCTTCCTTTACCTCTGCATCCACTGTGCCCGCATCTCTCCTTTTTCTCTCAGCACCTTCTGTACCTGCTTCCTACCCCATTTACCACTGTGCCTGTGCTCATCTCCACCCCACGCCTGCAGGCCTCTTCTCCAGCTTTCATTAATGCACCTTTATTTCCAGACCCCTACCCGCTCCTTCCTCCTAACACCCATTGCCTGCATGCTCACACCATCACACCTGGCTGGATCAGGCCACTGGTCGGATAATTCACATGCTGGTCCCCTTTTGAGATTCAATTGATGAAAGTTCCTGCTTTTGTTCCAGCTGCTCAGTCAATGCAAAGATAAATCATGCTGTCATGGTGATGGGTTTTCCATTATGTACAATAATATTGGGTAATCCAGATGCAAATGACATTGATGAAATTCTTGGAGCCTGGAGTACAAGTAGATGGTAAATTTATCTTACTGGAGTCAAAATTGTTACCAGTCTGGGTCAGGTTCACTTTCTTGCATCTAAATATAAAACACTGTGGTACAATTTGTAGTCTTCCCATTGAGGTGGAACAGAACAGAAAACTTGCACTTTCCTAATCAAATGTGCGATTGTGTTATAAAATGTCTTTTATAGTTTAATTGGCAAGGTTGTCTTTTCTACAGGTAAGAGAAAGGGTACTGCTAACGCTCGTATGCCTGAGAAGCTGGCCTGGATGAGGAGAATGCGAATTCTTCGCCGCCTGCTCCGCCGTTACCGTGAGTCCAAGAAGATTGACAGGCACATGTAAGTGTATTCATTGCAAGGTATTGCTATAATTGTGGGCATCAGAGGCATTGGGCTGTCACAGCAGCCTCTTCTATCTATTGATCATTTATGCACATTGAGCTCAATTCAAAATGCTAGTATTTGAAGATAAAGGCCATTATTTTTAATAGCTTGCATTTTTACATCAATCCCTCCACAAAACGTATCCATATCCTCCACGTCTCTCATGTCAGGTTTCCTTTAATGCTGAAGGTACATGTGCCTGTACTTTTTATTTATTTTTTTTTTATTTTATTTTTTTTTTTTTTGTGTGTTTGGCTGAACTCGCCCTGCTCAGACATTGCATGTGATCGGCACCTGAGATCACACTTATCTGAACCAAGGCTAAAGGGACACAGGATCTAAAGACATTTGGGTTACACTTCTGCCTACAAGGGGATTTGGACTCTAGCAAGAAACAAGTGACCAGTCTGCTCTCCCACTTCCAGCGTGACCTGTGCGAAACTAACTGCCAAATTGTGCAAATCAGCATTAGTTAAAAAAAAAAAAATACATCTTTGTTTACTTGACATGCCTGTAGGCCAATTTCTGCTTGTCCCAAGCCCTAAATATAGGTGTAACATAAACCATGTCAGATTGAGTTGCCCTGAAGCAGATCTTCACTGCATCTGAACACCACAAACCTAAAACACAATTTCTTTCATTTTTTAGTATTCAAAGCAAACTCCCCCTAGCATTTCTGGTGGTGGCCATCTTGAGTAAGGGCGAATGATTCATGTAGCATTTTATTCCTGGAATCCATCTGCCCTTAGCTTAAGTATGCATGCAAGAATGTGCTTAGCTGAGAACCCCTCTCCCAAAGTCTCCTGGAATGTATGACCTCATTTGCCTAGGCAAAAAAATAGTAACTGAAGAAATGTCAAAAACGTTAAGTAAATATAATATACTTTACTATCTATTTTCTAATACTAGCATAATGAGCAATGTTTGGGAGAGTGATGTTCCACTTTAAACCCACAGAACTATGTACCAATATACAATTAACTCATGGGACATTTTGGCATGTTGCGGCTGGCTTTTTTTTTTTTTTTTTTTTATGTATATATGCTGTCTTCAGCTTGATATACTCTTTAGAAAATGCACATTGTTTATATTTTTCATTTCCTCATTCCTATCTAGGAGGAGTTGATTGCTAGATGCTGTGAGACACTGTTAGAGACTGTGAGAAAGCTGATTGGAGGAAAGGCGCACCCCCTCCTCACACATGCAGAGCAGTGTCTGTGCATTGTTTAGCTGGCTGCCAATCTATTTTTTTAGCAACCTCCTCCGTCTCTAAATGCTATGTCCGGTCTCCCAGAATGTGAGAACTTAGGCCGATAACAGAGCTAGGAGAAAGCTTCAGGACATAGCTATTTGATGAGCGATAACAAAACACTACAGATGTGTCCAACTCAAATTTTATGATTCGGGTTTACATCCACTTTAACAATTGAACGTTGCCCTTTTTTTCACTGCTTACGTTTGACATTCTTCAGCACAATAAGCATACTCTCCTAGCCAGCAGGTCCAGCGTTGAGCCACTGGAATCCTCCTCTGCAGTGGCTGTATGGGTCCAGCACTGCCATGTTAGTGGATCAGCTGCCGGCTCTTCCGGGTGCAGGCGCAGCTCAGCCTGTCCCCCTTCTTTACTGAATGGGACTGCATGGAGGAGCAGGTGGAGGTCAGCTGGTGAATTACATCCTGTGTCTCAAGTTTTCATGTCCTAAATCTATATACCAGGAAGTTGTAAGCATTTCTATGGAACAAGCTGGAAGCTGAGGTTTGTGCCTGTCCTAAAATAGAAAGCTTTTTCTTTTCTGCAACATAAGTACATTAATTGTATAGTGGTACAAATGTGCACACATTTTTCCATTGAAGTTCCATTGAAGTTTATGGAGCCAAGAATGCATTTTTCTGCATGTGAAGTTAAACAAAAGTCCCTGCACCTTTTTTCAAATTAATTTCAGGAAATTGAAGACGTGAACAGGACCCATAGGAAATAATGCTAAATGGGATGTAGTGTGTTCTGCAGATATGCAAATGCTCTATTAAAAAAAAAAAAGTGAATCTAGCCAGGCATGATGACATGCCTCTGAATTCTTAAGGATGTGTTGTCAGCCCTGACTACTTAATTTCTGATTAGAAAGAACACAAACCCCTCATCTTCACCTCCCCCTCTTACAAATCAATAACCACTGTTGAACTGTGCAGACCCTCATTCAACTTTCGCCTGCACCCCTTTGGCAAAGCTTTTCTCTCAAGATTCAATCCTTAACCATACCGATTCAGTTATATGGCATGTTGAGAGAAGGGCCTTTCACAGTGGATCCCCCTTGTGGCAGAATTACCTTCACAACCCAATCTCTGCAAACAATTGAAGGAAATGTTTAATCCTTGGGTACAAACTTTTAATGGCCTAATACTTTGAAAAGAGCTATAAGATAGTGTCCCTGTGGTATAGGGTATAAGATACCAGTAGATTTCCATTGCGTTTTACTTCCATTCCCAATACATGTTGGAGGTGCACAGAAGAAGAGGGCTCATACCTACACATTTGGTGGAGGTGTTGCATGATGGTGCCATTTTGGCAGAAAGTATTTACTTCATGCAATTTTGTGTATCTCTGATATCGAAGTCTCTTTTGAGGGTTTCTTTCTGTCAATGATTCTTGGCTCCATGTCCCAAATTAACCACTATTTTACCACACACACCCTAAGGCAGGGGTGCCCAACCTTTTGAAGAGGGGTCAATTTAAGTGACTTGGTAACCAGTCACAGGCCACAATGAGTGTAGCAGGCGGATGACAGGTCTGTGTCAACGCTGCAAATACGGAGCGGGCACTGACACAGCCCACTCTACTCTATAGACCCTTCGATCCGGCCAGATGGAAGGGGATGGATCCCCTTCTGTTTTTTTTTTTTCTCGGATTTCAGGTAGGCAGGTATAAATGGACACATCTGTTTACATTTGCCGCTCCATAGAGGTGAATTGTGGATCTGATCGTGTGAAAGGGGCCTAAGGCTGCTTTCACACTGATGGGCGGCTTATCTGCACCACGGGTGCAGCACAGCACACCCATGGCTTTCCTGAAGGTTAGCTGCACTTTGCCATAGATTTCTATTATATCCTGCAGGTGTGGTGAATTTTCTGAAAGTGCACCAAACCCAAGGGTAATAACAGAAGTCTATAGCTCGGTGCAGGTAACTGTGGATCAGTTTGAAAAAGCCCAGTAATCGCTGCAAAACTGATATGCCCATATAGACACTGTGATTTTAGTAATAAACTTACCTTTAATAACAATCTTCCATTCAGGTATCAGCTGTTGCCCAAGGTGGAGTGCATTTAGTATCACTTTGCTTGTGACAGGAACTGGGGGAATGCAGGAAACATTGGCTTATGTGGCTATGCAGCTGCTTGCTTCCTCTACCCCTGGCTTCACTCACAACACTGATGCCTTGGGATGGTGGTCAGCATCCTGCGATCTAGGCTTTCCAATCCGCTATCCCAGATCAGGAGGTCGGGCCATTTCTGAGGGCTCTGCAGGCCACATGTGGCCCCAGGGCCACTGGTGGGCACCCCTGCCCTAGGGAATAAAATTGCTGCGCAATTTTTCAAACACAATATTTTTTTTGCACACTGGTGGTATGGCACCAAACTTCGGTACTTAAAAAAAAAAAAAAAAAAAAAAAAAAAAAATCTCCATAGGCGACGCTTTAAAAAATTTTACAGGTTACCAGTTTAGAGTTAGAGGAGGTCTTGGGCCAGAATTATTGCTGTCACTAACATTTGTGGTGATACCTCATTTGTGGTTTGAACGTCATTTACATATGCAGGTTTAACCTACGTATGCGTTTGCTTCTGCCTGCAAGCTTGCGTGGACGGGGGCGCTTTAATTTTTGTTTTTATTTATTTTTTGATCATGTTTATTCCTATTTACAAGGAATGTAAACATCCCTTGTAATAGGAATAGTGCGTGACAGGTCCTCTTTATGGAGAGATGTAGGGTCTATACAACCTCGCATCTCCCCTCCAGGCTGGAAAGCCTGAGATAAAAAAAAAAAAAAATGAAGAATCTCAGGCTTTCCTGCTGTGTCCCTGGCTTTTACTTCCGCTGGCCCCGACGTGATGTCATAACGCTGGGGGGGGGGGGGCAGTCCCCTCCTGCCGCTGGTAAGCACGATCAAGCAGCTGAACAGCAGTTATGATTGTTTCTATGGTGTAGGGAATCGCCGGCTGGAAAAAAAAAATATCTGGATGATTCCTTCAGCTGCAGGCATCGTTCAGATATCGCCACCGAAAGCCGAGGAATGTCATGACGTTAGACGGTATGGAAGTGGTCCTTGGACATTGCCTGTTGGCACCTGGATTGCCATCAGCTGTCACTGGAGAAATATTTCTCTTTTTGTAGTGGGCCCAGATTGTCGGTGACCTCATGATGGAGACACTGGTAACTGAAGATAGTACTGATCTTGAAAGCCCAAACTAGACATGTTGGGCCCTAAGTGACTACAGACTTTTTTTTACCTTTTGGTTGTTGGCTCTACTTGAATCCTAGCCACCTTCGAGTGTTTCCAAAATCTCTGGAATTTCAGAATCCCGTTTTTAAGTTGGCCCTGTCTGAATTTTTCCCACATTCTCTTCCATTCCTTGTGTTACCGGAGTTACTAATATCAGTTCAATTAATGCATTCATTCAAAACTTCATAACAATTGTCCCAAATTCATATAGTGAATATCAAACCATTCAAAAAGAGTGAAAACATTAAGAAAAAAATACGATCGATGGATGATAAAAGTTCATATCAATTGCCATGGTAGTGCTATTTTCACCACATAAAGTGCTTCAAATGCATATAAAGTGACTGTGCTCTCTACCACCAGTGCACCTGGCTGCTAACCTCAAACTCTGACCCTTGTTTTACCAGCGGGCCAGATCAAACATCCCCTCTGGGGTAAATCAGAAATCTCTCGGGTGGGTTGGTCCTCTGTCTCCCTTGTACAAGTCCTCAGCTCTCTCCCGATCACAGCACCATATAAAACAATGCGAGATCTAGTGCAGCCAAAAATATCTCTACACACTTCGTATACCGGAATGGCCATGAGACGATATCAGTAACTTGGGCTCCTTCCGCCTGCCAAGTTTGCACTATAAAGTGCCATGCTTGTGAGTATAGCTTGATTATTTGCTCTGGAGAATAAACCTATGAATCTAGAGAGCACTAGATCTCGCATTTTGTTTTATATGGTGTTGTGATCTGGAGAGAGAGCTGAGGACTTGTACAAGGGAGACAGAGGACCAGTAGATTTCTGATTTACCCCAGAGAGGGAATGCTTGATCTGGCACGCTGGTAAAACAAGGGTCAGAGATTGAGATGAGCAGCCAGGTGCCCTGGTGGTTGAGAACACAGTCACTTTATATGCATTTGAATCACTTTATGGTGAAGAAAAAAGGACTACCATTGCAATTGATCATATGAACTTTTACCATATATATTTTTTTTCTATGTTTTTTTTACTTTTTTGAATAGTTTGATATTCACTATATGTATTTGGGACTATTAGGTTTTGAATGAAGTAATTGAACTTGATATTGACAGCACAGCACGGGGATAAATGAAACCCTTTTTTTCAGTGCTTGCAGCAGCTAGATTTATAATGCGCATTTGCACTTATTGCACTTACTTGCACATTGAATATTGGTGTTTTTTTTTTTTTTTTTTAGCTGAGTTACTAGTTCTTTGCTAATGCTACAGCCTTCCCCATTTGTCTTGAAAAGGCCCTCTGTCAGTTAAGATGTACTGCTTATATTCAAGAGGAACTAAACCCGTTCATATAATGGGTTAAAAAAAAACGTTGCGTTCAAGGCATGCCGGAAATGTAACTCACATTTCTCAAACTGTCAAACCATCAAACGGCTGGAGTCCTAATTGATCACATGTGCAGCACCATGGCAGTTGAAGATCAAATGGGCTAAGATTGCAGCTTCCTTTAGACCTAAAAGTGGAAGTAAACCTTCCTACCCTTTTTAGCCGAGTTTCTCTTCTGATGTACAGTAGGCCATTTGTATGGCATGTTTTCATGACCTTGCAACTGGCTTTTACTTTACAACTTTTTTCTGAATTTTCTAAATATTTGATTTAAAAAAAAAAAAAAAACCCTGTTGACACACCGTTCTGTTCACAGGTGTGTGACAAAAGCAACAGGTATTTATTGCACCTTTCAGTGTGGATAATTTCAAGAACCCTACACTTTCTTTTGTAACTGGGTCTTGTCAAGAACTTTATTTGCTGTTCCCCTGCCACTCTCTATCTTGGCACCTAGGAGAGACTGGGGAGCTTGAAACGCATGGTGATGCGGGAGGGGGAGCATTTTGCTCAGCATCTAGACATTGCAGGAGAGGAAGCGTTGCAGCTGCCCAAATTGCTATACAGGAAATCCAGCCAGAAGAAAAAAAGTAAACACTTGCAATGGGGGGTGGCGCTACTACCAGTAAATTGCTTCATTGGTGGCTGCAAAAGGGGTTAATCATCATTACAGTAAAACAATATTAAGTAATCCAATTACTTTTGCAAATGTTAATACTGGAGATGAATGAGACTGTATGAAATTATGAAAAATTGACTTTTTAAAAAAAAATACACTGGTACATTAAGTCTGTTAACATGGTTGAGGCATTACCTTGTCAGTTGCTTATATTGTTTTTTCTTCTATTAGGTACCACAGCTTGTACCTGAAAGTCAAGGGTAATGTGTTTAAGAACAAGCGTATTCTCATGGAGCACATCCACAAACTGAAGGCAGACAAGGCTCGCAAGAAGCTGTTGGCGTAAGTACCTTGCCTATGTGCACTTCATTGATGTCCTGCTCTGCTTGTAGGCTTGGTTCCTTCTGCCTTCATACAGTAGTGGACTAGTCACAGCAAGTACATGTTGACTTCAGATCTGATCAGGAGCTACGCTGATTGGTACTGATCAGCAGTCTGCCTCGACAGCCTGCATTGGCTGTGTGGCCATGGAAGAAGTAGAGCATGCAGGAGTTTGTGCTGTTCATTCTAAAATGTAATGTAGATTTTTGGTACCCCTGTCAAAACACAATAGCTCAGCAGGGGAGATCACTGTACTAACATCAGCTTATTAGTATAGCGGCTCTGACCTGAGCTTTTTTTTTTTTTTTTTCCTCTGTTCAACCTACACTAGTAGTAGAGCTGCACGATCGATTTAATAAAAAAAAAAAAAAAAAATCTCAATCTTGATTCAGCCCCTTCATGATCCTAATCTGGCATTTCCATGATTCAGAGCAGAGCTGTACTCTGCTTACCGGTGACAACTGTCAAAAAAAAGGCCGCTGGCAGAGTTTATCACAACATTGCTCAGCGCTGAGATTAAAAAAAAAAAATATTTGGGTCTTTTAGATCAAAGGGACAAACTTGGGTCTAAATGCAGGTTAACCAAATGAAGGATCCAGCTCCTTAAAGCATGTTATACAACACAGTGCTTGTATTGTCATTTGGTCCCCTAGAACACCTAAAAACTCCAAGTTCCCTGGCTGAAGTCTCAGCTCTCTCCTCCTCTCCTGACTGACGTCAGCAGGGGGGTTTCTTGGCCCCTCTCGCTCTAGCTGTCAGATCGGGAGAGGGAGTCATGTGACCGCCGATCGCTGCTGTGAATTCATGTAGGAATAGGCATCCTTTTTACAAAGCGCATACACTGCAGCATAGACTTTATAACAGAGGGGCTTGTGTGTAATTTATAAAGTGGCTTTAAAAGACCAGGCCTTTTTCTGATATTTGTTGCTTGCAAGTTAAAATCAGTATTTTTTGCTAGAAAATTACTTGGAACACCTAAACCTATAATTTTTTTTGTAGCAGAGAACCTAGAGAATAAAATGGCAGTTGTTGCAATATTTTGTCACCCTGTATTTGCACAGAGTTCTTTCAAAAGCATTTTTTTTTTTGGGAAAAAATTCATTGAATTTAACCACTTAAGCACTGGAAGGATTTACCCTCTTAATGACTAGCATTTTTGTGATACGGCACTGCATCGTTATTGTGCGGTCGTGCGTCGTATCTAAACAAAATTTAGGTCCTTTTTTCCCCACAAATGGAGCTTCTTTTGGTGGTATTTGATCACCTCTGCGGTTTTTATTTTTTGCGCTATAAACCAAAATGACAATTTTGGGGGAAAAAAAGATTTTACTTTTTGCTATATCAAAAAAAATTTTTAATTTCTTCATCAGTTTAGGCCAATATGTTCTCTACATATTTTTTGTAGAAGGAAAAAAAATCGCAATAACTGTATATTGATTAGTTTGCGCAAAAGTTATAGCGCCTGCAAAGTAGGGGATAGATTTATGGCATTATTATTATTTATTTTTTTACTAGTAATGGTGGCGATCTGAGATTTTTAGTGGCACTGCGATATTGTGGCGGACAGATCGGACACTTGACATATTTTTGGGACCATTGACATTTATACAGCGATCAATGCTATAAAAATGTACTGATTACTGTATAAATGGCACTGGCAGGGAAGGGGCTAACACTAGGGGGCGATCAAAGGGTTAAGTGTACCCTAGGGAGGTGTTTCTTACTGGGGAGAGTGGACTGTCTGAGTAGAGAGACCGCTGTTCTGGATTACTTGGAACAGCAGATCTCTTTCCTGACAGAACGGAGATCTGTCTTACATTGACAGATCCATATTCTGTCTGGGTAGCGGGTGGACATCGCGGCAGCCGGCCACGCACATCTGCCACAGCATCATACTGTGTGCAGGCGCCTCCCCTATAGCAGTTAAAGTGGCCGACATACCATGATGGCGATTCACGCAGCTGTGCCAACCTGCTGCAGTAAAACTGCGGCGGCTGGTCGGCAAGCGGTTAAAGAAAACAAACCACTAAACAGTAAAGTTGGCCCAATGTGTTTTTTGTATAATGTGTAAGATGTTAAGCCAATATTTGATCTTTATTCTAATTCTCACTTTATCCAGAATCGTGCAGCTTGAACTAGTGGTGTTTGAGGCTGTTACCTGCAGCTTGATTCTTTTAACACATTTTTTCATGTCTAGCAGGTCACATTGACTATTGTGGTGGTTATATTCTAAAATGTTTAACTAGAAAGGGTGTTCTGCAGGCTTGTCTCATAATTGCTCTATTTGTCTCTACAGTGACCAGGCAGAAGCTCGCAGATCCAAGACAAAGGAGGCAAGGAAGCGCCGTGAAGAAAGACTTCAGGCCAAGAAAGAGGAAATAATCAAGACCCTCTCAAAGGAAGAGGAATCCAGCAAAAAATAAAGCCCTGCATTATAGCTACTTTATATAGAGTACTGCTCTGTGCTCCAATAAATTTCCTCTCCCCTCCAATGAGTCCATAGGAGTCATTTTTACTGATTCATTCAAACTGCTTGCTTTACTCTTTTCTCGTTTTTAACTACTTGAGTCCCTGGGCTTTTTCCTATAACCCCCGAGTAAGTGTTTGTTTCTGCAATGTGTTACTGTTATCTGTTCGATTTTGTAGTCAACACATCCTACATATTTTTTTCTAGCAACACAAAGCTTTTCATTTTATAGTAGATTTGAATACATCTTCTTGTCCATTGAGGAACTTGATATTTCTTCGACCATTGGATCATACTGCTCCCTATAAGAGTAATGTACACTGGCAAGCTGCTCTGAAACCCTGAAGGAAGCTGATCCAGAGCCAACACTGCTGCTAATACCAATATCTGCATTAGTGAATAGTCTATGGCTACTTTTGTACCTGCTAAAATGTATACATATCCTGAATGTTGAGCCCCTTCCCTGGAAGATAGAAATAGTGGGGTGCAGGATCCAGATAAGCAAGGAATTTGCTGCCAACGTCCATGTAAACTGCAAAACTACAGAGGATTAACACAATATGTTTCCTCAAATGAACCCCCTTGGACTTTATAGGCAGAATAGTAGTACAAAGAAAGGTAGATAAAAATGATCTTTATTATATAAATGTTAAAAATAGACAGAAGTTATACATAATACAAATATATATTACAATACAATATACAGTAGCTGCAATACCCATATAAATGAATTGCATACATTAAAGTGGTACTAAAGAGGCAAGACATGTAGTGGTCCTGACATGTTTCAGTCAAATCCTTCATCAGGGGACAATATATTTAGGGTATGGGTAAGATATTTCTGTCTAAAAGTAGAATATACAGTATTAACATATAGTACACAAAGCAATATATCATATAAGGAATAACATCTCAACAGGGATATAGATGTTGCACTCATGTGTTCTGAAGCAATGCCGATGTAAAAGGGTCCAACCTCACAGTGCAAAAATCACACAATGCGTGATAGTTCAGCTGACCTCCAGCGCATAGGGTGTGTGTCAGGTTCAAAATGGAGGGGGGGGGGGGCGGCGGCGTGCACACTGGCCACAAGGAGCGCCTGGTGGCTCTGCTGGTGGACAGTCGTAGTGGGAGAGACTACGGTTAAAAAAAAAAAATATATATAATGTTGCATCAACAAAATATACAAGGGCATGTATCTCTAAATTTGAAGTAGGGGTAAAGAGGTAGCTAAGAGATCAGCACAGGTAGGGGGACTGAAGCAGTATCACCCTGATAGAGAAACTATCAAAAGTAAATGTATAGGCTGAAAGATAGATTGACAAAGTGAGCCTGTAAAGCCATACTTGTGAGTTTGAAGTAGGGGTAAATGGGTAGCTAGGAGACCAGCACAATAAAGTGCTGGAGCGATATCGCCCTGAAAGAGAGGTAGCTGCTATCAAAAGTGTGTATAAGCTTAAAAACAGACTAAATGAGCCTGTAGAGCCCATATAAGCGTACATCTCAGTGTGAGGTGAGTTGGATAAAGCACATTCACTTCCCCTGACTTATATCCCAAAAGGGAGCCAATCCTGACTTGGGGGTGGAGCAAGATGAAACCCTTCCACATGCTAGTTCCAGTCCTTGGTGGTTTTGACAAACACAGGAAATTTACTTTTTTTTTCTTGATTTGTTCCACCTAGAGGTAAGGCACCACCTATTCCTCCTTGGCACACCAAGGGGGATTTACTAAAACTGGAGCACTCAGAATCTGGTGCAGCTGTACATGGTAGCCAATCGGCTTCTAAATTTAGCTTGTTCAATTAACCACTTGCTGACTGTCCACCGTGGCGACAAAGTGGCTCATTATCGCAAAACGCTGTCACATGACTGTGGCCGCGATAACTAGTATTGTAAGCGCGCGCTCACTGTGTTCGGGGGGAGCAGGTAGGGCGGACTCTATCGCCGCTGGCTACCCGTGATACACACCCCCCCCCCCCCCCCGCAGTGAGAGAAGGGAGGTCCGTTTATGTAAACATGGATCTTTTTTTCTGATGGGGGGGGAAGGGCTGTGATCACAGGCTTCCTGTATATGGAAGACTTGATCACTCCCCTCCCCCAACCAGGCCAGAGCACACTGAGGGGACACCGTTAACCGTTAGAGCAACCCCTCCAGGTTAACCCCTTCACTGCCAATGGTATTTACACAGTAATCCGTGCATTTTCATAGCATTGATTGCTGTATACATGCCAATGGACCCAAAAAAGTGTCAAAATGGTTTGACGTGTCTGCTGCTACTGCTAAAAATCCCAGATAACCGCCATTACTAGTAAAAAATATGAAAACCCCAGAAATTAATTCTCATCATCCCGTAAATGCGGCAACTTTTGCGCAAACCAAACAACTGCGATATATTTGTTAAAAAAAAAAGAGGAAGAATATAAATTGGCCAAAACTGATGAAAAAGTGTTTTTTGATATATATATATTTTTTTTTTTTGCAAAATTGTCGCTCTTCTTTTTTTGTTTATAGCAGCGATCAGAAATGATGCAGAGGTGATCAAATACTGCCAAAAGAAAAGCTCTATTTGTGGGGGAAAAAGGATGCAAATTTAGTTTGGGTACAACGTTGCACGACTGTGCAATTGTCAGTTAAAGCGACGCAGTGCTGAATTGAAAAAAGGGCTCTGGTCCTAAAGTGTGAAATCCTTCTGGGGTTGAAGTGGTTAAAGTAAACTGAAGGCAACATACATATTTTAGTAAATCCTCATATAAAGACCTGAAAGTTACACTTCTGGTCTATAATCCCCTCCAGCAGTCCTCCTTTGCTGTATACAAGTAATGATGATGGGAGGAGTTGAGCAGAGGTCAGATGTAATTCCCTGCCACTTAACTGGTATCGATCATGCTCAGTCTATTTTACATAACACCTACCCATCTGCCAATCAATAGCTGGGTGTGTGCTATGTAAAACAGGCACAAGTCATTAGACAAGCTAGGTCTAGGATCAATAGCAGTGGGTGGGCAAAGGAGGGACATAGATGGGATCGGGTGGGGCATCATGGGGTGGTTGTGGGCGAAGCCTAATTGGGATTCTGTGTAGAATGAAATCCCTCAATTTCCCATGTGATACAAGAGCCCCTCCCCCCGGTGATGTCAGCATGTTTTTTTGCAGAGACATGCAAATGGGGACAATATGAATTAAACACAGGCAATTTGAAAACCAGGAAGTAAAGTTGTCACTTCACTAAAGGAAGTGCACATGACAGCTGGAGACAAGGTAGATATCTCACCATCCTTACTACTTTCTCTTACGTTCACTGACAGACGCAGCCCTTCATTAGACAAGTGGGGTTATAACTACGGGGTGGGCTAGGGTAGATACAGGGAGGAAACGGGTGGGTGACGATAACTAGGATCTGGATCGAAC
>BLSH010462338.1:149581-195617 GCA_018402905.1 Glandirana rugosa | reverse complement strand
GCTCAGGGCAGCCAATCAGCCTATGCATGGCCGCAGGAACAAGCGCACATGCATAGGCTTGAATGGCCGACCAATAGGCTCACTTACTTGGCTGTCATGTGACAGCCAAGGAGCCGAAAAGAAAAAAAAAAAAAGAAAGTCAATGTACCGGTGCCACCTGTAGGTGGGTGGGGTTGACTTTTTTTTTTTCGTCTTTTGCCGGCGGGGAGGCGGCGCCTCAGCGCCCCTCCCACACCAGCCGCCGCTGATGTATACCTAAGAAAACCTACACATGGAGCATGAGAACCAGTTATAACAGGACACCTCTCAAAATGTATTGGCCATTGAAAGAGAAAAGCTCTCCTTAAAGCGGTAGTAAACCGCTGGAAAAAAAAAAACAACCTGTAAGACAATAGCATAATGTGCTAGTATACATTGCATACTAGCACATTATAAAATACCTTAGAACGAAGCTCCCGCAGCGCGTCCAGTCACCGCTGACCTGTTCCCTCTGCGTTTATTCTGGGTTCGCAGTTCACTTTGTTCTGGCAAGGTTTGGCACGATCCGCTGGACCTTCACAGCGCATATGCCGATGACGTCGGCGGCTACAATCAAGGCGAATATCTCGTAAACCATGCAGGTTTAGGAGAAATTCATTTTGTCTACAAGGAAGCCTGCGAAGAAACGGAAAACTTTGCAGGCTTTAACTTTGCATTGGTGAGCCACTTGCCAAGTCAGTAAAAGAGGCCATTGGCTGGGAGGAAACCAAAGAACCTCCTCAGAAAACAAGGAAGTACTTTCCGAACTTAAAAAAGGATCCAGAGTTCTTCCCTTTCATTGAAGAATTGGAGGAGTTAATTAACCACTTCCTTACTGGGCACTTAAACCCCCCTCCTGCCTGGACCAATTTTCAGTTTTCAGTGCTGTCGCTCTTTGAATGACAAGTGCGCGGTCGTGCGACGTTGTACCCAAACAAAATTGGCGCCCTTTTTTTCCCACAAATAGAGCTTTCTTTTGGTGGTATTTGATCCCCTCTGCGTCATTTCTGATCGCCGCTATAAACAAAAAAAGAGCGACAATTTTGAAAAAAAAAAAACAATATTTTTTACTTTTTGCTATAATAAATATCCAAAAATAAAAAATAAAAAAACAAATTTATTCATCAGTTTTGGCCACTATATATTCTTTTACATATTTTTGGTTAAAAAAAATCGCAATCGGCGTTTATTGATTGGGTTGTGCAAAAGTTATAGCGACCACAAACTATGGAAATTGATTTATGGCGTTTTTATTATTTTTTTTTTTTACTGGTAATGGCGGCGATCTGCGATTTTTATCAGTGCTGCGATATCGGGGCAGACATGTCGGTCGTTTTTGAGACTTTTTTGGGACCAATGACATTTATACAGCGATCAGAAAAAATCCACTGATTACTGTATAAATGTCATTGGCAGTGAAGGGGTTAACCTGCAGGGGCAGTGAAGGGGTTAACAATGTTCCCTGGGTGTGTTCTAACTGTGGGGGGGCGGGGTTGACAGGGGCATGACAGATCTAACTGATCCCAGTGACAGGGATCAGTAGATCTGTCATGCCCCCCCTCACAGAACGGGGAACCGCCGTGTTTACTTCGGCGGTTCCCCGTTCCCCCTCTCTGTAAGGAGATCGCGGGTCTCCGGCGGACATCGGGTCCCCCGACCTGCGGGCACGCTCCCGCAGCGTGCGGCGGTGCGTGCACGCGCCGCTCGCGCCCGCGGGAGCGCCCAGCACGTGCCAAATGGAAGGACGTCTATTGACGTCCTCCCGGCATTTTAGAGCCGCGCTGTAGCCGTCATTCGGCTATAGCGCGGATGGCAGGAGGTTAAAGAGGAATGGCAAAAACCAGATAAAAAGTCTAGCCTTAATAATAGGCTGGCAAAGCTTTATCCGCTTACACATGTCAGCGCTGACGAAGTTCCGCTTCCAGGAACGCAACATCTACGGGAGGAGCCGGCAGTGACGTCATCTCTAGGCTACCCTGTGTGACTGAGACGATAGTCTCACAACGAACTGTAACCACGCTTTTATCTTGCACCTGGAGATAGGTGCTTTTACATGTGAGTGTTTTGTACTTTGCTATATTGTTTAAATTAAAATTGAGACAGAGAGCATTAGATCTGGTGTTTATTTTATATGGACCTGACGTAAACCTATGGACCTGATGCGGCTCTTATGAAAATGACCATGGTGGAAGTTGGAAGACTAAAGGTTGGTTTTTGAGTGATGTGACCTCTGGGAGGTCGAATCTATAAGGTGAGAGGCTGGATTGACTGGTGGAGGGTCACATTTTTTCACCTGGTACAGCGATTAGAACGTCACCTTGCCCTCACGGTGCCTCCCTTCCTATACCTGGGAATTATTCAGAATGTCTTACGTTTAACTGGACAATGAGAGAAGTCTGAAGATAGAGATCCTTATTGAAGGACTTGATATTTTGCATGTTCCACTTTTAAGCGCTCCACTAATTCCTTTATTTAACACTGATTTATTGGATTTAGCAAGTTTTCCCAAGAGTGTTGAGCAGCTGTTTTAGAATATCAATTTAGATCAGCGCTGAATTATTTTTGATTTTAATTATCAGGTAATAACTCTGTTTTGTTGGTTTGGAAGCTGGACCTGGTTACTGACTTGCAGATCTGGGGATGAGACCTGATGACGCTGTCAGCCCAAGAAATGGCCCATGCTCTGTTGGAAAGAGCTTTGATGTTTTCTAGAGAAAACAGTGATGATGCCTGGTAAGCTTCCATCACTGCATATTTTAATGACCTTGTGATAGCAATATTTTGACACCCTCTTGCTTTTATCTGGGCTCCAGAACCAAACAAGCTAACTAGAGGTTGATCGCCAATCTATAGATCTTACTACATAATCCTCATTCAAGAGATACCTATGGACATTTAGACAATAGGCCCTTGTAGTTATCCAGCGAGAGTTCTGCCACAATGCTATACATACCCAAAATGCATATGCCCACACCTATGACCCTTCTCCCCTCTAAAAGCTGGCACGGTAGCTGTTAAGGGTTTGGAAAGGAACTGGGTAAAAAAGAACCTGACAATTTTATAAATGACAGGTGCTCTGCCCAACGTTGGAAGTCTGACTTCATATGGCACATTGTGATACTGGTGGCAAGTTATGCAGATCACTACTTCAGGCGACTGAGCCTGTACCATTAACAGAATATTTACTTTGACCTGCTATAGCTGTTCTGTTTGGAAGGCTGTGAAAAAAGAGATGCACTGTGCAATATTCCCTCCAAAAAAGATTTGGGGAAACCAGCTGCCCTGATCAATCCATATTAATCAGGCCAGCAAATGAAGATATGGTGCTTGACCCAAAGGGAGTGCTCCACTAGAGCCTCAGTACTCACTAGAATAGCTGCTTCTCCTCCAGCGGAGGAGGAATCTTTGTGAGAACCAAGACACTTTGTCATTTCTCTGCAATGCTTTCTAGGAAACTTCCTAGAGCAGGGGTCTTCAAACAACGGCCCCCCAGCCCTCCAGGAACCACAACTCCCACCATGCCTAGTCATGCCTGTGAATGTCAGAGTTATACAATGCCTTATGGGACGCGCAGCTCCGCAACAGCCGGAGGGCCGAAGCCCGAAGACCCCCGTCCCAGAGTGCTGCAGCACTGGAGCTGATATCCAAGCAGGAGATAATCTGTACATGCAGGCTGTGCATCTGTCCCTTAGGCGGTTCCCCTTTTGCTCCCTTCCTTTGTCCTACAGGGAAAGGACACAAGGTGGTATGAGCCTTTTACAAGGAGAGACGAGGGTGCAGACGATCATACCATGACCAGCACTCAGCTGCCTAGGGAGACCCAAATGAAGCCCCACCACTGGTAGGAAAAAGAGGAATACTCAAACAGCCAGACTCCACAGACCCACCCTGCTGGTCTGTGGATTGTACAGAGAGTCAACCCAAAACCTCTGGTGTACCCTACACCAGGGAGTAAGGAGAAACCCAGTTCTAGCCTCTTTCTTACCTTAGGGTCAGAGTCTGCAGGTGTCTCAGACCTGCTTCCTGCTTACAGTCCCCACTGGAGACTTTACCAGCACAGGACAAAATGCTATGTCCATATGGCATGTTTTAGAAATTGCATGAAGATACACTTGCTTTGTATGAACCTTAATGCATTAGGACAACCGATTGCGCAAGACAATGTAAAGGTCCGGTAAAAGCCTTCCAATTCATACAGCCATCTATACCAATGAAGGCTAAACTTCCAGTATTAGGTTCAGTTACTACTAGTGCGACTCGCCATGCGACCCCGAACACAAAGTCGCATGACAAGTCACAGCCCATAGATTTCAAATGGCAATTGTTTCAACCTATGCGATCCAAGGTTACAGCGACCCAAGAAAGGGTCCTTTAACCATAGAGATGCGATCTCTGATGCAACCCAAATCCAGAGACTGAAGACGGATCAAAGCCGCACTCCAAATCACGCAACCTTTGGGTCGCAACATTGGAAATGCAGCCTCAGAGATAATATATTAGATCGCATATGAGGCATGAACCACAATGTTACCATAAGAATAAAACACAAGCATAAGCTCCAATGTTGAGTATTTAAATACATAGAGTTATAACATACTTGGAGAAGTATAAGGACAAAGACAGAGTATTTATCTAATACGCCACACACAGCCATTTATACGTAACTAATGACAATGCCACAAAGCCAACAATTGGTAGAACCATAAGTCATAGTTATAGTCCAATCTCTGGCTCCAATCCATTACACATCTATATGGTGGAACTCAGGGAGCTCCGGATGACAGAAGTCTAGGCACACACACTGGAGTGCACAGCAGATACTGTTACCCTACAGCTTCATCTCGTAGACATAACCAAATAACTTATTTGGAACAGAGCAAAACTGAGTCTCCCTAACTGTATATTTAAACAATGTAATATTTACAGTGATTGCTGCATCCTTAACTTACTTTATATAGTGCACACTAAGGTGGGAGACAGATAAAACCACCCAGCTCATAACATATCCAATTCTAGGATAAATGGAAGCTTCTGGCACCTTTGAATAAGCCTTGAAATGTGCAACTAAAGCCATCAGAAGGCCAACACCTGCAGGCATTAACGAGCAAACATTAAACTTGGGTGTGTCCATGCAAGCCTTGCATGGAGGTTACACCCAGGAGTCTGCCAATTGAATCATGCAGGATTTCACATCTAAACTTTTAGCTCAGCCTAGGAATGGGTTATTGCCTAAGGGCTAAGTCACACCACATGCAGTGTGCGTTTTTTTTTTTAAACGCATGGAAAGTAGGTTAAATGGCTTTCAATGTCTTAGTTCACACCACTGCAGTCAGTTCCAGTGCGTTCCAGCTCCAGAAAAAGTAGAACATGCTGCGCTTTTTTGCACTTAACTATACTGTCCTGATTTTTAGTAGGGGGAAAAAACTGCACTGGACTGCATCAAAAACACACATGCAGAAAAGCATCCGGAACGAATCCAGACTGCCTTTCTGAACTGGCCCAAAATCCAAAAAGTCCCACTTACCCCATAGCAGACCCTGAAAACAGGGTGTAATTGATGGAGTAAGTAGACCCCCAGAGCCCTGCTCAAGTGTGACCCAAGTGTAGGAAGGGATTAATAGGTTGCAGCTTCTGCTGATCTCTGGGTTAGCCAGCCCCAGCTCTGCAGTTCATAGGTGTTAGGCCCTCTGCCTCCAAATGACCACACAATGGTGGATAAGAACACAAAGCACATTTACTCTGTGTTTGTGGGAGGCATGCAAACACCCACAGCAACCAATACCCAAAGGGAGGAACTCCTCCTAAGGGTAACCACCTTGTGGCTATTTGCCACAAATTATAGCAAGTGTCATGGTGGGACCAGAGTACATGGTGTAGCTTTGCAGACCAGATAAAGTCTGCTGTAATCAGCGGTGGCTGGTGTGTGAGGGGCGCTGGGGCGCCGCCTCCCCGCCGGCAAAAGAAGAAAAAAAAGTCACCCCTGCAGGTGGCGCCGGTACATTGACTTTTTTTTTTTTTTAGCTCAGCCTAGGAATGGGTTATTGCCTAAGGGCCAAGTCACACCACATGCAGTGTGCATTTGCCCCTCCTGTGTCACTGGCTGCAGACTGCCCCCACCTGTGTCACTGGCTGCAAACTGCCCCCACCTGTGTCACTGGCTGCAAACTGCCCCCACCTGTGTCACTGGCTGCAAACTGCCCCCACCTGTGTCACTGGCTACATAACTGCCCCCACCTGTGTCACTGGCTACATAACTGCCCCCACCTGTGTCACTGGCTGCATAACTGCCCCACCTGTGTCACTGGCTGCATAACTGCCCCACCTGTGTCACTGTATACTGTGCCCTGCGATGCAGAGCTGTATACTGTGCCCTGTGATGTTGGAGCAGTATACTGTATCCTGTGATGCTGAGCTGTATACTGTGTCCTGTGATGCCCGGAGCAGTATACTGTATCCTGTGATGCTGAGCTGTACACTGTGCCCTGTGATGCTGAGCTGTGTACTGTGCCCTGTGATTCTGAGCTGTATACTCTGTCCTGTGATGCTGAGTTGTATACTGTATCCTGTGATGCTGAGCTGTACACTGTGCCCTGTGATGCTGAGCTGTATACTGTGCCCTGTGATTCTGAGCTGTATACTCTGTCCTGTGATGGTGAGCTGTATACTGTGTCCTGTGATGCTGAGCTGTATACTGTGTCCTGTGATGCTGAGCTGTATACTGTGTCCTGTGATGCTGGAGCTGTATACTGTGTCCTGTGATGCTGGAGCTGTATACTGTGTCCTGTGATGCTGAGATGTATACTCCTGACACAATATGTGGAATACATATTGGATTTTATAAGGGACGGGGCTTATTAGAAGTAGGAGGGGTCAAAAGGAAGGGCGGGCCTGGCGCCCCCCATTCAAAAACTTCACCAGCCGCCACTAGCTGTAATACTTCTGGGATGGCACCAGGGAATACTAACACAACCACCTTATAGCTGTTCCTTCAGGGGTATCTGCAGCTTGCAATCTGTTTTGGCTTACCAACATAGTTTACCAGCATCAACAAACATGCGCCCCTCCCCCCAACTGGGAGTAGTCAGGGATTCTGAATGCCTCTGCTCCAGCCATATAGTATTCCCTCCAAAAAGATTTGGGGAAGCCAGCTGCCTTGATCAATCCATATTAATCAGGAGATCAGCCAGCAAATGAAAACCAAGACACTTTGTCATTTCTCCGCAATGCTCTCTAGGAAACTTCTTAGAGTGTTGCAGCACTGAAGCTGGTATCCAGGCAGGAGATAATCTGTGCATCTGTCCCTTAGGCGGTTCCCCATTTTGCTCCCTTCCTTTGTCCTACAGGGAGAGGACACAAGGTGGTATGAGCCTTTTACAAGGAGAGATGAGGGTGCAGACGATCATACCATGACCAGCACTCCGCCACCTAGGGCGACCCAAATTAAGCCCCACCACTGGTAGGGAAAAGAGGGATACACAAAAAGCCAGACTCCCCAGACCCGGTCTGCTGGTCTGTGGATTGTACAGAGAATCATCCCAAATCCTCTGGTGCCCCCTGCACCAGGAAGTAAGAAAGGGGAAACTTGTCTTAGCCGCTTTCTTACCTTAGGGTCAGAGTCTGCAGGTGTCCCAGACCTGCTCCCTGCTTACAGTCTCCACTGGTGACTTTACCAGCACAGGACAGAATGGCTTCAACCATCTTCTCTGTAGCCCTGAAAGGTCAAGTAGTGCAGATCCCGGTCTGGCGCTGTGGATCAGACGCCTCTTCTTGGGACAGTGCATGGAGCTTGCAGCCCCAGCCACTAGGTCAGTGTTTGCTACCAATAACATGGCCGCCCTGCAAGCATCAGGACACCACTAGACCGCACTGTCCCCCGGAAGACTCACTGAGTCAAAATCCCACACTACCAGTGTACCTGAACTACAGGCATTGCTGTTGACTGGACTCCCATGGAGAGAGGGGGGTCTCCTGGAGTAAAAGTTCAAGGCTCCTTTCTAGGGCAGCCTGAACAAGCCCAAGCCACATGCACCCCCAGGTTCACTGCCCCTGTTCTGGGATGCTGTAGCCGGGAGGCCCCTGCTGTCTAGCATGAAGGCCATAAAAATAACAAACTTCTTCAGAGTTCTTGTCAGGCCGGAGGAAACACATATACTGAGGTACTACTGGTGAGCAGTCTTTTTATAATGTGGATCATGTGTTTCCTGTTAGGTGGGAGGAGCCTCTCTCTCTGTAAGCCGTCCTGCAAGAGGACTTAGAAAAAGATGTTGCAGGAAGGAGCAGAACAGGAGAAGATAGTGACAGCTCTCCAGGAGCTTAGTCTGGCAGGAGACTTTGTGGCAGAAGCAGAGGCGTAACTAGAACCTTCAGGGCCCCGGTGCAAGAAATTATGAAGGGCCCCCTGACCCCTGGCCAGGGCCCTTCCCTCTTCCCACTGATCCTGTGGCCCTTTACTCCCTTTGTGGGTCCCTTTATTACGGTACTGCAGTGGGGCACTTTCACAAGTTCTGCAGCAGGCCCCAGGGGGACCAGGGAAGCACACAGGGGCCCTGGGAACAGCAGAAGACAAGTAAACTGGATCGAGGAAAATGGAGGACATTGGGTCCTCTAAATGCCACCCCCGCCTTCCCTCCTATTCAGGTGTACAAGGGAGGCACATGGGCCCCCTGGACCAGGGGGGCCCGGTTGCAATTGCAACCCCTGCAACCCCTATCGTTACGCCCCTGGGCAGAAGCCTCCGTGGATACCATAAAGTCCTCAGCAAGAGCAATGCTGGCTTCAGTAATGACTCGAAGGGCCTTGTGGTTGAAGCCATGGTCAGCGGATCCGGCCTCAAAATCAAACTGGTGTAAAATCCCTTATGATGGAGCCAATCTCATAAACACTGGGCAATCTTAAAATCAGACCAAGTCCTAGGGCCACAGCTTCCAACTCTGCCCCAATTTATTTATATGAAAGCCCCCACTCTTCGGGATCGTATAGCCTCATGGGGTTATCAATCCTCCCATCACCACTCGGAATAGACTTTTTTTCGTTCCTTTCTGGTTTCTATGCCTAAGAGTGTAAAAAATAACAACAAAAGAAGGAAGGAGTTTAGTTCAACAGTAACCCAGAAAGACTATGTCATTAGAGATCTCATCACCTGCTCCACAGAGGGTGTAGTGTATATGCTCGAGTGTGAATGTGGTCTCCAATATGTGGGTAGGACCTCTCAAACACTTCCCGTCCGAGTAGGGGAGCACATTAACAATATCAGAAAAGGATTGAAAACGCTTAGTGTCTCTAGGCATTTCCATGTGTGCCACCACCGGAACCCTAAAGGCCTTAAATTCTGAGGTATTGAATAGGTACCAAAACACTGGCGAGGTGGTAATTTTATTAGGAAATTGAGTTGTAGAGAATCCTTTTGGATTTTTGAAACTCAGGTTATGACCCCAGCTGGTTTAAATGTTGAGTTTGGCCTTAATTGTTTCTGATACATGATCTAGAGATTTTTCTATTCATTTGTTGCAAATTATATATAATTAATTTGTTTATGATAATTTTAGTAATTTTTATGTGAACTGTGAAAAGAAGGCCGACAAGTGACATCCCTATGGGAGTTTTATTTGATATACCTAGTTTGGGAAACACTTGATATTTTCCTTGCACTTCTTGTATGGGTCAATTTTTACTCTTGCAGGTTGTAGCAGGGAGTTTTATACCTATTATTATAGTGATTCAACTGTGGTATTATTATTATTTACTACATAGGCTGTTACAAGCTGTTTGCACAGTAGTTGGCGATATCACCACTACATACAGAGGAACTGCAGCCAGGCATTTTATTAAATGTTGGAGTTTATATTAAACTTAGCATTTCCTGACTTAGCGGTCTTACCCCTGCTAACCTCTATTCAGTGGTTTAGTTGGTGCTATATGGTCGGCTTTTGCTGTTTCCAACGGTTGATTGGCTTTGCTATGTTGCTAGGCAATTTCTACATAAGGACGGGCACACTACGTGGCTCCTAACCCGCTGACTAAGTCCCGCCTACAGACGTAACATGTACAGGGGAGGAGCCAGTAGTGACTTCACCTGCGGCAATCTTTGCTGACTAGGACGCTAGTCTGTTTACATGTGTAGATGCCGGCACTCGGATCTGAGTGCATTATCATGTGAGTGCTTTACAGTTTTTAACTTGTCACAATAAATATAGTTATAAATATAGCACTAGATCTTTCCCTTTCTTATCCGCATATACGGCTGCCTGTGCTTACGAATGGCTGTGAACACTGCTGTTAGCTGAGTGGCGATATCATAAGGAAAGGATTACATGACGAGCTTTATGACCTCTTTGAGATCGAATTTATGAGGTGAGGGGCCATTTCTATTGGTGGTGGATAAACTGGAATCTGAGCACAGTGTTGTACTTGGAACACCTTACCACAGTGGCTGTCTCCTTACTTTTGCATGGATTATATTCATATGGACTTTTTTTTTCATTTATTTATTTGCAATTGGCGCTACACATATTGCTTTTGAGAATTTTATGAGGATTTATAGAATTACCTTTTAGTGTTTAGCAGCCTCTATTGTTTACATAATTGTAGGGTCAGCGCTGAATATTTTATGTGATATAAGCCTCTATAATAAGGCTTACCTGTAGGTAAAATGAATATCTCCTAAACCTACATGGTTTAGGAGATATCCGCCCTGCTTTCAGCCGGAGCCGTGTCATGTCAGCACTGACCGTGTCGGGCGGTGGGGGCCTCGTTCTAAGGTAAGCATTTCATAATGTGTTAGTATGCGATGCATACTAACACATTATGCTATTGTCTTGCAGGTTTTTTTTTTTATTTGTAGGCGGTTTAAACGGGAGCTGAGCCTAGTTCCTGTACACAGTGCAGCATTGCTTAAACATCAGAAGGAAATCTTATTTCAAATGTCAGAAATATGCAACATAACTTAAGGCTCATTCACACTAGGGGTGGTAAAACACTGGCTCAACCACAGGGTTTTACAACCTCACCAAGTGCTCCCCCTTTTGCTGCAGAGGCAGCAGTGGGGGGTGTACATATGCTGTAACCATGATGTTTTGCTTCATGGCTGCAGCAGGCATTTTATTCCACTGATACATTGGCAGGCACTACTGCCCACCGACCAAGACCCTTTCAAGTGAATGTGGACACTTTCCAAAGCACTACTTTTTTGAGTTGCACTGCAGTATTGTGTGGTTTAGTGACTGCAAGCACACTGCCATTAACAATTAATGGCACCCGCGTGCATCTCAGGTTGCTTGCAGTGGGGGAAATGCACACGGAACGCACTTCACTGTGTTCCAGTGTGAACCAACCCTTAGGGGGAGAGAGAGGGAAGGATCACTATGGTATATAGAAGAAATAAAGGAGGGGATCACTATGGTATATAGAAGAAATAAAGGAGGGGATCACTATGGCACATAGAAGGAAGAAAAGAAGGATCACTATGGTACATGGAAGGATCACTATGTAACATGGAAGGCAGAAAGGAAGCATTACTATGACACCTGGATGGAAGGAAGCATCACAATGGCACATAGAAGGCAAGAAGAATCACTATGGCACATGGAATTAAGAAAGAGGGGAGAGTTCACTGACCCAGAGGCTGGATTGTCTCCAGAGGGTCAGGCAGACATCATGTGCATTGGCTGCTTTAACCAGTACAGATCTGCGCTATAGCCAAAAGATGGTTACAGCGCTTCTCTGCATTGCCCCCTTAGTGTAAACCCCTTCACTGCCAATGACATTTATACAGTAATCAGTGGATATTTAAATTTCTGATCGCTGTATAAATGTCATTGGTCCCAAAAAAGTGTCAAAAATGTCCGCTGCTATATCGCAGTCCTGATAAAAATCGCAGATCACCGCCATTACTAGTAAAAAAAAAAAATAATAACACCATAAATCAATTCCCATAGTTTGTAGATGCAATAACTTTTGCGATAACTTTTGCGCAAACCAATCAATATACGCCGATTGCGATTTTTCTTACCAAAAATATGTAGAAGAATATATATCGGCCTAAACTGATGAATAATTTTTTTTTGGATATTTATTATAGCAAGAAGTAAAAAGTTATTTTTTCAAAATCGTCGCTCTTTATTTATTTATAGCGCAAAAAATAAAAAATGCAGAAGTGATCAAATACCACCAAAAGAAAGCTCTATTTGTGGGAAAAAAAGGACGCCAATTTTGTTTGGGTACAACGTCACACGACCGTGCAATTGTCATACAAAATGCGACAGCTCTGAAAGCCGAAAATTGGTCTGGGCAGGAGGGGGGTTTAAGTGCCCAGTAAGCAAGAGGTTAACCACTTCAGCCCCGGAAGGATTTCACACTTTAGGACCAGAGCACTTTCTGCGATTCGGCACTCCGTCGCTTTAACTGACTATTGCGCGGTCGTGCGACGTTGTACCCAAACTAAATTTGCGTCCTTTTTTCCCACAAATGATTGCACAAAAAGAAGAGCGACAATTTTGCAAAAAACCCCACATTTCTTACTTTTTGCTAAAATACAAATCCAAAAAAAAAAAATATAAAAAAACATTTTTTTTTCCAACTGTTTTGGCCGATTTATATTCTTCCTCATATATTTTTGGTAAAAAAAAAAATCGCATTCGGCGTTTATTGATTGGTTTGCGCAAAAAAGTTGCCGCGTTTACGGACGATGAGAATTAATTTCTGGGGTTTTTATTTTAATTTTTTACTAGTAATGGCGGTGATCTGCGCTGATTACTGTGTAAATGCCATTGGCAGTAAAGGGGTTAACCTGCAGGGGGCGCTCTAAGGGTTAACTGTGTTCCCTGGGCGTGTTCTAGCTGTATGTGGGCTGCCCTGGCTGGGGAAAGGGGATGATCACAGCTTCCATATAGAGGAAGCCTGTGATCATCGCCCTTCCCCCTTCAACAGAACGGAGATCCGTGTTTACATACACGGACCTCCGTTCTTTTACTGCGGGGGGCCATCGCGGGTAGCCGGCGGAGATCGAGTCTGCTGCACCCACTCCCTGGCCCCCCCCCCCCGGACACAGTGAGCACGCGAGCGCGCCTCCAGCAGCACATGCGCACTCACAGCACTAGTTATCGCAGCCGCTGTCGTATGACGGCGGTTTGCGATAACGAGCCACTCTGTCGCCGTCAGACTGCGGTCGGCGGTCGGCAAGTGGTTAAAGGATAAGTTCACCTTTTTTTTTTTTTTTTTTTTCACCTAAATTCCAGCTTCCCTATGTACCAATATAGCATATAACTTTTTTTGCAAAAATATTGAAGATTTCCATAAATTCTACAGTCACTTACTTCACTATCCTCATCTATGTTTCCAAATGTATCCATTGCTTCTTTCTTACTTCCTGGACAGACTATAGGTAATGACACAGGAAGAAGGTGTCCAGCTGACCTCATGAGCACACACCCTGCATCATCCACCCTCCTACCCACCCATTCCCAGCTGCACGCTTTTTAAATGAAATGCAATCAATCAGTGATCACCCTTCTCACTAAATACACAATATACAATCAGATTGCATAGTGTATGGCCATCTTTATACAAGTACATAGAAGGGAGTGGACAGAAGCACTCAGCTGTCAAGCCCCGTTCACATCTCTGCATAGCGGGAACTCACATTCCCACATTTTTTTTGAGGCAGGCGTTTTGGAGCATTTTCACTCATCACACATAGGGCAGCCCATCCACCTGAATTGGCCACCCTACACACAACAATCGCCCCAAAGAAGCTTCAGAACTTTTTTTTTTTAGAGCGGAGCTTGGTGCGTTTTTTACTGTGATTTTTGGTGCAGCTCATTTCTGAAATGCAAGGAAACGCACAGATGTGAATGGAGCCTCGTTGTTCTTGTGTTAACTCACCAATTTCACTTTCAAGCCCCATTCACATCTAGCATAGTGGCGTGTTCACAACCTCACATGCTTGATTGGAGTGCAGTGTCAGCTTCCTGGCAGGATCAGGCATGTGAGGTTGTGAACGTGCCTGAGCCCATCACTATCTAGCATAGTGGGTGCGCACATTTTGTGTTTAGTTTTTCCTTTGACACGCATAGGGCAGCCTGTTGATTGTGGGTTACGTTTTTTTTTCCTGTGCGTTTTGCAGCATATGCCACTCGTTTTTTCAGATGGCAAAATGTGTATTTGCTTCTGCGTTTGGTGTGCAGTTAACAATTAATGGCACTGAAAGTACAACCAGTAATTTTAGGTGTATAAAGATGGCCATACACTATACAATCTGATTGTACAATCTCCTTTAGATCTACCTTCAACTATGTAGTGCAAGGGCCTGCCTGACTGGATACAGAGTGATTGACTAGATAGGAGAAAACACCTATTTATATAAATGCAGTAAATCTAAAGGAGATTGTACAATCAGATTGTATAGTGTATGGCCGCCTTTTAACAACACACATTTTGCCATGTGAAAAAATGAGTGGCAAATGCTGCAATGCCACTTAGTAAAAAACACGCAACCCACAACACGCCAAAATGTCCCATGAACCACACGTAGTGCAGCCCATTGAAATCAACAGGCTGCCCTATGACTGTCACAGGAAAAATAAGACATGAAACGTTCACTCCCACTATGCTAGATGTGAATGTGGCTTAAAAGTGAAATTTGTGCTGTAGCACAAGAACAATGAGGCTCCATTCACATCTGTGCGTTTCCTTGCATTTCAGAAATGCGCTGCATCGCAAATCACAGTAAAAAAACGCACCAAGCTCCGCTGTAAAAAAAAGTTCTGAAGCTTCTGACGATTGCTATGTGCAGGGCAGCCCATTCAGGTGGATGGACTGCCCTATGTGTGATGAGTGAAAATGCTCCAAAGCCCCCCCCCCCCCCCGTTAAATAAAAAAAAATGCATGTGGGAATAAGAGTTCCTGCTATGTGGAGATATGAACGGGTCTTGATAGCTGTACCTGTATAAAGGTGGCCGTACACTATGCAATCTGGTTGTATAGTGTGTATTTAGTGAGAAGGGTGATCACTGATTGATTGCATTTCATTTAAAAAATGTGCACCTTGAAGTGGGTGGGTAGGTAGGAGGGTGGATGATGCAGGGTGTGTGCTAATGAGGTCAGCTGGTCAACTCCTTCCTGTGTCATGACCTATAGTCTGACCAGGAAGTAAGGAAGAAGCAATGGATACGTTTAAACATGGAAGAGGACAAGTAAGTATATGAATGCTATATTGGTACATAAGGAGCTGGAATTTAGAAAAAAAAAAAAAGGTGAACTTATCCTTTAAATTCTCCCGTCCACACAACCCCTTCACAGGCACAGCATTGGCTGCATGCCAGGGGTTGTGGGCAGGCATGGGGACATGAGATGGAGCTGATCTAGTCTACCTCCTCCTATGGGATGTACAGCAGGGAGTTGGGGGGACTGTGCTACTGGGCACTGAGCAATTCTCAGCCTGACAGCTACAGTACGGCGTGGTGCGCACCTAACGGGGTTAGTGGAGTCCAGTGCTGGAACTGGTTTCAGCACTGGGCTCTGTTGCGGGATTCGTGGGACTCCGGGATTTAATTCAAATCCCGGGACTGTCCCAGCAAATCCGGGACAGTTGGGAGGTATGCATGAGCCTACATTTAAAAAGATATACACTACAGCAAGGCAGCTAGGGAACAGATTCCTATATTTATACATATTTTTTGGATTTCAATGTTTTTATTGAAATCGTTTCCTCAAGAAATTACAAAGGTTATGACAACAGTTGCTGAATCTCCACTGCGTTGAATACATACAAAATACACAATAAACCAAAAATAAGAAGAAAAATAAGGTACAAAAGGCGTAAAGAGCTTCACAGATGCTAAAAAAAAATTGTATTATTCATGGGGGTGACCCCAAGTATTTGTCAAACACACTAAAATATACATTAAAGTAGTTGTAAAGGCAGAAGGTTTTTTTCATCTTAATGCATTCTATACATTAAGATAAAAAAAAACCTTCTGTATGCAGCAGTCTTCCCAGTACCCCCTAATTACTTACCTGAGCCCCATCTTTCTCCAGCAATGTCCATGAGTGTCTTAGCTGCCACAGACACTACTCCTGATTGGCTGAGACACAGCAGCAGCACCATTGGCTCCCACGTCTGTCAATCAAAATCAATCAGCCAATGAGGGGAGAGAGGGGACGGGGCCAGGTCGGGGCTCCGTGTCTCAATTGAAACATGGAGCTCTGACTTGGATTGGCTGTCCCCTGTAGCAAGCTGCTGGCTGAGGGGGCACTCACCAGAGGGAGGGGCCATGAGAGCAGAAGAGGAACCCGAGAATAGGAGGATTCGGGCTGCTCTTTGCAAATCCAACTGCACAGAGGAGGTAAGTATAACATGTTTGTAAAGTCTTGTTTTTTTTTTTTTAAATAACAATCACTTTAACATAGTACATTCTAGCCTTTTTGTATGCTAATGGTCTCAGCCCAGTAAAGAGTGATAAGGCAAAGCTATTACAGGCCGCAATAGCATAGTAGGAGTGGGCCTCCACCTCCAGAGAGAGGAAGCCGCATCACTGGCCTCACTAAAGCAAGCTTTCTCTCTGTGATAGCAGGTTGAAATAGAAGAGGCAAGAAAGCCAAGAAAAAGTAGACACAAGATCAAAGAAGAGAAAAAGAGAGGGAGGGGGAGAAAGAAAAAGACTCCGCACTCCGTGTCCCACTGTCCCGATATCACCTTAATCGGGTATAGATCAAGGATCACCAGTCAAATACTTGACCCATGGATCTCACACTTTCTCAAACACCTCCATTTTATTGTTCAAGATCACTGACATATGCTCATTGATCTTAATCCAGGAAAGTTTAAGCTTGAGCTGTTCAAAAGGCATGACTGCCAACTTATAAAACGTTGCAATGGTAATTTTGGCTGATATGAATATAACGGCGATAAGTTGTCTTTGAAGCCTCAACGCCATCTCCACCCTGCATCCCAGCAAAGCTTGTCTCGGGGATTTGGCAAGATTAACTTGGATTGAGAGTGTAAATAAAGTGATGCACCCTAATTCAAAAAAGCCTCACCTTAGGACACTGCCACTAAATATAGTAACCCGTCCCTTCTTGACCACAGCCTTGGAAGCACAATGGAGATGCACCCGGTAAATAGGTTGTCAACCTAGCCGGTACCATGTACCATCTCAGTAACACTTTATAATTTGCTTGGATAGTAGAGGTATTAAAGCATTGCCTCGTACATCTGATATTGTATCTATGTCCCCTATGGAATGTCTATGTCAAAATTTAAAGGACATATTTTAGAGATCTACACTATATTAACTACTACTTCTGTTAATCAAGGTTATATAGAGAAATGTGAGCTGGATCTCCAGGAAACGATTGAGCTGGACGAGTGGCATGCGATAGCCCAGGAAGCCTCAAGGTCTCTCATTAAAAAAATTGTTATCTGAGCATATCGAAAGTGTTCTGATTCCAGAAATTGATACTTCTCTATGAGAGCTCTCTTTGTCTAAATTCTGCTATGATACCAAAAATCTGCTATGTGCATGGCCCCCTTAGGGGTGGCTGGTAGTTGTGGTTCACCTATCACTCTGCCCTCAATCACACAATTTTCCTCACATCTGGAGTCACTGAACAGGCGAGTACTTTGTTTTGTTGTTTTATTGGGGGAATAAACTTGGATGGGGTATTCTATCTTTTCATGTGACAACACTGAAGAAATAACACTTTGCTACAATGTAAAGTAGTGAGTGAACAGCTTGTATAACGGTGTAAATTTGCTGTCCCCTCAAAATAACTCAACACACAGCCATTAAAGTCTAAACCGCTGGCAACAAAAGTGAGTACACCCCTAAGTGAAAATGTCCAAATTGGGCCCAAAGTGTCAATATTTTGTGTGGCCACCATTATTTTCCAGCACTGCCTTAACCCTCTTGGGCATGGAGTTCACCAGAGCTTCAAAGGTTTCCACTGGAGTCCTCTTCCACTCCTCCATGACGATATCTCGGAGCTGTTGGATGTTAGAGACCTTCCATTTGAGGATGCCCCACAGATGTTCAATAGGGTTTAGGTCTGGAGACATGCTTGGCCACTTCATCACATTTACCCTCAGCTTCTTTAGCAAGGCAGTGGTCGTCTCAGAGGTGTGTTTGGGGTCGTTATCATGTTGGAATACTGCCCTGTGGCCCAGTCTCCGAAGGGAGGGGATCATGCTCTGCTTCAGTATGTCACAGTACATGTTGGCATTCATGGTTCCCTCAATGAAACTGTAAGTCCTGAGTGCCGGCAGCACTCATGCAGCCCCAGACCATAACACTCCCACCACCATGCTTGACTATAGGCAAGACACACTTGTCTTTGTACTCCTCACCTGGTTTCCGCCACACATGCTTGACACCATCTTAACCAAATAAGTTTATCTTGGTCTCCAGTAATCCATGTCCTTAGTCTGCTTGTCTTCAGCAAACTGTCTGCGGGCTTTCTTGTGCATCATCTTTAGAAGAGGCTTCCTTCTGGGACGACAGCCATGCAGACCAATTTGATGCAGTGTGTGGCGTATGATCTGAGCACTGACAGGCTGACCCCCCACCCCTTCAACCTCTGCAGCAATGCTGGCAGCACTCATACGTCTATTTCCCAAAGACAACCACTGGATATGATGCTGGGCACGTGCACTCAACTTCTTTGGTCGACCATGGCGAGGCCTGTTCTGAGTGGAACCTGTCCTGTTAAACCACTGTATGGCCTTGGCCACCGTGCTGCAGCTCAATTTCAGGGTCTTGGCAATCTTCTTATAGCCTTGGCCATCTTTATGTAGAGCAACAATTCTTTTTTTCAGATCCTCAGAGAGTTCTTTGCCATGAGGTGCCATGTTGAACTTCCAGTGACCAGTATGAGAGAGTGAGAGCGATAACACCAAATTTAGCACACCTGCTCCCCATTCACCCCCAAGACCTTGTAACACTAATGAGTCACATGACACCGGGAAGGGAAAAGTTCATTAACCACTTCCTTACTGGGCACTTAAACCCCCCTCCTGCCCAGACCAATTTTCAGGTTTCAGCGCTGTCGCATTTTGAATGACAATTGCGCGGTCGTGCGACGTTGTACCCAAACAAAATTGATGTCCTTTTTTCCCCACAAATAGAGCTTTCTTTTGGTGGTATTTGCTCACCTCTGCAGTTTTTATTTTTTGCGCTATAAACAAACAAAGAGCGATGATTTTGAAAAAAGAACAATATTTTTTACTTTTTGCTCTAATAAATATCCAAAAATAAAATCTAAAAAAAAAATTATTCATTGGTTTTGGCAGATTTTATATTCTTCTACATATTTTTGGTAAAAAAAAATCGCAATCAGTGTTTATTGATTGGTTTGCGCAAAAGTTATCGCGTCTACAAACTATGGGAATTGATTTATGGCGTTTTATTATTATTTTTTTTCTTGGTAATGGCGGCGATCTGCAATTTTTATCGGGACTTTGATATTGGGGCAGACATGTTGGACATTTTTGACACTTTTTTGGGACCAATGACATTTATACAGCGATCAGAAATTTAAATGTCCACTGATTACTGTGTAAATGTCATTGGCAGTGAAGGGGTTAACCTGCAGGAGGCAGTGAAGGGGTTAACAGTTTTCCCTGGGTGTGTTCTAACTGTGGGGGGGGGGGGGGATGGGTTGGCAGGGACATAACAGATCTAACTGATCCCAGTGACAGGTATCAGTAGATCTGCTTGTCCCCCTCTCACAGAATGGGGAACCGCCGTGTTTACATTGGCGGTTCCCCGTTCTACAGCTCTGCAGGCGATCGCGGGTCAGGAGCGGACATCGAGTTCGCCCGACCCGCGGGCACACCCACGCAGCGTGCGGCGGCTATGCGCGCCGCCACCGCCGCCTGTGAGTGCATGCCGGGAGCGTGCAAAGGGGCGGACATCCATGGACGTCCACCCGGAGATTGAGATCCGCGCTGTAGACGTCTTTCGTCTATAGCGCGCATCTCAATCAGTTAACAGGCTGGCAGCAGAAGTACAGAGGGATCAGACAATCAGATGGTCGTAGATAGCCAGGGTCGGTACAGGCAGATAATCAGCAGGTCAGGTCAAGCCGGGTCGGATCAGAAAATAGGTAGTAACACAGGAACAGACCTGGTGCTCACAGGTACTCAGATGCTGTAGAACGGACAGCACTTGCTGAGAGGTGCAGGGGGTTTAAATAGCACCGTTTGGCACCGTTTCACAGGCGCGCGCCTATGCGCCAAAGTCCACAAAGAGCCAATTTTCTCCTAACAGCTCCCTTGTGCTACTCCAGGATCCAACTCCGCTCCTGGCTGCACCCGAGCCACCAGGTCTCAAGGTCACCCCCCCTCAGACTGGGGGCTCCCCGGTGAGGCCTCAGCCACACTGCTACATCTCCACTCTTCCATCAGACACTCTCCTCCCCCGAGCTGGGCAGATCACAGTATTTAAGGAGGCCTGCCCCCTGTCAATCCAGGTTGGGGATTGGTCAGGGCTCCTTAACATACTTCAAAAAGCGACACTTTCTATTCCATCCCCTTTTTCAGAGCCTTCTGGAAACAAAGGGGAGGAGTATCTAAGGGGTGTTCCTTCCTGCAATCTCCAGCTCTCCCTGGGCCATTCCCCTGCCCAAATCAAAACATTCAGGCCTGCACTTTTTGTCAGGCCTGACTAAATTCGCCTCTCCTAGCAAAAATCTACTACAAAAAGCACCTATCACTATGGGGGCGCTACATGCAGAAGGCCCTTATTAGATCACCAGTCAAAAGTTCAGGGGATGAGTCCCAGGGTGAACTCACTATTTTGTAGAACAGAGGCTTAGGCTCTGTTCACATCTAGGCGTGCCAGATCGCATGCAGAATTGCCACGATTCTGCCCACGATCCCGAATCACAGCAAATCGCAGGACGCCCGTGCAATCCTCGTCACTTCCAATGGCACCCTGATCGCGGCGCGATTTTGCCGTGATTGTCATCTGACGAATCGCTGTAAAATCATGCAAACAGAAACATGGGATGCCTGTCACCCAAAATAAGTTCTTGTACTAGCATTCATAGTGATGCCAAATGGGCAGCATAGAAATATTTAAAGTGGTAGAAAACTCTGTTCTACCACTTGTACCTAGAGGCAAGCCTATAGTAAGGCTTACCTGTAGGTACTGTCAATATCTCCTAAACTTGCACAGTTTAGGAGGTATTCAGATTGCATGCAGCTGGTGACGTTACTGACATATTCGCTCTGAAGGTCCAGCTTACAGTGCCAGACCTTCAGAGCCCCTGCCATAAATGTCATTATGCCCCCCCACCATTAATGTAGCTGGAGGACACGAACCCGGAAGGAAGACCGGGGGAAGGTGTCAGTCATCTCAGCGGTGACAGCGCGGTGCTGGAGGGATTTGTTCTAATTTAAGTCCCTCATATTGTGGCAATATATGATGCATACTAGCACATTATGACATTGCCTAGCAAGGGATTTTTTTTCCACCTACTGCTGTTTACTACCACAAGCAGATCCGGGACCTCCAAACCACCCTGTTTATTTGGAGTAAATAAAGTGCTCACCCTAGGCCGCTTGTCACCCCAGATAAACGACAAAAGTTACAAAAAACAGCCAAGGAAAAATCCAAGGAAAAACCAAGCTCTACTTACCACCAGCTTGAAACCAGCCAAATGAACCTGTCTAACAGTATGCGTTAAAAGCAGGGGATTGTTTACACACATTTGCAAATGCATGCGTAAGCTGGAGGGCCCTGGCAAGGCTCCCTGCGTCCTCCAGACCTATCTCTGACTTGTGAGAGACTCCACAGTGGGAGAACATGCATTCTGATGAGATAGATGAAGGCAGGTGGCCTGGAGGTAGCCCATTCCTCCTTAAAGGTACAGGGACACACTGGATACCCAGCAGGTAGCAAAACGACTGCAAAGGTGTCAGTGCGTTTACCTGACCAAAATCAAATATCCACAAACTAAGCCACTGCCTCCCTCTATAACTGGTGTAACCATTCCCCTGCTTTTAATGCATACTGCTGGGTATTCAGTGCGTCCCTGTACCTTTAATCGGTTCCACACCACCTACCGTATATTCACGGCGGCAGTGTGGACGCTTAGCGCGAATCGGCGTAAAAAAGTGGTGATCTGCGGGTGGCCGCTAGGGGGGCGCGCATGCGTCGCCGTACTCCTGAGGAGTGTGCCCGCGGCTTGGGCGGATCCGATATCCGCCGGTGAGCCGCGATGAGCGGCCACAGCCAAAGAATGGGGAACCGCCGATGTAAACAGGGCGGTTCCCCGCTCTGTTAGTGGGGGCATAGGAGATCTACTGATCCCTGTCACTGGGATCAGTTAGATCTCTAATGCCCAAGGCAGCCCAGTCCCCCCACAGTTAGAACACACCCAGGGAACACACTTAACCCCTAGATCCCCCCCTGCAGGTTAACCCCTTCACTGCCAATGACATTTATACAGTAATCAGTGGACATTTAAATTTCTGATCGCTGTATAAATGTCATTGGTCCCAAAAAAGTGTCAAAAATGTCCGACATGTCCGCCCCAATATCGCAGTACCGCTAAAAATCGCAGATCGCTGCCATTACTAGTAAAGAATAAAAAAACCCCAGAAATGAATTCTCATCATCCGTAAACGTGGCCACTTTTGCGCAAACCAATCAATAAACGCCGATTGCGATTTTTTTTTACCAAAAATATGAGGGAAGAATATAAATCGGCCAAAACCGATGAAAAAAATGTTTTTATTTATTTATTTATTTTTTGGTTTGTGGATAAACGACAAAAGTCTCCTTTGGAATGAGATCAAATCAGACTGAACAAGTTACATACATATTTTTGAGAACATTTGTCTGTAAAAGAAAACCTACAAAGCTATTAAATCAGATCTCCAGCTAAAAAATGTATTGGCCATTAAAAGATGGAATAAAAAAGCAACATTTGTTGAAATTCTCTCCCTTATTTCATGGATACCATCCCCACACCGTAGTACTTATTTTCTACCACTAGATGCCCTCAGTCTTCTGCCTGAATGATGGCAAGCATCATTCAATACATATGTATGGTAAAATTCATTCAAATGTACAGTGCCTTGAAAAAGTATTCATACCCCTTGACATTTTCCACATTTTGTCATGCTACAACCAAAGACGTAAATGTATTTCATTGGGATTTTATGTGATAGACCAACACAAAGTGTCACATAATTGTGAAGTGGAAGGAAAATGATAAATGGTTTTCAAAATTTATTATAAATAAATATATGAAAAGTGTGGGGTGCATTTGTATTCAGCCCCCCTGAGTCAATACTTTGTAGAACCGCCTTTCACTGCAATTACAGCTGCAAGTCTTTTTGGGGATGTCTCTACCAGCTTTGCACATCTGGAGAGTGATATTTTTGCCCATCTTCTTTGCAAAATAGCTCAAGCTCTGTTAGATTGGATGGAGAGCGTCTGTGAACAGCAATTTTTAAGTCTTGCCACAGATCCTCAATTGGATTTAGGTCTGGACTTTGACTGGGCCATTCTAACACATGAATATGCTTTGATCTAAACCATTCCATTGTAGCTTTGGCTGTATGTTTAGGGTCGCTGTCTGGGCCGGATTAACATAGGGGCTATTGGAGCTGCAGCTCCAGGCCCCTTCCTTAAGATAGGTCCGGCCTAGTGGTGTGGGTGAGTCACTAATGCTGCCCAGCCCTGCTCTGTGTGCATTGTACACATGATATGTAAATTGTGGTGGCATTGATATGTAAATTTTTCTCTCACCCACCTTTCTTTCACCCTCCTCTCTCTCTCAACCCCTACCCCATCTCTCTCACCCCCATCCTCCTCTTTTTCTCACTCCCTCTCTATTTAATGTAATTAGTTTCAATATTTAGTTTTAACAAAAATTGTTTGCATTTTCATTGTATTTATTTTCATAAAAAAGGGCCAACAAAATCCACAGCACCAGGCCCATGATGCTCTTAATCTGGCCCTGGTCGTTGTCCTGCTGGAAGGTGAACCTCTGTCCCAGTCTCAAATCTTTTGCAGACTCTAACAGGTTTTCTTCTAAGATTGCCCTGTATTTGGCTCCATCCATTTTCCCATCAACTCTGACCACGTTCCCTGTCCCTGCTGAAGAAAAGCTTCCCCACAACATGATGCTGCCACCACCATGTTTCACGGTGAGGATGGTGTGTTCAGGGTGATGTGCATTGTTCGTTTTCCGCCACACATAGCATTTTGCTTTTAGGCCAAAAGTTACATTTTGGTCTCATCTGACTGTGCTGTGTCTCCCACATGGCCTCTCGCAAACTGCAAACAGGACTTCTTATGGCTTTTTTTCAACACTGGCTTTCTTCTTTGCACTCTTCCATAAAGGCCAGATTTGTTGAGTGCACGACTAATAGTTGTCCTCTGGACACATTCTCTCACTTGAGCTGTGGATCTCTGCAGCTCCTCCAGAATTACCATGGGCCTCCTGGCTGCTTCTCTGATTAATGCTCTCCTTGCCCAGCCTGTCAATTTAGGTGGACGGCCATGTCTTGGTAGGTTTGCGGTCAGGGCTGCTGCAAGGATTTTTGACACCCTAGGACACCCTAACCTCATTTTACCGCCCCTAACCCCACCCCTTTTGCCCTGCCCATGTAACCCATGTGACCTACCCTACTCTTACACTGGCCTACTTGACAGTACACTGACCTGCCTGCCCCCTACACTGACCTACCCGATTCCTAATACAATGTCAGTGTTCTTCACTCACCAAGGCTCTGCATGCACCTGACGTAGGGAAACCAGCAGGTGGCATTGTACCATAGGCGGCTGCCTAATTTGCCTAGTGGTAGTGCCGGTCCTGCTTGCAGTTGTGCCATACTCTTCCTATTTTCGGATGGTGGATTGAACAGTGCTCTGTGAGATGTTCATAGCTTGGGATACTTTTTTATAACCTAACCCTGCTTTAAACTTCTCCACAACTTTATCCCTGACCTGCCTGGTGTATTCCTTGGCCTTCATGATGCTGTTTGTTCACTAAGGTTCTCTGACAAACCTCTGCGGGCTTCAAAGAACAGCTGTATTTATACTGAGATTAAATTACACACAGGTGGACTCCATTTACTAATTAGGTGACTTCTGAAGGCAATTGGTTCCACTGGATTTTAGTTAGGGGTATCAGAGTAAAGGGAATACAAACACAAACACACGCCACACTTTCCAGATATGTATTTGTAAAAAATTTTGAAAACCATTTATCATTTTCCTTCCACTTTACAATTATGTGCCACTTTGTGTTGGTCTATCACATAAAATCCCAATAAAATACATTTACATTTTTGGCTGTAACATTTATTTATTTATTTCAGGTGCTTCTATAGCGCTGTCAATTTACGCAGCGCTTTACATATACATTGTACATTCATATCAGTCCCTGCCCCCAAGGAGCTTACAATCTAACATGAGAAAATGTGGAAAAATGCAAGGGGTGTGAATACTTTTTCAAGGCACTGTAGATCAAAGATGAAAGAAACCACATAGTGCAGCATATAGATTCATAATAAAACAATAAAGATGAGATGAGTGGTTGATCTTACTATTCACATGCCTGTCTTACAAGGTGAAAAGAAGCATATATGTCCCCCTTGTCCCAGAATAATACAGGGCATAGATAGAAAGATGTGCCCTGGGACTCATCATCTTTTTGGTAAACAAGCATTTAAATTATAAAAGCAAAATAGATTGCTACTAAAAAAGAGGTATATAAAATGATGAAGACATGTATATGACATTGTCATAATAATACAGTGATATACGGTTTTACTTTTACTATCTAACATAATATAACATGAAATATTGATGCTTGAATAGTGAGAGTTTATAGAGATCAGAGTCAGGCAGTGACAAGATATTGCTTCCAAGAATAACCAAAGAGGAAGTATTTCATGGGACACTTGGCATCATTTTATTTTAGGTAGGAAATAAAAATAGGGAGTTACTGCAGCAGAGCTCTAACGGCTCATTCACCAGCCCATGTGCTAAACTGCATGCACACTGGTACATTTTGTGTAAGGAAAGTGTAATGCAATATGGAAATGCTTAACACTTTTTGTTCATTTACTTAAGAGTCACAAAATGACACTTTATTCAACTGTATGCACTGCAGCACTTTAGGACGTGTTGCGGTGCGCTGACACATAGTTATTCTGTTATTTGTTAAAGGGTAACTCCACTTTCATGGAAAAAGAATAGCAAATAAAAAATAATATAGCATATACAATCAGGACACAAGTCATATTGTAATTGAATTTTATTCAGCAGCACTGTAATTTTCTGTAAAATTAACCACCTTGCGTCCGCGCCATAGCCGAATGACGGCTACAGCGTGGCTCTAAAATGCCGGGAGGCCTTCAATAGATGTCCTCCCCTTCGGCTCGCGTTGGGCGCGCCGCCGCATGCCGCGTGAACGTGTCCACCGGAGACCCGCGATCTCCTCACAGAGAGCCGGAACGGTGTTCCCCGTTCTGTGAGGGGGGCATGCCAGATCTACTGATCCCTGTCACTAGGATCAGTTAGATCTGTCATGCCCCTGCCAACCCCACGCTCCCCCCACAGTTAGAACACACCGAGGGAACACATTTAACCCCTTCACTGCCCCCTTAGTGTTAACCCCTTCCCTGCCAATGACATTTATACAGTAATCAGTGTCTATTTTTAGATCTGATCGCTGTATAAATGTCATTGGTCCCAAAAAAGTGTCAAAAACGTCCGACGTGTCCACCGCAATATCGCAGTCCCGATAAAAATCGCAGATTGTCGCCATTACCAGTAAAAAATTAAAAATAAATAAAAACGCCATAAACCAATGTCCATAGTTTGTAGTCGCTATAACTTTTGCGCAACCCAATCAATATACGTCGATTGCGATTTTTTTTTTTTGTACCACAAATATGTAGAAGAATATATATCGGTCTAAACTGATGAATAAATTTGTTTTTTTATTTTTTATTTTTGGACATTTATTATAGCAAAAAGTAAAAAATATTGTTCTTTTTTCAAAATCGCCGCTCTTTATTTGTTTGTAGCGCAAAAAATAAAAAAACACAGAGGTGATCAAATACCACCAAAAGAAAGCTCTATTTGTGGGGAAAAAAAGGACGCCAATTTTGTTTGGGTACAACGTCACATGACCGCGCAATTGTCATTCAAAGAGTGACAGCGCTGAAATCTGAAAATTGGTCCGGGCAGGACGGGGGTTTATGTGCCCAGTAAGGAAGTGGTTAAAAAGGGATACATTCCAAAGAAATAAGGGACTGTAGAATGGCACCACAGACAAATAGGCTCCAAAGTATAAAAGTAAACAAATCTTTATTACAAAATAATATAAATTCATAAAAGTAGGTTAAAAGCACAATCATGGCTGAAACAGTAAGGACTCATGCACAGCGGATGTTTTTACAGTTGCTGTTAGGGGCATCTGACCTTTTTCTTAACTGCCTCTAAACGCCCCTCCATGTTAACCTTTGTGTCCCTGCACACGTAAACTGTCAGAGGCGTTTGAAGGCATAAGCGTTTGGGGGCAATAACAAAAAAGACAGCCTGTGCGTCCAGGAGCTGAGGCTGTTGAGCTGTAAAAATGAAAAACGCCCCAAATGCTGCTAAACCCTACCAAACGCAGTAAAAAGATGTTCGCCGCGTTTAGCCACATTTGGCGTTTTTAGGCATTTTTACTTCATAGGGGATGGTGCTCCTGAAAAAAAAGCCAAAAAACACTAACACCAAAAAATGCAAAAAAAAACGCTCATAAACGCTATTCAAGCATTTTTCAATGCTGCTTTTTCTTACCCTGTGTGCATGAGGCCTAAGATTTACTCAGCAAAAATAGAGGTACATGATTTTGATCATATACATAGGCTACAGAGACATCCAACATGTTTCGAGCAGGAAGTTATTTGATCTTCTTCAGGGATGCTCTTATGTAGACACAAGGATGTTCTAAGATGCAAAAAACAATGCTATCTCTCAGCAAGAACCACAGGGGGCACGATAAGCCTGCCCGGGCACAACAGTAGGCTGCTTGGGCCGCCTAGAGCTGAAATCCAATGGCCAAGATGGGTACAACTATATGCAGGGATATAAATATACAGTATCTCACAAAAGTGAGCACACCCCTCACATTTTTGTAAATATTTTATTATATCTTTTCATGTGACAACACTGAAGAAATGACACTTTGTTACAATACAAAGTAGTCAGTGTACAGTTTGTATAACAGTGTAAATTTGCTGTCCTCTCAAAATAGCTCAACACACAGCCATTAATGTCTAAACTGCTGGCAACAAAAGTGAGTACACCCCTAAGTGAAAATGTCCAAATTGTGCCCAATTAGCCATTTTCCCTCCCTGGTGTTATATGACTCGCTAGTGTTACAAAGTCTCAGGTGTGAATGGGGAGCAGGTGTGTTAAATTTGGTGTTATCGCTCTCACTATCTCATATTGATCACTGGAAGTTCAACATGGCACCTCAGGGCAAAGAACTCTCTAAGGATCTGAAAAATGAAGTGTTGCTCTACATAAAGATGGCCTAGGCTATAAGAAGATTGCCAAGACCCTGAAACTGAGCTTCAGAATGGTGGCCAAGACCATACAGCGGTTTAACAGGACAGGTTCCACTCAGAACAGCCTTCGCCATGGTTGACCAAAGAAGTTGAGTGCACGTGCTCAGCGTCATATCCAGAGGTTGTCTTTGGGAAATAAACATATGAGTGCTGCCAGCATTGCTGCAGAGGTTGAAGGGAATGGGGGATCAGCCTATCAGTGCTCAAACCATACGCCGCACACTGCGTCAAATTGGTCTGCATGGTTGTTTTCCCAGAAGGAAGCCTCTTCTAAAGATGATGCACAAGAAAGCCCACAAACAGTTTGCTGAAGACAAGCAGACTAAGGACATGGATTACTGGAACCATGTCCTGTGGTCTGATGAGACCAAGATAAACCTATTTGGTACAGATGGTGTCAAGCGTGTGTGGCGGCAACCAGGTGAGGAGTACAAAGACAAGTGTGACTTGCCTACAGTCAAGCATGGTGGTGGGAATGTGATGGTTTGGGGCTGCATGAGGAGCTACAGTTCATTGAGGGAACCATGAATGCCAACATGTACTGTGACATACAGAAGCAGAGCATGATCCCCTCCCTTCGGAGACTGGGCCGCAGGGCAGCATTGCAACATGATAACGACCCCAAACACACCTCCAAGACGACCACTGCCTTCCTAAAGAAGCTGAAGGTAAAGGTGATGAATTGGCCAAGCATGTCTCCAGACCTAAACCCTATTGAGCATCTGTGGGGCATCCTCAAACGGAAGGTGGAGGAGCTCAAGGTTTCTAACATCCACCAACTCTGTGATGTCGTCATGGAGGAGTGGAAGAGGACTCCATTGGCAACCTGTGAAGCTCTGGTGAACTCCATACCCAAGAGAGTTAAGGCAGTGCTGGAAAATAATGGCGGCCACACAAAATATTGACACTTTGGTTCCAGTTTGGGCATTTTCACTTAGGGGTGTACTCACTTTTGTTTCCAACAGTTTAGACATTAATGGCTGTGTGTTGAGTTATTTTGAGGGGACAGCACATTTACACTGTTATACAAGCTGTACACTCACTACTTTACAATGTAGCAAAGTGTAATTTCTTCAGTGTTGTCACAAAAAGATATAATAACATATTTACAAAAATGTGAGGGGTGTATTAACTTTTGTGAGATACTGTATATTTTCTGTTACAGCTACTGTCAGGGAATTCCTATAAGACGCCTGGCATGCAGATGTGTGCATGTGCCTGGTATTTCCCGAAGACCAGCTAATAGGTGGCACTTGGCGCCAGATGGGCTATTTAAAGTGAGCTCATACCCATGGTCTTTGCTGACTGATTTTCAGATGTGCCCTGTATCCTGATTGATCCTGTATGTTCTCCCTGTTGCTGACCTGGCGTGTTCTTTAACCTTAGCTTTGGATCCTGCTTCTGCCCTGCTGTTTACCTTTGACCCAGCTCCGTTCCTGACTCTGGCTTTGTTCATGACTTGGTACCTCGCTGTCTGCTTGTTGACGACCTTGGCTATTCCTGTGACTCTGCTTCTGCCTTTGCTCCTGGTTCCTGTTAACCTTTGAGTGCTTGCTGCGCCAACTCTGCACATCTGCACATCGCTCTATGCTCCAGCCTCCTGAGTCCTGCCAAGCTGCCAGCCCAGAACCATCAACATAAGCGGAGTGCCCTGTTAACCTGGACCAGTCCTCCGAGCATTGCCACTGTTCCTGCTTCTCTGGTTCCACAGCTCTCTTGGAGTCGCATCCTCTGCTACAGGTTTTGCAATCAAAATCAGGCACTCTTGTCCCTCCTGTCCCTCGGCTCCCTCTGTTTCATCTTCAGCAGGGCCAGGGCGGGAGATATAAGAGAGGCCGACCTCATCAACTCAGACTCCTATCAGGTACGTGACAGCTACCAATATGTTCTGAAGAATGACAAGCAGCAGGTAAGCAATTCAGCGACTATCGGAATTTCCCTAATTGTAGTGGTTCAATGCAATAGATAGGAAGCATGCTCACATCACTCCCCCTACATCACACTCCCTGCAAAGTCAGGCTCCTACTACTTAAATTTTAAAGGCTATTTCAGCATCATCCTAATGGCCATAGTGAACACAAAATATGAATTCATCTTTGTTTACATCAGCAAAAACGGATGAAACTCTGATGGAGGAATCATAGAAAAAGAAAACTTTTTTCATAAGCAACTGAAAAATAGACTCTTCAATCAAAACAGGAAACAGTCAATGGACTAAACTTTGTGTAGCTGACAATGCTTTTGCATTGGGGGAACATGTGATGAAACCCTTTCCTCCAAAAAACCTTACAAATGTTCAAAAAATATTTAATCATAGGTTAGCTTGTGCAAAACAAATTGACAGTCCATGGTTGACAAAGAAGATATTCTTTCAGGAAATGTAATGCTTGGTGCGTGGCAAAATGATACAGAAGGACTGTTGAACCTAGGCTATGCACAACCATGGCTCCCTAGTAAACTTTCACACCAAAATTGCCTTGATTAAATACTTTGTTGGGCAAGGAGCAGTAGAATGGCAAAACAATCTAGAAATAGTTATGGCACTGTTTGCATTATTACCCCAATTCCTGTTTTATCTACCTACAAAACTTTATTGTACTATTTCCCTGTGCTTTTGCATTGTAAATTTCATACTTGTTGGTATTTAAAATAAACTTGAAGGTTGTAATTTTATGTTCAGGATTACAGTATTAATGTGATTTATACATCAATATAAATGGTCATACTTCTACATTTACCTACCTGTTCTGAATGTTAACAAGGCTTTATTAAAATGTATGATGTACAGTTACTTACCTGATGGGCTGTCATGTCTTCTAGGGTCCCATCTTCATCTTTAGCTGACATATTTTCTATAGAATCACCTAAACATGACACAGAGTGAGAGATTTACTAAAACTGATGCGTTCAGAATCTGGTACAGCTGTGCATGGTAGCCAATCAGCTTCTAACTTCAGTTTCTTCAATTAAGCTAATGAAAAACCCAGGAAGCTGGCTGGTTTCTGTGCAAAGCTTTCAAAATGCCACAATGGAACGTAAATGTCATGCACCAGACCTTTAGTATATGCTTCATTATGCTTAATTCCGTCCGAATAATCCTTTAAGTATACTTTCCATAGGCAGGAATTATCTCTGTATATTTGTATATATTGATGCAGAAATTTTGGTGAGGTAACTTTGTCTACCATTGTTCCTGAAATGAAAATAAAAGGATCATGGGAAAACATTCAAACTAAAAAAATGAACACCCTGAAACTCATATTATGCAGGTCTGCTTGCCTAAAGTTGCAAAGATAGATTCACGGATTTATCAATTCGCTTGTGGCAATGTTCCTTATGATGAGTCCACATGTTCTCATGTTGTTCTGCAGGACTCTGTCCTTCTTATTTATCTGGTGCTATCTTGAGTAGCACAACAATGAGTGAGGAATAAGATTGTGTGGTTTTTTTAGAGAAAATGTCAGCACAAGGGTAAGCAGAAAGCTACACCAATGTCCCTGGAGATGAAAACAATGGTCCAGATTCTTAAAAGAAAGGATTAAGATGGAAGGTTAGTCAACCACCCAAGCCAAATACTAGAAAAGACAACATTATGGAGAAGATTGTCCATGTTCTATTCAGGAAATGTGGCATGGGGTGATCAAAGGACCAGCTGTGCAAGATATCTGAAGCATAGAGAGGAGGATCAGAAGCGGAAAATACACAAACTTCTAAAAAAGGTATATTATATTCATCTGAAAGCTAAAGTAGCCAGCCCACTAATCTTAAACACACATAAAAGTCAATGGCACAAAAGAAAAAAACAGAAATTTTCCGATAAAGTCTTTAGATCAGATTCCACATCACAAATCTGGTAATGAACTTGCTGCCCTATTCAGATAGGAAATATCTTTATGTAATCTACAACAAAACACACATAGAGAGGGCGCACCAGCCTAGTGCATTACCATAAAACTATTTATTTTGAATGAATCGTGTGAAAATATACTCACAAAAGTAAGTAAAAACAGGTACATTAATGATCCAATGATTACAGTTCAGTGTGATGTATAGGTGATGCCCATAAGCATAGAGCAGGGCTAACGTATTTCCAGGGCACAACCTTCTTCATAAGTGCAAATAGAGGCACACTGAGCTAGAAGAATATATAGCCCCCATACTAGATAGCAAACCACTTGCTATGGGGTGCTCACTACCGAGTTGGCTCTGTGTGTCCATTGATACACAGAAAGCAGTTCAGCCAATGTGATTGGCAGCAGTGGGAGCCAATGAGGAGGGAGCAAGAATGCACAGCATTGGATTGATATTGGGCTCAGGTAAGTTTAACCGGTTCCCCCCAGCCTGTTGTGGAATGATGTCGGCTGGAACCTCTCGACGATCCGGGCGGATGTCATATAAAGTCCTCCTGGATCATGCAGCCAGACACAGCCGATGACTGATCACTGTACCAGCCCACTTCTGGTACCATGTGACCGCTGTAACCAATCACAGCAGGTCATATGACAGTTGTATACAATGGATGGCTTCCTTTCAAGCCACCCATTGTATACAATTGTGTTGCTAGCTGTAATTGGTCAGTGTGATCACATAGTACAGACTGGGCCAAACTGCACCATGTGATTAGCTCTGACAAGTCACAGCTAATCACAACAAAAGAAACTAAATGAATCATTTTCATTCCGTAAAATGCTTGCATATAGCAATGTAATGCACTGCTATATGTAAACAATGTGTAAAAAAAAATACTGGTCACTTCCCCAGAGTAGTACAATGTCACTATGGTAACATTATATTGCTCTGGTCAAAGTGTGTTAACAAAAAATCAGTATGTAAAAAAAATTAAAAATTTGTACTGTTATCAGTGTCCCTGATCACTGCCACACCCGTTATATGATGACATTGTACTGCACCGGTGACAGTGTGTAAAAAAAATGGAATTTCTTCATTTTCCAAAAACTTATGAGAAAAAATGGCAACTTCAAAAAACTCATCATGCCTCTACCTTGGACTGTCTACTTTCTAAAAAGGGGTAATTTGGGGGATATCTGTACTGCCCTGACATAGGACCTCAAGAAATGAGATAGGCTGTCACTATATCAGGGTTGATCAATTTTCAGATATATACCATAGTTTGTGGACCCTATAACTTTCCTAAAGACTAAATATATACACTGATTTGGGTTATTTTCACCAAAGAAATGTTGCAGAATACATTTTGGACTAAATTCATGAAGAAAGATTGTTTATTTGCAAAAATTTATAACAGAAACAAAGAAAACGTGTTTTATTTTATATGTTCATGTTTTTTCATTTATTTAGCAAAAAATAAAAAATCCAGTGATGATTAAATACCACCAATAGAAAGCTCTATTTGTGTGAACAAAATTATAAAAATTTACTTTGGGTACAGTGTTGCATGACTGTGCAATTGGCATTCAAAGTTCGACAGTGCTGAAAGGTTGCCTGGGCAGGAATAGGGTAAAAGTGCCCGTTATTGAAGTGGTTAAAGGGGGGGGGGGGGAGATGCATACAGAAGGTTTTTTTTAACCTGAAAAAACCTTCTACCTTTAGAACCACTTTAAAGTATTATTGCATACAGGCTCATAAATATATCTGCCTTACTTCTGTTCATAATGCTACTTTGCTAGTAATGTTCATATTACATTATGGCTTGACTTGATTCCTGTTGAATGCCAACTTGCATTTGTTATATTTAGAATCATTATGTGTGTTTTAATTATTTATTGCTATTCCGTCATGATTTTAAAGTATGTTTTCACAGAAAGAGAGAAGAAACTGCAACTGCAGAAAAGGATGACTGTAGTCAGCTAATAATATTTTGTAGTGTTTTTGATAGAGGTTCTGTGTCCTATATGCCCTCAACCTGTAGTTTGTAAGTTTTGGTTTCCTATTTTGTAGCTTGTGGTTTCCACGATTCCCCTAAGTTCAGCCTGGCTGTCAGTTCTCCGTTCTGTCAGTAGGTGGCACTGTTGCCTCTGGCATTAGTGAGAGATCTTACAGTAGTAGGTATGAATTAAGAATATTCATATCATAATAAAATGTACAATTGATGTACATATTTTACATTTTATTATTATTATATATCGGGGGTTTCACCACTATTTGCACATTGCAGCTCTGCAATATTTCTTACCTTTTGCAGAGAGGGTGACACCATCACCACTATGTTCTAATACACTGGTTGATTTGCATCTCTGTAATTATTATTTTATGTAGGCGGTTTGACCATTATTTTCATATTGAAGTTCTGCAATTTCTCAAAATATTTTTGCAGAGGGGGGACTCCATCACTACTATATTGCAATACATTGGTTGATTTGCACTGGATATTCATGTATAGGTTTTATCATTGTACTTATAAGTCCATTTGTACAATTTTATAGATGAAGTGTAGGGCAGCGCTGCATTTTTTGCTTTTTATTGATTTGCGTTAGATTAAGGAACCAGCTAACAAGATTCTCTTATTGCTTTTGAGATTTTGTTAGTTGCATTGTAGTTGCTTTACTTGATTTGTTATGCTCTCTGTATATTGGTAACCACTGGCCCTGCATATTGCCGCTGTATGCTGGTGGTCAGTGTGCCCCTGTATGCTGGTGCTATGTGCAGGAAGATGCTATGTGCAGGGTTCAGGAGGATGCTACATGCAGGGTGCAGGGTTCAGGAGGATGCTAAGTACAGAGTGCAGGGCTCAGGAGGATGCTATGTACAGAGTGCAGGGCTCAGGAGGATGTTACGTACAGAGTGCAGGGCTCAGGAGGATGTTACGTACAGAGTACAGAGCTTAGGAGGATGCTACGTACAGAGTGCAGGGCTCAGGAGGATGCTACGTACAGAGTGCAGGGCTTAGGAGGATGCTTGAGCACCCAAGCTCCTCTCTGGCGCTGCCCCTGAATCCGGTGACAAAAACCGGGGACAGACTTGGTACGGGGACAGTGTTCTCAGTCCAGGGATTATATGGAAACCTGGTCACCCTACTGTAGGGCTCACTTCCTGTAAGAGCCCTACAGCACATCTAAACATGCAGTATTTGTCAAATGTGCATAATCAGCACTATGCACAGTTAAATTATGCTACTTGTGAAATATTCTTATCTGTCTTTGGCCATGCACAGAAAATGACATATGCATGTGCAGAGAGGGCAATGGTGTGTTCCTGCACCCTAACGCAAATAAAGCCTTTGGCCACATCGGCACATGCTGGCTATGCAGACTTTAGACCTGCTGTGTTCAAATGAAAAAAGTTTTTCTGAAGGCCAAAATATTATGTAGGCTAAAAATGTTTGTTAACAAGAAATCAGTTTGAAAAAAGCGTTTGGTAAAAACAATCTGTGATGGGGAAAAAAAATATACTGTTTTGAAACAAGTATCAAGTATTTCTATTAAATAAATAAATAAATAATGCCAATAATAAAAAAAAAAATCAACGTTGTAATAATATAATGGTTAAAAATATATCACTGATATTTTTAGAAAATGAAAACTTTGCAAAAAATTTATATAATTGCATCCTTTGTTTGTCATTATTTTTATTTTCTGTTATTTTGTCGGGGATATAAAAATTCAAAAAGGGGTTTATAGAAAATAAATATTGTGTTGGTCATATATTGCTTATGTCTCCTGTTGCTGTTAGATATTTTTTTTTCTTGGGAACATTATGTTTATAAATGATCATTCTTATATACATGAACATTCGTTCACACAAACGTTTTACTTCTGGCTTAAAGTTTTGTCACATGTGAACAGTACAAACAGTATGACTTTTAACGGCCAGAAAACACATTAACCTTTGGGGTTGTATGGAGGCCATAAGAGAAAAGGGAGGGCTTTCAAATGTAAACACACATTGTTTACAGCTGAGATCTCTGTGATTGGTCTCTCAATGACCAATCACAGCAATCACAATGTTCAGAACTACTGGTATTTGCATGGTTGAATGGTTGAATGGTTGCCCAATGGTGTATTATCCAGTGCCATTTATAAATCACTGCCCACCACTTCACTGTATTAAAACGTACAATGGTACAAAAGCGATCAAAGAAAAACTGATGTTTTTTTTTTTAACAATTCAAAAATTAATTAATTCATTATTATTTATTTGTTTTATTTATAATCTTTAAACATTTATAAAAAAAAATTGTAACCAATATATTCTTATTACAGTGTGTATCTGTAAGGGATGTCAAAATCAGGTACTCCAGAAAAAACAAACTAATAATTATCACATTTCCTATAGTTCTGTTCAGAAAGTAAAATGTGTGGTATTTCTATTGAATCACCAGTAGATGGCAGCATATAGTTAAAAGCCTGAATGACAGTGAGCACATTTTAAAGGAACACTGCTAAAATAGCAGGGGAAACCAAAAAGACAGACCTTTGTTTCTGGTGGGAACAGAATAGCAGTCTTGTCTCTCAGATTGAAGGTCATGCTTTGTCATTGCAGAAACTTTTCAATAAAAACACTTCTGGTTTCACTCCGCCCGCTCCATTCGCACATTGGAATTATTGACCATATTTTCAGCATACGTGCAACATATCAATTACATTTCTCTTACAAAGGCTACTGGGCTTTCAAATAACAAACCCCAGCATTGCCTGTAGGCTTTGCATGTAACCAGTCTGAATTCACAATTTCATTAATTTCCATGTGCAATTGTTGCTTTCCATGAGACTTCCCACAGTTTGAGACCCTGATTACATTTATGTTGTCCTTGTGAAACAGTTCAAATACTTAGCATTACACCGGCAGCCACCTCTGGCTGCTTTTGGCTCTCTCTCCTCTCAGCAGTGGCTTGTGTAGCCAGGAGTTCTGAAATATTCCTCTGGCATACAGACAATGGTGTACATTGGTTAGCATGTGAACTCACTCTAGTGCTTGCTTTTGGAAAAGACTGTACTTGCAGCCAGGATGATGCTTTGTGGGAGTGCGGAACGAGGAAATAGCCAACAGACTCTTACTGAGAAGGACTACATTTCCCATCAGGCTGTGCTGCACTGAATACTTCTGGGAGGTGCAATGCATTGAAGGAGGATTATTTTAGAGGAAGGAGGAGATAACAACGGCCTCTTGGGATAGTGTGATCGATCAGAGAGGAACCCTGCGGCCTAAGCAAATCGATCCAGCCAACTGAAATCATCAGCAGGTGATGCAGCTAGTATCCGCTCTCCAGCAATACAGTGAGCGAACAACAGAACCATCCGAAGCTCATTTCTATCTGAATAGAAGCCGTGTTTTGCATTATTGCCAATATTGCATCAGTCGCATCTGTTGATCAGGAGAGCTGAAAGGAGTGCATGCTATACACTTCCCAGGAGCAAGCAGTCTACAGGAACTAATGGTCCCAGCGTTCCCAGCATCAACTGAACGCCGGATCGTTTATCTTCAAACAGTCCCGTGGAACCTGTGAGAGGGCTCAGCACCCACACATAAGAGTACACATACTGTCTTGCAGCATATCTTTATTTCCTCTTGGAATACAGTTTAGCGGTTGTAACTAATCGTATTCAGGAAGTCAGCGGAATTTCACCTATTTGTGCCTCATCTTACTGATTAGAAGGACACAGTATTCATGGGTACTTAATTCTTATTGCCGGCCGAAGATTGCTTGGACATTTCAAGACAGGAGAACTGCAACTGCATCTACCCATCTTTTCCTCATTCATATAGTCAGGGCTATTGCTTGGTGTTGGTTTACCACCTAAGAACTCTTTATCCTAGATCAGAAGTAAAAATATATAGGACAAGGCTATTTAGTGTGTTTGCTTAACTGTAGATCTATTGCTTAATTATATAGTGTAATTTTGCATTGTAGAGTACTGTTAATAAGTTGATACAGAAGCCATTGATTCATACCAATTTATCCTTTGGGTCATCAGTTTTGAGATAGGAATTTACTGCAATATTTCATTTGTTAAATTCCAGTAGACATTATCAAATTACCTCTTCTGCAAAGACCCATTAGGTAATGTTTAAACTCGGAGGAATTGCATTGTTCTCAATTATTGATATTGTTGGAGAATAAGTCACATACTTATTTTTGTTCACCAGAACCTTCAAGTTGACTACTTATGTGAAGAATTGTATTATTTACTATTCACAGTTGTTATTCTTTCTCAGAAATAAGAGTTAAAAGTAAACCATTCTAACTCTACCTGTGTTGTGGTCTCCATTACTAAAATAGAGTTATCAGTTATAAAACTTGTAATATGAGTGAACCTAGAGAGTCAGGGGTGGTGGAGGACCCTCTGACTGAGGGGATTCAAGGGGGAATTGAATCTTTCAGCCACCCTCAAGGGGGCAGCACTACACGTGTATCTCAGTTTCCAGCAGTGGCCTGCGCCCCAGTGACCAGGCAACAAGATGCAACTCTTCTCCCTCTCTTGCCAGATGGTTTCCCAGTTGCTGGGCAACAGAACAAAGCCTCTGAGTACGTCAAAGCACTTGCACCTTCCTCCGCCTGCGCCCCTGTGCTTGTGATGGTGCTCCTGCTGACCAAGTGTGCTTTATCTATATATTTGTTACTGTTGTAACACCCTCTAGTGTGCTAAAATAGGTTTTATTAGTGTAGGTAAATTGTCAGGCTTGGAGTGTTGTTTTGTTAATCTGGGTCAGGTGAATGACTGAGGGAGGGTTGGATGACTCACAGGCAGGATCTCTGAGACCTCCCCCTTCTTCTAGAAACTTAGAGAAGATTCTAGAAGAATGGGAGTGGAGGAGAGGAGGAACTGCCTGGAGTATTCTGAGGGCCCTGACCAATACCCAACAGATGGGTTGGCAGAAGGCAGCCCCACTCAAACACTCAGGGTCAGCCAAGTTGGGGCAGTGGAGTTTGGGTGGAAGCTGAAGATGGAGTGTTAGGCTGTCGGTGGCCCTTGAGGGAGCCCCTAGTCTGGGGGGTGGTTACCTCAGGCCTGGGCTTGGGTACAGAAGGGACCTTCTTCATGATACACAGAAGTGTCCTGACCAGGAGCAAGGTTGAGGACAGCAGGAGGAGAACACTGCCAGGCAAATCTCCAGGGAGGAAGACAGCCAGGAGAGCTGGTGAGTGTTACAGCCAGAAGACTGAGAGACAGCCTGAGAGGGCAGGGTGCAAGCAGTCTGGGATGGATACAGAGTCAGTCTGGGAGTATTGTGGAGTCTTAACCAGGAGGGCTAGTGAAAGGGGCAGCTGCAGCCAGGTGGGCTGGCAGTACCCAAAGAGGTGGTGATGGGATCAGTAGCCGCAGGAGGAGGACAGCTAAGCACTAGGACTTTTCCTTCCAGAGCCGAAACGGCGGGATTTTCACCGTAGGCAGGGCCCTGTTTCTTCAGGTCAGAAGAAGTTTTTTCGGGCACCCGGCTCAGCGGGTAAGGGCTTCAAGTCCAGTAAGGCTTCCGCTGGGCACAGTAAAAAGCCCTGGCAGCATAAGTCCGAAAAAGCGAAGGATAAATCAACCTCCGCATGATGGGTTGCCCCCGTCCCACTCATGGGTGGGGGGCCGGTTGCTGGGGTTCACAGACTGATGGGCTGCCCGCATCACCGATCGGTGGGTACTGGAGGTGGTGTCCTCCGGGTACAGGATAGAATTCATCTCTCTGCCCCCAGAAAGGTTCTTCACTTCAAACTTGAGACTCCCTCAGGGGCATCGGGAGGCGCTTCTAGGCGCCGTTCGGGCGCTTGCCAAACCGGGGTTGATTGTACCGGTACCCATGGTGGAAAGATTTCACAGGTTTTACTCAAACCTCTTTGTGGTGCCCAAAAAGGGCGGTGTCAGGCCAGTTCTGGACCTGAAGGCATTAAACCGCTTCGTAAAGACGAAGAGATTCAGGATGGAGTTCATCCGCTCGGTCGTGGCCGCCCTGCACCAAGGGAAATTCATGGCGTCCCTGGATATCAGGGACGTGTATCTCCATGTTCCAGTTTGTCACAGTCACCAGCGTTTTCTACGCTTCGCAGTGGGGGGCCTGCATTAGCAATTAGTTTGTGGCACTTCCCTTCGGGTTGGCTTCATCTCCCCGAGTGTTCACCAAGGTGGTGGCCCCGATGCTGGCGCTGCTGAGACAGAGAGGTATCGCTGTAGTAGCTCTGATCCTTCGGTGGGCAGAACTTCACGTGCCAGCTCTCTCTGCAATCTACATCCCAGGCGTGGAAAATTGGCAGGCGGTCTTTCTCAGCCGCCGGACTCTGGATCAAGGGGAATGGTCCCTACATCCAGAAGTGTTCCACCAGATTTACCTTAAGTGGGGCACACCAGAGGTGGACCTCATGGCCTCCAGGTTCAATCACAAGGTACAGACCTTTGTGTGCAGAACAAAAGATCCGTTGGCGGTCGCCTCGGACGCACTGGTAGCGCCCTGGGGTCGGTATCGGCTACTGTACATCTTTCCTCCTCTAAAGCTTCTACCGCGGGTTCTACGCAGGATAGAAGCAGAGGGAATCCCGACAATCCTGGTAGCTCCAGATTGGCCTCGGCGTCCTTGGTACGCCGACGTAGTACGGATGGTGACAGATGTTCCGTGTCGTCTTCCTCTTCGCGAAGACCTACTATCTCAGGGGCCCATCTTGCACCCTGCTTTACCCTCGCTGGCTTTGACGGCTTGGCTATTGAGTCCCAGGTGTTGAGGGATAGGGGTGTCTCGGACTCCGTGATCCCTACTATGATTGAAGCACGTAAAAGTACCTCACGTGAGATTTATCATAGGACCTGGAAGGCCTATATTACCTGGTGCGAGGCAGGGGGTTGGAACCCCCGCTCTTATATAGTGTCCAGAGTACTGACTTTTTTGCAGCAAGGACTGGACAAGAACCTGGCGTTAATTACGCTTAAGGGTCAGATTTCGGCCCTGGCGATTCTTTTTCAACGGCCCTTAGCGTCTCATTCATTGATCCGTACATCTGTACAGGGGGTACGTCATGTGGCTCCTCGGATACGGTCGCCTCTAGCACCGTGGGATTTGAATTTGGTGCTTTCTGTGCTGCAGAAACCACCATATGAAAAGATTAGGGACATTCCTTTGCCACTGTTGTCGCAGAAAGTGGCTTTTATGGTGGCTGTCACATCCGCTAGGCGGGTGTCTGAGTTGGCAGCATTATCCTGCAAGTCACCTTGCTTGGTCCTTCATAAGGACAAGGCAGTTTTGCGACCTTCCCCTTCGTTTCTTCCGAAGGTGGTTTCTACTTTTCATTTAAATGAGGATATTGTTCTTCCCTCGTTGTGCCCGCACCCGTCGCATCCCAAAGAAGTTGAGCTGCATTCTTTGGATGTGGTGAGGGCTTTGCAGGTGTATTTGTTTTTTACAGCTTCTTTTCGGAAGTCTGATTCTTTATTTGTGCTGACGGAAGGGTCGCGCAAAGCCATGGCGGCCTCGTCAGCTACCATTTCTCATTGGATCAAGAAGACCGTGACTCATGCATATGAGATTCGAGGCAAGGTTCCCCCGTTTCCAGTCACGGCTCATTCCACCAGGGCAGATAGTACTTCCTGGGCGTTTAGACACCAAGCCTCTGTGTCTCAGGTGTGCAAAGCGGCTACTTGGGCCTCAGTGCGCAGGTTTACTAAGTTTTACAAAATTGATGTTTCAGTATCTTTGGATGCTGCTTTTGGCCGCAAAGTATTACAAGCGGCAGTGTAGGCGCTATTAGCGCCGCCTGAGAGGGCGTTTTTCTGTTGGGTACAGTGTTGCCAACCTCCCGCAGAATTTTTTACTGGCAAAACATGGAAAATTTACTGGCGGAACACATTTTTTACTGGCAACCTGAAAAATAACTGAACTCCTATTAAAAACTAAGACAATTGATCTTTAAACACAACATGGAAACACTGACAATACCCATATCAAGTAGTTTGCCCGGTTTACACTTAAAAAGTCAGCACAGCATGACAAATTATCAGACCCTGATATTTATAGACAGTTGTAAAAATCACAGATTTTTACAAACTGTCAGTAAATTTACTGGCGGTTGGCAACACTGGTTGGGTACAGTTGTTATAGTTTGCCCACCCCTCTTGATTGGCACAGCTTTGGGACGTCCCCACGTGTCATAAGAAGGCTGCGTCTGTCAGTGAACGGAAGAGTAAAAGGGATTTTATTATAACTTACCGTAAAATCCTTTTCTCTGAGTTCACTGACAGACGCAGCACCCACCCCTCTGTGTTGAGTTTTGTACAGCTTGTTACGAACTGATGTGCTATGCACAGCAGGGGGATTATATGCTAAGGTGAGGACGGCCCCCTGGGAGGGGCCAACCTAAGCTTTTGTTTTATTTTTGCCTAATCTACTCCTAGTAATATGAGCATAACCCCATGTGTCATAAGAATGCTGCGTCTGTCAGTGAACTCAGAGAAAAGGATTTTACGGTAAGTTATAATAAAATCCCTTTTTTTGGAAAGTAGGCACCCCAAACTATTTGCTGAGAAGCATGTTGAGGAGGAAATGAAATACTCAGTCATAAAATAAAAGCTGCGTAAATTCCAGACAATGTACCCTAGTTTGTAGACGCTATAACTATTGTGCAAACCAATAAATATACGCTAATTCATTTTTTTTACACAAAGACATGTGGCTGAATGCATTTTGGCAAAAGTGTAGGACTAAAATTGAGTTTATTGTATTTTTTTAATAACAAAAAGTTCAAAATATCATTTTTTTTCAAAATGTTCATTCTGTTTTTGCTTTTATATCGCAAAAAATAAAAAACGCAGAGGTGATCAAATACCACCAAAAGAAAGCTCTATTTCTGGGGGAAAAAAGACACAAATTTCGTTTGGGTACAGAATTGCATGACCGCGCAATTACCAGTTAAAGCAGCACAGTGCCAAATTGTAAAACGTGCTCTGGTCATTAAGAGGGTAAATCCTTCCGGGGCTGAAGTGCTGAATGGAGCATGGAATCGGCGGAAGCCGGGAGACTGTGCCACATTCCTAACATGATCCTGTGCTGTTGTTCGGCTGGAGCTGTGTGAAGAGTGGCAGATTGGCTGGCCAGGGCCGTCTGTATGCTCTGTAGCTCCTCTGGAAAGCACCAGCGCCGGGAGATGGAAACCGGAAGTTCGGCGTACCGGAAGTGACGTCAGTAAGCAAGGAGCCAATAGGGTACAGAGCATACAGACGGCACTGGCCAACCAATCTGCCACTCTTCACACAGCTCCAGCTGAACATCAGCACAGGATCATGTTAGGAATGTGACACAGTCTCCCGGCTTCCGCCGATTCCATGCTCTATTTGTTTTTGACCTTGTGAGCATGGGTGTCCGCAGGTAGGGGCAAGGGGGGGCAATTGCCCCCCCTGGAATCAGGAATCAGATCAGGGGTTCCCCACTAGGTCCTTATCCTCTTGAGCCATGTATGCAGTTTCTGACAGTCTCTTGGGCCATGTATGCAGTCTCTGACCATTTCCTGTACCATGTCCGCAGTCTCTGACTGTCTCCTGTGCTATGTATGCAGTCTCTGACTGTCTCCTGTTCCATGTCCGCAGTCTCTGACCGTATCCTGTACTATGTCTGCAGTCTCTGACCATCTCCTGTACCATGTCTGCAGTCTCTGACTGTCTCTTGTACCATGTCTGCAGTTTCTGACCATCTCCTGTATCATGTCCGCAGTCTCTGACTGTCTCCTGTATCACGTCTGCAGTCTCTGACCATCTCCTGGATCACGTCTGCAGTCTCTGACCATCTCCTGGATCGTGTCTGCAGTCTCTGACCATCTCCTGTATCACGTCTGCAGTCTCTGACCATCTCCTGGATCATGTCTGCAGTCTCTGACCATCTCCTGTACTATGTTTGCAGTCTCTGACCGTGATAATGTAATTATGACATTGTCAAAAAGGGGCAGAGCATGGATGACCTTGAAATTATGCCCCCCTCTGGAAAAAGTTATGCGGACACCCATGCTTGTGAGTACCCACCTTTTACAACTTTGCTAATATATTGTGGTCCGATTTACTGCATTTAGGTCTGGCGCGCCTTGTCTTCATTTATATTTCCTCTAAATATCGTGCCTGGAGGTCCCCTTAGCCTGCCTGTAAAGTGGTGCATCGGTGTCATGTTTAGAACAGGGCCGCAGCAAAATTACATTTCTAAAGGAAAAATGTCAGTTAAACTTGATCGCGGCTGTAATGTATTGCCGGCTCCTAGCAATATAGATGAAAAGTCACAGAAAAAAATTGCGTAGGGTCCCCCCCATCCATACCAGGCCCTTTGAGTCTGGTATGGATTTTAAGAGGAACTCCATGCTAAAATTAAAAAAAAAAATTGACGTGGCCCCCACAAAATCCATACCAGACCCTTATCCGAGCATGCAACATGGCAGGGCAGGATAGGGGGGACGAGCAAGCGCCCCTCCTCCTGAACCGTCCAGGCTACATCCCCTCAACATGGGGGGGTGGGTGCTTAGGGACAGGGGGGCTCTGCGTTTTGATGGGGACAAGGGCCTCTTCCCGACAACCCTGGGGTGTGGTTGTCGGAGTCTGCAGGCGGGGGGACTTATTGGAATCTGGAAGACCCCTTTAACAAGGGGGCCCCCAGATCCAGACCTACCCCTATGTGAAAGGGTATCGGGTACATTGTACCTCTACCCATTCAGCAAAAAAGTGTCAAAAAATAAAAAAAACACAGGAGACAGGTTTTTGACAATTCTTTGACATCAGAAGGGGGCGGGGTCACTCGGTTACGTTACTAGGTGGCTCCGCCCTTGCCTATAAATAAACTGTCACAGCAAAGACAGCCCATTCGGCGAGTCGCCTCTGAAAGATGCTCATGTGGTTTTGTTTTTTGGATTTTTTGGGTCGTCGGGCGCTGTGATTGACGTGGGTTACATCGTGGGACACTTTCTTTTATTTTTTATTTTTTAATAAAGGAATTTTCCAAAACCTGTCTCCTGTAGTGTTTTTTACTTTTTTTTACACTATTTTGGTTAATGGGTAGGGGTACAATGTACCCAATATCCATTTACATGGGGGAGCCGGGATCTGGGGGCCCCCTTGTTAAAGGAGGCTTCCAGATTCCGATAAGCCCCCTGCCTCCAGACCCTGACAACCACCGGCCAGGGTTTCCGGGAAGAGGCCCCTGTCCCCATCAACATGGGGACAAGGTGCTTTGGGGGGACCCCAAAGCACCCTCTCCATGTTGAGGGCATATGGCCTGGTATGGTTCAGGAGGGGGGGCCTTCGCTCATCTGCCCCCTATCCTGACCTGCCAAGTTGCATGCTTGGATAAGGGTCTTGTATGGATTTTTGGGGGGGGTGCCCATGTCATTTTTTTAAAAAAATGTTGGCGCGGGGTTCCCCTTCAAATCCATACCAGACCTAAAGGGCCTGGTATGGATTTTGGAGGGGATCCCCACACCATTTTTATTTATTTTGGTGCGGGGTTCCTCTTAAAATCCATACCAAACCTGAAGGGCCTGGTATGGACTTTGGGAGGGACCCCCACGTCATTTTTCTAAAA
>BLSH010462338.1:97652-129153 GCA_018402905.1 Glandirana rugosa | reverse complement strand
TTTAGTAAAAAATAAAAAAAAAATAAAAACCCCAAAAATGAATTCTCATCATCCGTAAACGCGGCCACTTTTGCGCAAACCAATCAATAAACGCCGATTGCGATTTTTTTTATCGCAAATATGATGAAGAATATAAATCGGCCAAAAACGGTGAAAAAAAATGTTTTTTTATATTTTTTTTTTGGATTTGTATTTTAGCAAAAAGTAAGAAATTTGGGTTTTTTTGCAAAATTGTCGCTCTTCTTTTGTTTATAGCGGTGATCAGAAATGACGCAGAGGTGATCAAATACCACCAAAAGAAAGCTCTATTTGTGGGAAAAAAAGGACGCAAATTTCGTTTGGGTACAACGTCGCACGACCGCGCAATTGTCAGTTAAAGCGACGCAGCGCCGAATCGCAAAAAGGGCTCCGGTCCTAAAGCTGGAAATCCTTCCGGTCCTTAAGTGGTTAAGTGGTTAACGACACCAATAATATTAATGCAAAAAATATTTACGTCTCAAAACATTTCCATGAAAAACATAAGGGAAAGCTCCTTTTTTGGTATTGAACAGGCTAAGAGACCCCTGAGAGGAGGAGACGTGTATCATATTTTACTCAAGCATGAGGTGTGGTGGATACATACCCTTAATACAAGGGCGCCTCAGGGCATGAATAATAGAATGGACATGAATCTTTTTTTGAAATGAATTTGTATAATCAATGCTAGGGATTATTGAACAGATTAAATCTATGCATCGGCCCCCTTTTTCTCCTTTATATGATTTATGGAGTTTTCTCTTCAGATTTCTTGTGCCTGATTTTTTCCTCTGTTTATTCCATATGCTAGTAGTCACCTTGATTGTTTTTAATTAATAAAATATTGCTTCCCCTTTTGGGGATGTACAGTATGTTGGATATCTTTATATATATATATATATATCAGCATTTTAAACATTTCTGAATGCTATGAGGAAGGCTGCAAAAGCCGAAACTTGTTAGCATGTATTGTATCATGCTTTATACATGTAGCTAATAAAGAATTTTCTTTGCAAGAGCACTCTGAGTTGCTAGCTTTCATCTTATTGACATGATACCTGGCTATCAGGGGCGGCCCGTCCAATAAGGGTGCACGGGTGCTGCCCCCTCTGTCCTCGCCACCTCCCTATATACTGTGGATAGATTCATGCATAGCATCCATTGAAGCATCTCATTAAAGCCATAGGTTATAATAGTCTTCAACACAGAGTGGTTTGTGGCACCACAAGCCCTTAGAAAGGCAAATGAATATTTAGCTTTCTAACACTGAACCACCTCTCTGCCAATCAGGAAGTGCGGGTATGTTACCGGCTTCCTGATTGGCGGAGAAGACAGGCAATCCTTTTGGACTCCTTTCTCAGAGGAGGAGGGAGATGCACGGCCAAAGCCAAGCCGCTCCCCACTCGCTGGACACCGCTGCCTGCCTGCTGCCCACTCCCAGCTGGGGTAAGTGCGGGACTTAGATGTCCCGACTGCCCTGGGGCGGTACTGTCAGTGCCGCGAGCCCCATGGCGGGGGAGGGGGTAGATGGATGTTAGATACCCCTCTGGTGATACTATATGTCCCTCTGGTGATACTTTATGCCCATCTGGTGATGCTATATATACCCTTCTGGTGATGCTATATACTCTGGTGATGCTGTATATACTCCTCTGGTAATGCTATATACTCCTCTGGTGATGCTGTATATACTCCTCTGGTGATGCTATATACTCCTCTGGTGATGCTATATACTCCACTGGTGATGCTGTATATACCCCTCTGGTGATATTATATACTCCTCTGTTGATGCTATATACCTCTTTGGTGATGCTGTATATACTTCTCTGGTGATGCTATATAGTCCTCTGGTGATGCTATATACTCCTCTGACGATGCTATATACCCCTCTGGTAAAGGCTATATACCCCTCTGGTGATGCTATATACCCTTCTGGTGATGCTGTATATACACCTCTCGTGATGCTGTATATACTCCTATGGTGATGCTGTATATACTCCTCTGGTGATGCTATATATACCCTTCTGGTGATGCTATATACCCCTCTGGTGATGCTGTATATGCTGTATATACTCCTCTGGTGATGCTGTATATACTCCTCTGGTGATGCTGTATATACCCTTCCGGTGATGCTGTATACTCCTATCTGGTGATGCTGTATATACCCCTCTCTGTATGATGCTGGGCTGTATCCTCATGACACAATGGGTGGAATATATAAGGGGTGGGGCTTATGGGAAGTGGGAGGGGTAAAAAAGAAAGGGCGCGGTCTGGCACCCCCATCCTAAAATTTCACCAGCCACCACTGCTGGCTACCTATACCATGTGATTAGCTTTGCCAATCACAGATCACAACGAAAAGCAATCTATTTATGTATAGATAAACCGTTTATGACAGCTAAAACTATTGCTTATACAGTGATATTCACTGCGTAAGCAATTAACAGTGTAAAAAAGTAGTATGTAGTGGTGTGACACTGAGGTGTTCTAATGACAGGTTTAAAAAAAAGAAAAGAAATTTTTTTTTTTTTTAAATTGAATAACAATGTTTATTTATTTTTTAATTTCTTCATTTTCAAAACAATTGTGACAGAAAATTACAACTTCAAAAAACTTGCCATGCCTCTTACTAAATGCCTCAGACTGTCTACTTTCCAAAAAAGGGTCATCTGGGGGGAATTTGTACTGTTCTGGCAATTTAGGTCCTCAAGAAACGAGCTGCCAGTACATCAGGATTGATCAATTTTCAAATATATATACCAGCATTTCTCAACCTTTTCAACACAGAGGAACCCTTGAAATAATTCTCCGGTCTCGGGGAACCCCTGCTAAAAATTAAAAATCTACAACTCATGATACGTTAGTGTGATGGTCAATGGGAAGAATGCTCCTTACCCTTGTGGTCATTGGGAAGAATTACCCCTTTACCGATAGCTAAAAAGATCAATGATATCATTGGGAATTTATCTGAGAGGTAGAAATTGACCATTGCTCAAGGAACCCCTAGCAACCTCTGGAGGAACCCTAGGGTTCCACGGAACCCTGGTTGAGAAACCCTGATATATACCATAGTTTGTAGTTGCTATAACTTTCACACAAACCAATTAACCACTAGCTTACTGGGGACTTTCCCCCCCTTCCTGCCTAGGCTAATTTTCAGCTTTCAGCGCTGTCACACTTTGAATTACAATTGCGCTGTCATGCAACACTGTACCCATATGACATTTTTATCGTTTTTTTTGAAAAAAAAGAAAAACAGTGTCATAGTTTGTTATAAAACTTTGGAAACAGGTCATTTTTCTCCTTCATTGATGTGCGCTGACGAGGCAGCACTGATGGACACTGATAGGCTGCACTGATGGGCACTGATAGGCGGTACTGATGGGCAATGATAGGTGGCACTGATGGGCACTGATAGGCTGCACTGATGGGCACTGATAGGCAGCACTGATGGGCAATGATAAGGCGGCACTGATAGGTGGCACTGGTGGGCACTGATGGGGCGGCACAGGTGGGTGGCATGGGTGGGTGGCAATAATGGGCACTGATGTGTGGCAATGAAGGGCACTGATGGGTGGCACTCATGGGCGGCAATGAAGGATACTGATGGGTGTCACTGATATGTGACATTGATAAGCGTCACTGATAGGCACCGGTGTCCCTCTGTCAAGAGCCGACGATCAACTTTTTTTCCACCTCAGCGTGAGGGGAAAAAAAAGCAAATTACCGGTCTTTGTTACATGACGTGATCAGCTGCCATTGGCTGACAGCTGATCACGTGGTTAAAGACCGGTCCCTTACACCGGTCTGTGCTCAGCCGAGTCTCATTGACTCGGTGAACACAGAGCGCACCGCGCATGCCCTGCAGGGGGCACACAGGTGGCTCGTGCCATGGACGCCCTCCCCGCAATTCAGGACTGTAGCCGTCTTTCGGCTATAGCACAGATGCAAAGGGGTTAATATACACTTATTGGGATTGTAGCATGGAATGGTATTTCTGAGGAGTGCTTTCAGGTTTCCATTTGAAATTTTAACATTGTTTTAGAAAATTAAAGCTGCTGCAGATTGAAATAGGAAGTGCGTTTTTCCATTTCAAAGATCTCTTATTGTTTGCATTGAAGGTAAGTATAGTAAAAAATAATGGTATGACACAATCCAAAGATACAAAGACAGGTACTGTATAAAATGGGCACAGAAAGTTACAGCGTGGAAAGGATACCACGGCAGTAGACAAGGGTTTCAGATAAATATAAGGGTCTGAAGGATGGTACTTGCCTCATGTGTGGTTGTGTGCCTTAGAAGCCTTTGAGTGTGGTGGATAAAAAACAGGTTAGATGACCATCTGCCTTCAAACTTGAGATGAAGAATATGAGGGTAACTATGGGCAACAATAATATAGAGTAAGAGAGAGAAGAAGAAACCAAGAGAACAGAAAGGGGAATAGTAATCTCAGTCATGGAAAAGGTTAGAGCAGTGGTTCTCAACTCCGGTCCTCAGGACCCACTAACAGGCCAGGTTTGCACGATAACCTAAATTCATCCCAGGTGATATCATTTGCTGCTCAGTGATTGCAGTATTCTAGTCTGTATCTCCCCAAGGTAATACTTAAAATCTGGCCTGTTAATGGGTCCTGAGGACAGGAGTTGAGAACCACTGGGTTAAAGGGAGGGAATGGAGGTACGTGGACAGGAGGGCAGTGGTCCATGCTGTACACCAAGAGGCTAATTACCAGAGAATGTGACTATGGTGGGCTGAGCAAAGCAGGGTCCGTAGAATTGAGCTCATAGGTAACACATGGAGACAATCCTTGAGGAAATTTTCATGAGTATCATTTAGGATACTAGAAAGGTTTTAGTTGATCACAAAGCCATGAAGGCAAGTCTTGAACTTTTCGAAGGTGATAAATTGCACTTTTCAAACCAAAGTTACCTTTAGTTTTGCTGCTAAGAGGGTAAATGTTAACAGGTTTTACTGGTATTTATGTAGGCCCTTGATTTGGTAGTGTAAAATGGTATACTATGGTCTGTGCTGTATTAAATTGTAAAGTAAGCCATGCAAAAGTCAAAACACCTTGGACCAGAAGAGAATAACAAAGAGGAACGTCTACCAGATGTGTTTAATATCGCCAAACTCAATGCGTTAACTAAAGCAGTGGTTTGCAACCTCAGTCCTCAAGTACCATGTTTTTAGGTTTTCCTTTACTTTGCACAGCTGCTTTAAATCAATATCAATGACATGGTATTGATAAGAGCTATTTTATTTAAGGGAAGTTCCCAAAACATGGCCTGTTGTGGGTACTTGAGGACTAAGGTTGAGAACCACTCATCAGAAATTTTGGGGCCCCTTACACAGCTTTAGGCCTGGGCCCCTCGGGGCCTGACCACCAACATTCCCCAGGGCCTGCCCACTGGTCGTCCCACCGAGTCCTTCGGTGCACCCACCTTTATTTTAACACTCTTTCAACTTAAAGTGATTATAAAGTCTTATGTTTTTTTTAAAATAACAAACATGTTATACTTACCTCCTCTATGCAGTTGGTTTTGCACAGAGCAGAGCCCCGATCCTCCTCTTCTCGGGTCCCTCTTCTGTGCTCCTTGCCCCTACCTCCTGTCAAGTGCCCCCACAGGCAGGAGCTTGCTATGGGGGCACCCAAGCCGAGTCAGAGCACTTTGTGTCCATTCAGACACAGAGCTTCCATTCGGCCCTGCCCCCTCTCTCTCCTGATTGGCTACCTGAGTTTGATTTACAGCAGCAGGAGCCAATGATGCCACTGCTATGTCTCAGCCAATCAGGAGGGAGAGTCTTGGACAGGTGAGGGACCCGTGGACATCTCTGGATAGAGAGGGGGCTCAAGTAAGTATTGGGGGGCTGCTACACATAGAAAGCTTTTTTTGCCTTTACAACTCCTTTAATATATGAAAAGTGTATCACAAGTCATCAGTGCTTTCAATATTTAAAAGTAAGGGATTACAACTATCCTCCATCCCTCTCCACAATGAATAACCATCCCCTCCCAGAATTATCCATCCCTTTCCACAATGTATCCCCCGCCTAGCATCATCCATCCCTCTCCACAATGTAGCCCTATCCCCACCCAGAATTATCCATCTCTCTCCACAATGTATCCCCATCCCCGCTGGCATCCTGGAGAGGGATGAATGATTCTGGGTGGCGATGAGGATGTTGGAGTTGCATTGTGAAAATGGATGAGGATGACTCTGGATGGGGATGGGGGTCCATTGCAGAGAGGGATGGATGATTCTGGGTGGGGATGAGGATGATGGAGTTGCATTGTGAATATGGATGAGGATGATTCTGGGTGGGGATGAGAGTTACATAGTGAAGAAGCTCTCCACAATGTAGCCCTCATCTCCACCCAGAATCAGCCTCATCCATTTTGACAATGCAACTTCACCATGACAGCTTGTCAGCCTCAGGTGTCCCATCCAACCTACAGCACAGGCGGCACAGCAGCACACATTAACTCTATGTGACTTACCCTCCACGCTTCTCTCTCACATCTGCATGCACCTGAGAGGGCTGGCTGGGTCCACTTTCACCACTGATGAGCTGACCACACCCCCTGACCAAGTCCGGCCCAATCAGATTACTAACTAAGCTAGCAGCAGCAGCAAGCAGTCTCCGCCACAGCAGGGAAGGAAGCGGGGGCTGAAAGGAATTTGGCGTTGGCGGAGGTTTGTATGATTCTTTCTCACTCTCTATTGCGGCGGGAACTACGTGGGCCAGTGGCTACCTGCAGTGCTATCAGTTTAATTTCATATGCTGTGGTAGGGGGTGCTGGCCGGGCCCCTTGGGACGCTCGGGCCCCTTACAATTGTATTGCCTGTACTCCCCTGATGGTGGCCCTGACCACTGCACTAAAGCACGTGGGAGAAGCTGAAGGATATAGGTGAGCCACTCTGGAAGGGACAGAATACCAGCGGTAAAGACATTTGGGGTTGGAACCTGAGAGATGATAATAGAAAGGCTTTTAGATTTATCAAGTCATACAGTATTTTGGATCAGTCTTTGTAAAGTTTAGTGGCTGAAAAGTCTAATAGCTATTGTGGCATTATGAAAGGCGAGGTGATCGATGGACGTTATGTTTCACCTCACATGCGTTCACTTGCAGGAAACTAAGGTGGAATTCGATACAGGTTTTACCAGCCACCTTGGCAGGATGGGTTCCGGACCAGATTTTGCGGTCCACTTGTTTCCATAAACAGGTGGTTTAAAAGAAGCAGGTCTGGATCAGATAATTGCTCTGACCTGGCTCAGAAGCCATCAAGCCTGAGAGACAGCTAATGCAATGAACTTTGCTTTGTGACTGAAACAAAAGGTTTGCATTATCGTTGTTTTGTGGGTGACTGGGAGAAACCCTTCACCTCTGAGTTAGGAAACTGAAAATGTTTCGCCAGCAGCAGGAGGCAAACCGTCAGTAGCAGGAAACCAATCGCCAGATTGCACAGGCCACTGCAGCCCAGCAGGAGGCAAATCGCCAGGCCATTGCAGCCCAGCAGGAGACAAATCGCCAGTTTGCGGAGGCCCTGGTGGAGTTAAAGAAGGGGTCCACAAATCCTTTTCCGGGTGGAACAGAAAATGGTGCGTGCCAGCTATTTCCTGCAGAAGATGACACCTGCAGATGATGTGGAAGCGTACCTAGCAACCTTTGAAAGAGTCGCTGTTCGAGAAGGATGGCAAAAAGAGCAATGGCCAGGACTGCTAGCACCCTTTCTGACAGGAGAACCCCAAAAGGCATTTTATGGCCTGGAATCAGAGGCTGCCCGGGATTATGAGACACTGAAAGCCGAGATGCTTGCACGCATGGGCGTCACCACTGCAGTCAAGGCTCATAGGTGGTCATACAGTACTGACAAGCCACCCCGCTCTCGAATGTTTGACTTGATACATCTCACCAAGAAATGGCTGCAGCCAGAGACTTTGCCGGGCACTAAGATTGTAGAGCATGTGGTCATGGACCATTATTTACGTGCGCTCCCTGCCACTTTAAGGAAATGGGTCAGCCATAGGGACCCTAAGACTGCAAACCAGCTGGTGGACCTGGTGGAGAGATATACTGCTACCGAGGACTTGTTTCACCCATCCGTGCCCCACTCCGATGTCTCTAGGGGTGAAAAATCGCCTGGAGGATCCGGTAAGACTGTTCCAGGGTTCAAGGGCATGGGTAAAAATGTAAAGACTGTTGTCACAAATATTGAGACTATGGGCTCAGGACCTGGAGACTGGCCAAATAGGTCAGGAAGGTCTCTGAGGCCGTTTAGAGGACTGGGTACAGAAAATATAAAATGTTATCGCTGCCATGCGTTTGGTTATATTGCTGCTAACTGTTCCCTAAATGATGAACCAATGCAATGTGATAATGCTTACTTGAAAAAACACATGTCTCTTTTTGCACACGTAGCATCTACTGCAACATGTCAGGAATGCATGGAAAAACAAATGTGTGTGATTTTAGTTGATGGAAAGCCAGTCACGGCTCTGCTAGATTCTGGTAGTGTGGTGACATTAGTCAAAGGTGATTGTGTAAATCCTGCAAAGTTACACCCTATCACTATTGTGGTTATTTGCATACATGGTGACACATGTGACTACCAGACTGCTGTGGTTGAGATTGATACCCCTTGGGGCATAATGGCACATTCCGTGGGGGTGGTACCCTCACTGCTTCATGAAGCCCTAGTGGGGTGAGATTTTCCCCATTTTTGGAGTTTATGGGAAAGCAAACAGAGTCAGGAGGACAGAGCTCCCCCTGCTGAGGAAACACCGGAACTCACACCAGACCCTACTGATCACCAAATTGAAAGGAAAACCGTTGGCCTGTCCGAGGAAGGGGACGATCCTTTTTTGTAATGGCTGGGGAGCAGGAGGAGCTGGAATCCAGCCCCCAGCTGGAGGTTAATGAACAAGAAACTATCTCTGACTCTAATAGTGAGAGTGGACAGAATGTGGTGCCTGACTTAGAGGTCAGAAAAGATGATTTCTGTATGCAACAACTAAAAGACGCCACATTCAATGGAGCCAGAGAAAACATTAAAATGGTAGATGGGGAACCTGTTGAACCTAATACATGGCTCTTAAAAATAACTTACTGTATCAGGTGGTAAAGCAAGGGGAGGAGGAGGTAGAGTAGATGGTGGTTCCCAAAGCCTATCACCAGATGGTATTAGATTTAGCCAATGGTTATATAATGGGGGGACATCTGGTGTCAAAGAATATTGTGGGTCACGCCCAAAGTGTCAGTATTCTGCACCATTGCCCCATTTTTGCAGTCCGCTGGTACCATTACAAATCATTGAAGTGCCTTTTGAAAGAATTGGCATGGATCTGGTGGAACCAGTAGTAAAGTCTGCCCGTGGCCATCAGCACATGCTGGTAATACTGGACTATGCCACGCAAGATCCTGAAGCCATTCCCTTGCGTAATACCTCAGCTAAAACTATTAGCAGATCTCCCTGTAGAAGTTACGAGGCGTAACGAAACCTGTAGGAGGGGCCGGCACGGTTGATGGACACATTCGTTTACACAGCACAGCAGTGTGAAAGAGGTTATCACTGACCTGGAGCTGCAGACCCAATAGAGAGGTGAAATCGCTGGAGCATTTATACTGTACAAGGGGTGTTTTTATCTTTATATCTGTGAGTGTTACATTGGCTTTGATTATATAGTAAAATGTTTTAAACTTGTTAAGCACTATGTCTAGCATTATTGCTTCCCTATATGTCACCCACGGAGTTTGAAGGAGCTATCAGCTGAACAGTGGATGTGACTGCGGTTTCCATAGTAAAGAGGAATGGAGATGAGGAGTTACTATCTGAGCTGCATCTGAGAGGTTGCATACTACAGGCGTGTTTTGCATGCCCATAAGTTGAGGGCACATCTGGTGGAGGTGTTCTATAGCATGAAGTGAAGGTGGTGGTTCGAAGAATTTATAGTTTATTTCTTGATTTCTGGAGCACTTTGGAATTTTTTTGGATATCATCTTTATGAGCACAAGGACACTTTATCGGCCATTTTTTTTTCATTATATTGAATTATTATATTATTGCACTACCATGGGACTATAATATATGAGAGTGTCATCAATCTTAGTGGCACTCATAGGATAATTTATGCACAGGAGCACTTTGTTATATTGTTTAAAGGCACTAATTTGCACAAACTTGGAGTATTTTTGCACATGAATTGTATATGAATGTATTATTATCAGTCAGGAGATAGAGGGGAGCGCTGCACTCAGGTTTTGATCTTTTTCACATTTTGTCCACATTAGGGGATGTGAGGAGTGCTGGCAGCTAAATAGGTATAGTTTATATTGGCTCACAAGGTTTTTCTCAAAATGGTAATACTGGACTGTGCCACGCGATATCCTGAAGACATTCCCTTGCGTAATACCTCAGCTAAAACTATTGATAAAGAGCTTTCCAGGTATTTAGTCGTGTGGGTATTCCAAAAGAAATGTTGACGGATCAAGGAACCACATTTATGTCCTGAGTCACTAAAGAATTGTGTAAGTTGTTCAAAATCTCCCATCTCCGAACCTCTGTCTACCACCCACAAGCTGATGATCTTGTGGAGAGATTTAACAAAACGCTCAAAAGCATGTTAGAAAAGGTGGTGGACAAAGATGGGAGAAATTGGGATTTTTTGCTGCCATACCTCATGTTTGCCATATGGGAGGTACCTCAGGCATCTACAGGTTATTCCCCTTTTGAACTACTGTATGGGAGACATCCCAGGGGATTGCTAGCTGTTGCAAAAGAAACGTGAGAGGGAGCGACCATGCCTTATAGAAGCGCCATTGAGTATATCTCCCAAGCAAATATATCATGTTAATGTCTTGAAACCTTGGAAGGGCAGAGAGACTTTACTGGCAATGCCAACCCCCCAAAAGGACATGGCCTCCGTGACACCTGAAATAGCCACATCTGGAACCTTGTCAGTGGCCCAACAGAAGGACGTTAAAGAATTTGTGAGTAAGAATAGAGACTTTTTCTCTCACCTGCCCGGACTGACCACAGTTATACAGCATGGCATAATCATGGAACCAGGTGTCCGCGTAAATGTAAAACCCTATAGAATACCCGAGGCTAGGAGGGAAGCAGTTGCAAATTAAATAAAGAACATGTTAGAGCTGGACGTGATAGAGGAGTCGCACAGTGACTGGTCAAGTCCCATAGTGTTGGTCCCAAAACCAGATGGAATTATAAGGTTTAGTAATGATTTCAGGAAGTTGAACAGTGTGTCTAAATTCGATGCGTACCCAATGCCTCGGGTCGACGAGCTTGTTGACAGATTGAGAGCTGCCTGGTACATAACTACTTTAGATCTGACTAAAGGTTATTGGCAGATACTCCTAACAAAGTCTGCCAAGTGAGGATGAGCTGTCGGTTCCAGTCGAATGTAAGTTCGAGTTGAGCGTACTTGAGTCGACTTGAACATTGCCCGAATTTAGAACATTATGGGGCGTTTGCGTCAAATTTGCGTGCCCCATAATGCATTGCTAGACCGCGCAAAATGCTGCCTGCTGATTGGCCAAAGCACGCACATGACCTGCATGCTTTGGCCAATCACAGCACGCTCTGCTGTGAGAGCCATGATTGGCTAAAAGGCAGGGTGCCTTTGGCCAATCATGTCTCAGGGGTCTCTATCCACGCCCCACACTATATAAGGCCGCTTGAACAGTGGCCGCATGTAGTGTGTGAACGTGGAGACCGGAGACTGATGTTGATCTAGTTTAGCTAGGATAGTTAGTGGCATGTAGGCAGTGTAGTATATACAGTATCTCACAAAAGTGAGTACATCCCCAAGTGAAAATGTACAAATTGGGCCCAATTAGCCATTTTCCCTCCCTGGTGTCATGTGACTCGTTAGTGTTACAGGGTCTCAGGTGTGAATGGGGAGCAGGTGTGTTAAATTTGGTGTTATCGCTCTCACTCTCTTATACTGGTCATGGCAAAGAACTCTCTGAGGATCTAAAAAAAAAAAATTGTTGCTCTACATAAAGATAGCCTAGGCTATAAGAAGCTTGCCAAGACCCTGAAACTGAGCTGCAGCACGGTGGCCAAGACCATACAGCGGTTTAACAGGACAGGTTCCACTCAGATCAGGCCTTGCCATGGTCGACCAAAGATGTTGAGTGAACATGCTCAGCATCATATCCAAAGGTTGCCTGTCTTTGGGAAATAGACGTATGAGTGCTGCCAGCATTGCTGCAGAGGTTGAAGGGGTGGGGGGGTTAGCCTGTCAGTGCTCAGACCATATGCCACACACTGCATCAATTGGTATGCATGGCTATCATCCCTGAAGGAAGCCTCTTCTAAAGATGATGCACAAGAAAGCCCGCAAACAGTTAGCTGAAGACAAGCAGACTAAGGACATGGATTACTGGAACCATGCCCTGTGGTCTAATGAGAGCAAGATAAACGAATTTGGTTCAGATGGTGTCAAGCGTGTGTGGAAGCAACCAGGTGAGGAGTACAAACAAGCATGTCTTGCCTACAGTCAATCATGGTGGTGGGAGTGTCATGGTCTGGGGCTGCATGAGTGCTGCCGGCACTGGGGAGCTACAGTTCATTGAGGGAACCATGAATGCCAACATGTACTGTGACATACTGAAGCAGAGCATGATCCCCTTCCTTCGGAGACTGGGCCGCAGGGCAGTATTCCAACATGATAATGACCCTAAACACACCTCCAAGACGACCACTGCCTTGCTAAAGAAGCCGAAGGTAAAGGTGATGGATTGGCCAAGCATGTCTCCAGACCTAAACCCTATTGAGCATCTGTGAGATATCCTCAAATGGAAGGTGGAGGAGGAGCACAAGGTCTCTAACATCCACCAGCTCCGTGATGTCGTCATGGAGGAGTGGAAAAGGACTCCAGTGGCAACCTGTTTAGCTCTGGTGAACTCCATGCCCAAGAGGGTTAAGGCAGTGCTGGAAAATAATGGTGGCCACACAAAATATTGACACTTTGGGCATAATGTGGACATTTTCACTTAGGGGTGTACTCACTTTTCTTGCCAGCGGTTTAGACATCAAAGGCTGTGTGTTGAGTTATTTTTAAAGGGAACAGCAAATTGACACTGTTATACAAGCTGTACACTCACTACTTTGTAGCAAAGTATAATTTCTTCAGTGTTGTCACATGAAAAGATATAATAAAATATTTACAAAAATGTAAGGGGTGTACTCACTTTTGTGAGATACTGTAAGTACCTGAAATAAATAAAATGAATAAATAAACCCTGCGCCAACATTTTAAAAAAAGGGCCTGGTTTGGATTTTGGGGGGACCCCCACGCAAATTTTTCCAGTGATTTTTGATCTGTATTGCCGGGAGCCGGCAATACATTACAGCCTTGAATGATTTTAAATGACAATTTTTCCATTACAAATGTAATTTTGTGGTGGCACTGTTCTAAACATCACACTGATTCGCCACTTTACAGGCAAACTAAGGCGACCCCCCAGGCATGATATTTAAAAGGAATATTTAATTTTTTTTTCACTTTAATCATTATTAAAATCACTGCTCCTGAAAAAGAGATCTTTTTAAAAAACTTTTTTTGGCATTGATGCATGTCCCCTAGGGCAGTACCCGGGTCCCCATACACTTTTATGGTAATAAAAAGGCATAAAAGCCTTTAAAATCAGCACTTTTGATTCTTCCTGTTCAAGTCCCATTGATTTTAATAAGGTTGGCGTATTCTAAGGAACTTATTGCCGGAGGGGTGTTCGGCTCATCACTACTGCCAAAGAGAAAATTGCATTTTCTACCCCCGAGGGGACCTTCCACTATAAGCGGATGCCTTTTGGCTTGCATGGTGCTCCTGCCTCATTCCGGAGAATGATGGATAAGACCTTAAGACCACATCGCCAATACGCAGCCACCTGTTTGGACGATGTAGTCATCCACAGGCCAGATTGGGAATCCCATTTGCCCCGGGTGCAAGCAGTAGTGGATTCCCTTAGGAAAGCAGGACTCACTGTCAACCCCAAAAAGTGTGCCATAGGCTTGGAGGAGGCCAAATACTTTGTCTACATTATTGATCGGGGCTGATCAAGCCTCAAATCAATAAGATTGAGGCAGTGCAAAAGTGACTCCAACCTATAAATAAAAAGCAAGTTTGTGCATTTCTGGGGTTCACTGGGTACTACAGGCATTTTATACCCAATTTTGCCACCATTGCAGCCCCACTGACAGACCTGATGAAGGGTAGAGGATTGGTCATGATCAAGTGGAATCCTAAGGCAGAAAAGGCATTTCAAATGTTGAAGCAAGCCCTTTGTGCACAACCGGTGCTGGTGACCCCAGATTTTACATGGCTGTAAAAAACGTCCATGTGTATGAGACCTAAGCAATTGAACACTCACCAGTCCCACACTCCAGCGATGTGGTCGCCTGAGGGCTCACTCTTCTCTCCCTCCCCTCAGCGGTGCCGGAATCATAAGTGTGAGCACCCGGCTTTGGCTTCAAAGCCGTGCACGCACTGCGTATCTTCTGGGACCTGTGATGTGTCCCAGAAGATCGCCGAGAGGGAGGGGGTGAAGGTGGACTTCCTTGCGGAGCTGTGGCTTCAGGGGAGGAAGTGGACCTGGGACAGTGAAAACAGGGTCCCTGGTCCCCCCCCCCCCCAAAAAAAGTTACATGCCAATTGTGGCATGTCGGGGGGTCACCTTCCCTTAAAGTGAAAGTTCCACTTTTGGGTGGAACTCCGCTTTAAATGCTTGTCTTTTAGCTAAAGCTTTTTAGTTAAAGTATTAGTATTTAGTAATAAAGAGTAGTGAAATAGAAAATTATAGTAAATCCCATACCTTAAAGCGATTGTAAAGTCTCTTTTAAAAAAAAACAAAAAACAAACATGTTATACTTACCTTCTCTGTGCAGTTGGTTTAGCCTGGATTGAGGAGGATCCAGGGTCCCTCTTCGCTGCTCTTGGCTCCTCCCCCCTATCGTGTGCCCCCACAGAAAGCAGCTTGCTGTGGGGGTACCCGAGTCGAGTCACAGGTCCGTGTGTCCATTTAGACATGGAGCCCCGCCCCCTCTTCTGATTGGCTAACTGACTTTGATTGACAGCCGCGGGAGCCAATGGCGCAACTGCTGTGCCAAACAGGAGTGTACCGGATGGCTAAGACACTCATGACATCGCTGCAGAGAGAAGGGGCTCAGGTAAGTAATTAGAGGGTGCTGGGGAGGTTGCTACACACAGAAGGTTTTTTATCTTAATGCATAATGCATTAAGATAAAGAACCTTCAGCCTTTACAACTCCTTTAAGCAACATTAAATGGAGATAGGAGAAGAAGGATGGAGGTCGTTAGGGATCCATGGCAGAGAGAAGGCATTGGGAAAATAATTTGGGATTTCTAACAAGCACCAAGGAAGATTCTTGGGGGCATGTAGGGTGGCTATGTGGACTGTTTCCCATCCCCATGATCAAGCACCAAGGGACGGAGTGAAGTGCGTTGGCAGCGTGGCCTGGCTGAAGCTGCCATTCATCTCACTTCATGCACATGGGTCTGCGTCATGATGTGCGGCTTATGGATCTTTTCCTTTGACATATGTGGACTGTATATGCCACTTAATATTTGAGTAGGTTGAGAAGCCACATCTCTCCTCTGTATGTACAGCAGTTTTTGTGATGCAGGAGAAAGTTCATTTTTAATAACATTAAATGATAAAATGTCTTGTGTAGAACTTTTTCTATGCTGTATTGCATTTTTAAAGAAAGCAGTGTTTTCCTTTGATTTATTTATTTAACCATGACTTGGTTTCACAGCTAAAGCATTTATTCACAGCCAAAATATCATACAAAAAGAATGTCCATCAGAAGATTAGCGTCTTTGATATCTTAATAAGGAATAATTAGGTGGTAAGATAGACCTCTAGTAGCCCTCCCACACTGTGCATCCTGTAGAAAACAGACAGAGGAAGTCCAAAGTTGAGAATGGAAAACCAAGCAGAAGATCCATAGTACTCCTGTTCCAGACCATTCGTATATTGAGGATGATCTCCAAAAGCTGACATGATCCATAACTGTAAAAAGATCACAGCAGCGTGAAACAATGCAGGCAGTAAGTGGAATTTCTGCATAAACATGTGATATATTCATATGTACTTTTCCAGCATTATACACATACAAACATTAATGGTTCAAAGTTTGTAAGGTTCTGCATGGGTCAAACACTGTTGCAGGGGAGGATTGGGAGCCTTTGACTCAAGGAGCAATCACAATCAGGCCACACTTTTACAGTAAGGACATTCTTCTATGGGCTAAATAGAGTGTAGTATACAAAGCGTGCCATTGTGCCCAATTGGTCGGCAGAGTGAAGGCGAGTGATCCAAAAAGATGTGGTTTATTGCTATAAACTATATAAGCCCTGGTGTGTGCCCCTACAAAGGTGAGCTACACACCACATCCCAATCATATATAAACCAGAGAAGTGGCCCCAAGAGAAGAGGGATTTTAGGGTGGGTGCTCAAACCACACTATATATATAAAAAATATATCATTTATTGGTATACAGTATAAAACACATAAAATTGTACATATAGGCAAACATATAAAATATGCAGGCAATACAAAATACGAATACCACACAGTGGGCGATGTGGGTATGGCCCACCGGTGATTAAGACGTATGTTCCAAGGTGGTTTATTGCGATAGCAATAAGATGGTTTGTTATTGCAGAGGTGCATGAGAGGTTCTGGATCAGGAAAAGGTTCCCACCGAAAAAAAAAAAAAATGCAAAAAAAGTAACTACATCATTTAAAAAGTTATCCATAAATATTTAGAAATATACCCTTTTATCACTAAACCTTTCATTCTGGATTACATTTTTGCTTAATTATGTGATCGTTCACCACACGCATGTCTTATTATAGAAGTTAATGTTATACTAAGAATTTTTTCTTCCCCGTGTGCACCATATACAGCTCACCTAAATTCAAAAGGGGAATTATGACGCTTCAGTGCCAGGCAAGGAGCACAGTGCCCACTAGAGGATGTCAGGCCCTCCGGCCACCCTCACGAAGTCTGTTTCTGATTGTTTGGTCAGAGACAATCACACCAGTGGCCTGCTGGATATCATTTTGTAGGGCTCTGGCAGTGCTCATCCTGTTCCTCCTTGCACAAAAGAACAGATACTGGTCCTGTGGATGGATTAAGGGCCTTCTACCGCCCCGTCCAGCTCTCCTAGAGTAACTGTCTGTCCCCTGGAATCTCCTCCATGCCCTTGTGACTCTGCTAGGAGACACAGCAAATCTTCTGGCAATGGCACGTATTGATGTGCCATCCTGGAGGAGTTGGACTGCCTGTGCAACTTCTATAGCAGGGGTAGGGAACCTGCGGTTCTCCAGCTGTTGTAGAACTACATTTCCCATCATGCTTCTAGGAATAATTGTATCCATCAGCCTTGCAATGCCTCATGGGAAATGTAGTTCTACAACAGCTGGAGAGCCGCAGGTTCTCTACCCCTGCTCTATAGGGTCCAGGTATTGCCTCATGCAACCAGTAGTGACACTGACCCTAGCCAGATGCAAAACTAGTGAAAAGATGAACAGGGAAAAAAATGTCAGTGGCCACCACCTGTAAAACCATTCCTGTTTTGGAGGTCTTCTCATTGTTGCCCATCTAGTGCACCCGTTGGCAGTTTCATTAACACCAAAGCAGCTAAAACTGATTAACAACCTCTTCTGCTACTTAACTGACCAGATCAATATCCCAGGAGTTTAATTGACTTGACGCTATACTCTGATTAAGCCCCCATTCACATCTTGATTGGCCGGGAGGAGAATCAGTGTGACAACAGCGAATATTCATTTGCTATTGTTACACAACTGGGTGGGCTGGAGGCGCAGTGCTCTGTGCCCCAAACCCACCCTTTTTTTAAGCCTATTAGAGCCTCTGGCTCTAATCACATGCTTTAAAAAAAAAAACCCGATTGGAATTAGAGTTGCCACCTTATCCCTTTAAAACCAAACACATATGAATTACACAGGTTCTGTGGCTGATTAAGGTGGCAATTAAACTCACTTGGTGACTTATCTCCATTTAATTAGCCTCAGAACCTGTGTAATTCATATGTGTTCGGGTTTAAAGGGATGAGGTGGCACCCCTAATTGGTATCCATGCTTCCGGCATATAGATTAGGGGGCAGGACGCATGGATGGGGGAGCAGCACCGTTGTGGCCCGTACGGAACGAGCCGCCACTGCTGGTTGACCACAGCAGACCTGAAGGCAATTGATCTCACTTGCTATGCAATATTATGCCTACATATACCGTATTTATGTGAGTATATCGGATACAGCATTAAAACATCCTGCAAGTGTGTAAAGGGTTTGTGCTTTTTTAATACTAAGCTGCGGTACCGTGCTCCCTTCTGTATGCCTTTTTTGACAATTGTTTGCCAATTAGCTCAAAAAATAGACACAATTTACTAACAGAATTCCTCCCCAGGCTTAAATGGAATTTGCTGCTAAGAATGGGTTCACTGTGTTTCAAACAAGATTGGCTAAAACCTCTGTGAATTGAACCCAAGCACATTTGCTCAATGCTGAACTGGCACAAAAATCTAGGCAAGCCACCTAGAGCAACCCTGTCCCTGTTTTAAAAACTAGGAAAATGTAGAAGTTCATTAACCACTTGAGATCTGGAAAATTTTACTCCCTTCATGACCAAGCCATTTTTTGCCAGTTGGCACTGCACTACTTTAACTGGCGATTGTATCCAAACAAAGCTTATATCTTTCTATCATACAAATAGAGCTTTATTTTGGTGGTATTTGATCACCACTGGGTTTTTCTATTTTTTGTGATATAAACAAAAAAAAAATGACATTTTTGAAAAAAACTATATTTTTTACTTTCTGCTATAAAACATATCCAATTAAAAAAAAAAATCTAATTTCTTCATACATGTTGGCCAAAATGTATTCTGCTACATGTCTTTGATTAAAAAAAATGCCAATAAGTGTGTATTGATTGGTTTGCGTTAAAGTGATAGTGCCTACAAACTATGGTATATACTGTAATTTTTTTTTATACTACTAATGGTGGTGATCAGCGACTTATAATGGGACTGTGATAGTGCAGCAGTCAATCTGACATTAACTGACTCTAGAGGGGAGCTGACTAACTGCCACTGCCATCTCCAGTGACATTAATACAGTGATCAGTGATAATATTATACACTGTCACTGTATTCATGACACTGGCTGGGAAGGGGTTAATATCTAGAGTGGTCAAGAGGTCAAATGTCTGCCTAACTATGTGCAATCTGTGTAAAGTGTGCTGTTTATAATACCTGTTTTGCAGGGATGAGAAACTGACCTATCACTCCCTTTGTACAGATCTCTGTGTTGTTTATCAAGCTACAGCCAATCAGCAGGTCCCAGCTATAAATCATTGGCTGGGACTTGCTGACAGGCTCCTGCTGTGTACAATCACAGTGGGTGCTAAAGGAGGATGTGCATGCATGTGCCCTAAACCCGGAAGTAGGCAGTGACGGGAAGTGGTTAATAATCACATCACTCACTGTATATTTTAGATATCAGTAGGTTCTAAATATCGTGCTACATCTTTAACTGAAGGTACAAAACTTAGCAATTGTAAAAGGTAGGTGCACTTTTGAGGAACTACATATTGACAAATGAATCACTATAAATATCACATCTTGTTAAAAACAAGAGAGAAAAAAACAATGAAATAAGCCATTAACCAGGTAATGCTCTGACATCCGTAAAGGGGCAACTCAAGCTAATACATCAAGGGCAAATGTCTAGTATATGAGTTATCCAGTTCCCATTAATGGTTTTAGATAGGTAATCTTGGACTCAACGCATTTCCTGGCCTGTGCTATCTGCTTCATCCGGAGTTCCAAGGGTCAAGTGCTATAAAGGTATTCAAAGAAACACAAATAGACATTTGAATAATACGTATTGAGTAGATAGATTCAAAACGAGTTGGATACTGTGGTAAAATAGAAAATACCTCCCAGTCCCATCCTTCCAGGTAGATGGAATGTTGAGGTCAAACCTTCAGATGGGCTAAAAGGAGGACACAAGAGTAGCCTTAATAAACAAGTCCATCTGCAGGATTAAGGGAGACAAACTTGGACATGGCTGGGTATAAAGCAATATAATGGAATCTATATATGGATAAAAGATAAAAAGATAATCTGTATATATAGTATATAGCCTGTACTACATGTCTAAAATCAACTGACTAAAGCCCCGTACACACGGGACGACGATCGTATACAACAGGTCGTACTCACGACCGTTGTATGCGATATCGATCGTTCGTATGCGCGATTTGAACAGTTGAACATACGACGGTTGTACAAGGGAGTTGTATGAGCAGACTAGAAAACTTGGTCGTACCAACAAGCTCTCATACGACCGTTGTATCGTGTGTACAGAGCAGTTGGTACAACAAAGTTGTATTGTGCAAAACACGCATGCTCCAAAGTCAGGAATGGCTGGATGCTAATTACATGCACCTGAACGGTCTTTCTGCGCTCGTACGATCGTGTAGTGCAGTCAGTATGCTGCATACAACAGCCAACATACGATTTGCGACGATCGTACGTACGATCGTCGAACCCTGTGTACGAGGCTTTATTTAATACATAAATTTCACAGGTGTCAAACTGGCGGCCCTCCAGCTGTTGCGGAACTACAATTCCCATGAGGCATTGCAAGGTTAACAGTTACAAGCATGACTCCCAGAGGCAGAGGCATGATGGGACTTGTAGTTCCGCAACAGCTGGAGGGCCACCAGTTTGACACCCCTCTAATCCATCAACAGGAATATAGACCATTTTCTCAGATAAGGTTAAAATGAACTGCTGTTCAAAAGCTCAGAGTTGCAACCAATATGCCTTTAAGGGCTCAAAGGTTGGTATTATCAACGATGAAGTTTATTATCTCCCATGATTGATTTCACATTAAACTAAGAGCAAATGAATAGAGAACACTATTACCTGTATCACAAAGAGATCCAGAGTAACTGACCTCAATGTAGACAAACATGCTCTTCAAGCACTCATAGTTTTAGAAGTTGCAGCTAATAGATTAAAGAAAGAGGAAATGCTCTTAGCCCTCTGCAATTGCCAACAGATGCCCAGGACGATTACAACGCAGAGTTAATGTATGTTCGTCCTGATTATTTTTGCACTTAATGGGGTTATCCCTCAATACATATGTTACACTCAGGATTTTTTGTGTTCGTTTAGACAGGAGGTTTACCTCCTCTGTTTAACCGATTCCACACCGCACGCAGTATATTTACTGCGGCAGTGTGCATGCGTCCCGCGAATCGCCGCCTTTTTACGGCGCAGCTAGGGGGCGAGCGTGCCCGATGTCTGCCGGTGAGCCGCGATGAGCTGCTAGAGCCAAAGACCGGGGAACCACCGATGAAAACACGGCGGTTCCCCGCTCTGCCAATGGGGATATAAGAGATCTATTGATCCCTGTCACTGGGATCAGTTAGATCTCTTATGCCCATGGTAGCCCAGCCCCCCCCCCACAGTTAGAACACGCCCAGGGAACACAGTTAACCCCTAGATCTCCCCCTGCAGGTTAACCCCTTCACTGCCAATGACATTTACACAGTAATCAGCGGACATTTACATTTCTGATCGCTGTATAAATGTCATTGGTCCCAAAAAAGTGTCAAAATGGTCCATGTCCGCCCCAATATCGTAGTACCGCTAAAAATCGCAGATCGCCGCCATTACCAGTAAAAAATAAAAACCCCAGAAATGAATTCTCATCATCCGTAAACGCGGCAACGATTGCAATTTTTTTTTACCAAAAATATGAGTAATAATATAAAATGGCCAAAACTGATTAAAAAACATTTTTTTTATATATTTTTTTTGGATTTGAATTTTAGCAAAAAGTAAGAAATATTGTTTTTTTATTTTGCAAAATTGTCGCTCTTTCTTTATTTATAGCGGCGATCACAAATGACGCAGCGGTAAACAAATACCACCAAAAGAAAGCTCTATTTGTGGGAAAAAAAGGACATAAATTTTGTTTGGGTACAACGTTGCACGACCGTGCAATTGTCACTTAAAGCGACGCAGTGCCGAATCGCAAAAAGTGCTAACTTGGGAAATCCTTCTGGGGGTGCAGTGGTTAAGTTGTGTCTTTTTTGTCTCCTATGCGCTAGTCCTAGCCTCTGCATGGGCAGTCTAGGTGCTTTTGACATTGTTGTATGTCTTAATACTTTTTCTGTAATATAATACTATAATAATTGAAACAGAAAGAAAGAGGAAACAGTGCCATAACAAAAAAAGGGGAAATTCTTAAATGCATCAATGAAAGAATAAACTGATGGGGTGGTTTCTATCTTGTAACATTTTAAACAGGTTGCCAAATATCATAGCCTGCCGCCAAAAAGATGTGACAAAATTAAGATTGCCTCATTCATCCAGAGTGGAATACAGAAGGTGTATTGTTGGCTAGATCACCAGGTGAAAACAAAATAAGAAAACAAATGCAGCCACCACATCCAATTGGCATGCTGGGTTTAATACCGCCTTAAAAAAGGCTTAAAGCTAATCATAACAATTTAAGCCTGGGTTCGTGGGCGGAGCTGGAAGCTGTGACGTCAACGCGCATGCATCACTGAGGATTCTGGGTTTTGTAGTTTCAATGCGGATTTATGCTCAAGAGTTTATGTAAGCGTTTTAGCCGATTTTAATAAATAAACCTGCTGGATTTACAGTATTGGGAGCTGTGTTTTGGCTCTTTTTCATGTCTTATGCCCTAACCTTGACTGAGATGGAGGAGAAAACCATTATGTGAGGTGCCGAGCTCTATGGTATTTACTGCTAAGGTGGCAACAAGCACTGTTTGACTTCTATTGCGAGAGTCACACACTCTCTGGTAAGCCTCTCTGGTAAACTCAGAGTGTTCAGTGGAGGACCCGTGGTGCTACACATTTGTTCATGAACTATGGAAGATCACATTAGATATGTGCAATTTGTTTCAGTCCGAATCTAAATTTGGAAACATTTTTGGTTATTCGGATGTATCCGAATCCCCGAATGACAACAGTAACAAATGTCTTTTAAATTCATTTAGTTTAGTTTAGTTAATTAGGTTGAATATGTTTTTATTATAGTTTACATGTATAACATGACATAGTAGGTGAACAGTATAATCTCAAGTAATAACATGCAGGATTGTCAATGAAAGTACAAGATGAAGAACAGTGACTAGATACTTGGTTTCTGTAGCAGATATTTCCACTTTCGTGAAGTCATAATAACTTTAAGTGCTTAGTTCAACCGCCTGCGAGAGGGCAAGACTTCCCGGATAGCATATCTTTGCCAGCAGGGGAGTGCCACCCATTTTCACATTAGGCCGAATATATATACTTATTGTATTCAAAAACATAAGGATAACATTACATAAGGATATAGCCACACCCTGTCAAGGGTGTAAATACCATTATAAGCACAAAAAAGAGATGTGGAATACAAAAAAGGTGGAACATGGAATCACCATACTAAAATTGTATAATATCTTATCGCAATTCTTAACCAGTAATGGTGTCACTCACTTCACGTAATGGAGCCTAGTTTAATTAATTTTCTAAGGAATTCCAAATTTTTGGAATGCTTTGAATTCGGATTGATCGAAAAATGATCGACTGATCCGAATTCTGTGTGAAGAATAGCTGGTTGTTAAGCCAGCCGCCGTGTCCTTAACAACTGATAACTCATCAGCTGTCAGCGGGAAAGCCCGCTGACAGCTGAATGTAAACAAAAGAATTTCCAGCAATTGAAAATTCTGAAAAAAAAACAGCATGCCCCCCTCACAAAAATCTATACCGGACCCTTATTCAGGTATGTAGCCCGAAAGGCCAGGAAAGGGGGGGCAAGCGAGGACCCCCCTAGAACCTTACTAGACCACATGCCCTCAACATGGGGGGGTGCTTTGGGGTACCATGTTGATGGGGACAAGGGCCTCTTCCCCACAACCCTAGCCGATAATTGTGGGGTCTGCAAGCGGGGAGCTTATCGGAATTTGGAAGCCCCCTTTGAGAAGACCAGATCCCGGCCCCCCATGTACCAAAAAGCACTTAAAGAGTTCATAAAAACACAACAGTCCTTTATTAAAAATACGTACAAACGCCAACCCTAACAACCACAAATGTTCCTGTCAAGGAACACAGCCATCGACAGGTAAACATAGGGGCGAAGGTTACCTGGTGACCTAACCAGGTGACCCCGCCCCATGTCAATGTCTCATTGGGCGAGTGTCATTCCTGAATGACAGATAAACATAGGGGGTATCCACTGGTAGGATAGAGACCTTGCTGCACTGCCTACCGGAGTCACCACAGACAACCCAGAGCAAGTAGACACCTAAGCAAAGGGATCACTGCTGCTGTGTCGCCGGGTTTGGTGAGAGGGCCTTGTGGCCATTATTTGCTACCACCCCAATAACTGAGCCACTGGAAACGACCTAACCTGCTATCTTATAGCTATAGTACTGCCTGTGGGCCTTGTTGACTGCCTTAAAGTGTGCTAACGGTTACTGGGCCCCAACGTTTAGATGACTGAAGAGTCAAGACTAAAGATTGCCCTTAACAGTTATTACCCAGAGACCTTTTGCCCCTTTGTATGTTAAAAGAGGTACCCCTTAGAAGACACTGCACCATACCCCCACCAATCCCTTAGAGTGCAATCTAAACCAGTGTAGTATCAGTATCATTCATATGCATTTAACATATATCCATATTGTTTATTGCTGATTTGCTAATTAACGTATTGATTTCATTTAGCGTTATGCAACCTGAGCTTAGTCACTCTGGCGTAGTTATTCATCTGTCTAGCAGACTGCGTTCAAATGTACCAACTGTGTGCTCATTTATGTTCTACTGCCATTCATTCTAAAACCGTATCAATACATGAAGTGCATTTATCGGGCTTATAGAAACGGGTTTGTTTCTATTTTCTGGTAGCAACCGACAGCCAGGTAAAAGGTATTTATACTTGAGTCTTTATACATGCTTGCAGTGATTTTTATTCAACCGGGTGTGTCAGAGGAGCTGAGGATCATTGTGGGTCAGGACGGAAGCACCCAGGACTTGCTGGGTCGTTCACACTACAGTGCTGGAGGATTTGTTTGACCGGTCATAGTGTGCCATAATGTGCTAATATACAATGCATACTAGCACATTATGGGATACACCTGCAGGGTCCCTAAAAAGAAAAATATATACTGGACTTTACTACCGCTTTAAGTAACTTAGTGCATTTTAGAGATGTAGTACAAGCCATATACTATTTACCTTTTCTTTTATCCATATTTACAGTAGATTCCATTATTGTGCTTTATCGCTAGCCATGTGCTGAGTGTGTCTGCCTTGAGCCTGCAAATGGGCCTGGTTTTTAACCCCTTGACGTGGACCTCAGACAAATATGCAGCCCCACTGGACTGGGCTTTTTTTCTGTGGGGCCGGATATTTGAGTATCTCTCTTTGTGTTGGGAGCGAGCCTCATGACGTGCGTCCAGCACAGAGACCGGGGTCTCACCGAGAGCCAAGAGATCCGTACTAACGATCGGGACCCTTAACTCACAATTCCGGGTCACCTGATCACTGTGATAGCCTCTGATTGGCTACCACAGTGATCAGTCACTATGAAGCCTGCCCTCATGTTTTCTCTCTCTGTGAATGGAGAAGAGAGATACATCATATCTCTCTCTTTACTTGCAGAGAGAAATAAAAAGTGTATGTAAAAAAAATAAATAATAATAATAAAATAATCTAATAAAATAAAACAATACAAAAAATACCTAGATCCAGGTCTGATCTAGGTCACTGCCAAGGTTAGTGTTTGGGTCAAGGTCAGGGTCAAAGCTTAGGGTCAAAGGTCAGGGTCAGAATTTTTTTAGACAGGATTTTTTTTTTAATTAGTATCAGTGTCAGTGTGGTTTACTGTAGGTAGGATAAAAAAAAGCAAAATGCACACTATTTTTTCTGGGCTGTACTACAGGTACAAACAACTAACATACACGTGGTATCATTGCAATTGTCAGGATCAGGAGAATTTATTTTGGGTTGTTCTTTGGTGGAATGTTATGGTAGTAGCAAGAAATATACAGCCAGATTAAAAAATATATATTATTTTTTATATTTAGGGCCAGTTTTTCTTTGATAAAGAAAAAAATCAGGAGATATCCATCACCATTTACCACCCAATGAAAGCCCAATTTGTTCTGAAAAAAAACAAGGTATAACCCACCTGGATGCACAAAGTAGTTGTGATTATATGTACGGTTTTACTAACACATGTCAAAGTTGCAAAATTGTGCTTAGGCATTAAGATTTGTTTTACCCTAATGCTGGCCATACATGCACAGAATTTCATCTGTTTGCAGACGAAATCGAATTGGACACTAACGGACAGAATAAACTTGTTTACATCATTGTTTCCATATTCGTAGAGATCAATCAATAACGATAAAAACATATACAAATATACAAATTTATTGAACAATCGCTCAAACTAGGAACCTACGTTTATAGCCTGGAAATACAATCCCCGCGTAACTTACGCACGACCGGATATTTGATTGTGGGTCATGTCGGAGTACGTTCGTTGAAAGCAAACCTTCGTTTGTCATTTGGATATTTTGAGAAATGGATATTCAGATGTCCAGATCAATTGTTATAACCATGCTTGTCCATTACCCTGAAGAAAAAGAGGAATCACCGGATTTGGTCTAAGGAGTGGTAGATTAACCAGGACCAATATTTATGGTTCTTCTACATGAACTAAAGGACAATAATCCAGATGACTACCGAAAATATTTACGCATGTCAGAGGAATCCTTTAGTGAGCTGCTCGCATTGGTGATGCCAATGCTCGAGAAGAAGGACACTGTGGTGAGGCTGTCCATTACACCAGAACAAAGGCTCATCACAACTTTGAGATATCTCGCCACTGGTAGATCGTTCGAAGACCTGAAGTTCTCCACTGGCATTTCTGCACAATCCCTAGGCCGCATAATTCTGGAGACCCATAATCCAGGTGTTGCAAGATGAGTACATCAAGGTAAGCACAACATTATAATAATTTTAAATAATTTATAAAACTCATGTATGCGAGTTATAACAACTTTATTCCATTCAATGAACAAAATTAAGGTCGTGTTTAATATTTGGATTTCTTAAGATGTGTAGATGACAACATCTCATATGTCATACAATCGCAATACAATGTAAACGTTTACAACCCTGAGTAAATTTCATATGGACATACCATACAAATGTAAATACATGTATGTAACACAATCACATATCTCATACACAGTGCATTGAACAATAGAACAAGCAACAGTTTCAAAAATAGTGCAAAACTCTCTAAAACTATGTATTTATAATTGTGTATACGTGTAATCTCTTGACCAAGAATTTTGGTTTCTGTCTGGTGTTCCCACTGTACCATGCCAGTTTGATGGCTGGGGAATTGCTTGTTGAACCTGCTGGGTGTAACTAGTATATTCAGCTATCACTCAGTATTATTCAGGATTATTCAGCAGTGGTGGCCACTCCATTAGGGGTGCAAGGATGCTGCCCCCCAATCCATGCGCCCGACCCTTAATCTACATGCAGGGTGCCAGACGCATGGATTTCAATGTTTTTTTTTTTTTTGAAGCACATGATTAGAGCCTGAGGCAGGCTCTAACTGGTTTCAAAAAAGAGTGGGTTCTGGGCGAAGAGCACTGCGTCCTGAGCCCACCCGTTGTGTGACACTTAGGGCTCCTGGCCAATTGGGTATCAGGACCCACTTCCTGTTCGGCCAGGAGCCTGGAGCGAGGAGCAGTCTCCTAAGGTAAGGCTGGACTGATCGCTGTCTTCCCGTCTGATCACTGCCTTCCCGCTGTCTCCCGCGAGTGAGGGGGGCAGGTTTGATTGCCGCCCCCCCAAAATATGGAGCACCAGCCACCACTGTTATTCAGTATTACTAGTGATTTCACCCCTCAAACCTTTGTTAAGCAATTGCAGGAGCAACGGTTCAATTAGTTGTTTCTGTTGCTCTGTCATTCTTTGCATCTTGTTTGCAGTTAGGCAGCCAAATGCATCACTGCCATCATTCTTCTTTTGTAGTGCTGCTGTTGCTTGAACAAGAAAGGCATTAGTAGCAACGTCCCTATTTCTTTTCTTCTCTCGATGTGATGGTCCTGTAGGTGATGGCTCAAGCTGTGATTCATTTGCTTCCTGTTCAAAAAAAAGATAAAACTTTGTAAAATGTGATTTATGCAATTAATAAAGAAAAAAAAAATGAAAGGTAATAACTTTCATCACAGTTTCCTACAACAAAAGAAGATTGGAAAGCCATCGCACTTCAATTTAAGGAGACATGGAATTTCCTGAACTGCGATGGTGCCATAGATGGCAAACATGTACGAATTACCCTCCTCCACACTCAGGCTCATACTATCATGCCTATAAAGATTTACTTAGCATAGTATTGCTGGCAGTAGTAAATGCCAAATGTGAGTTTCTCTTTGTTGATTTCGGAAAAAAACATCGAAATTCAGATGGAAGTACCATTGAGAAAACAGAATTCTAAGCACATCTGAGGAATGGAAAGTTAAAATTGCCCACCAACGACGGAACCACAGAGGGCCTGAATTTTGTATTTGTTGCTGACGATGCATTTTCTCTTGGCGAACATCTGTTGAAACCTTCCCAATAAAACATTTGTCAGAGGAGCAACAGCTTTTCAATAACAGGCTTTCACGGGCAAGAAGAGTAATAGGAAATGCATTTGGCATCATGTGCAATCGATTCCACATTTTCCATCCCCAGATCAACCTCTCTATGGCCAAAATTGATTTAGTGGTTCACTGCTGCTGTGTTCTGCACAACTATTTGAGGTGAAAAAATGTCATGTATATGCATCAATCATGATCGTGAGGACACATCTCAAGGCAATATTACCCCAGGAGACTGGAGAAATGACTGACATTCGTTAACCAACTTGCTCCAGGGCCACCACAATTAGCCACCATGAATGCCCGACAAAATAGAGAAAATTACAAGCAGTACTTCTGTGGACCTGGAGCTTTCCCTTGGCAAAACATGGTTGTGTGATTATTTTTCTCATGGACCTATGTCTTGAAAAACCTGTTTGCTAGTTTATATTCAGTTATAATCTTTATTCATAAAAAAGTATAATTTGTACATTTGATGGATTTCGGCTTTTTGAATTTTACCAAGATAAAATAAGTCAAACTTCTTCATGGGTTTATGCTTTGTACTAAATTTTGTGTGTGTAATAAACATTATATAATCTTACTTGAGTGTTATCATTGTCCTCTGATTGTGGTTCAAGATTTGGCGATAATGGTTGCAAGCTGGAAACTGAGGGTCTTGGCATCTCCTGATCTGATAGGAAATATAGACTATCAAAATACCACAAACGTGCCACATATATATCATCAGCACCTGCACCTGATTTCTCAAACTCCATTATTTTATTTAATTCTTTTTTGAAGATGGTTCTCAAATTTGCACATTTTTTTTTTTTTCACATAGTCTACATTAGCGTTTGGGTTCAGTCTTTGGCACGGTTATATCAGTGCCTTATAGGTCTGTTTTTTATTCCTATCTCTGTATTCTTTGGATTTGATCTTCCATAGACATGGACCTTCTCGATAAGCATCAATAAAATGAGGAAGGAAGTCTGTTGAAGTAAAATGATCAGACATTTTTCCTGGAAGACAAAAAAAAAATTACAATTTTGAAGTGATGTGCAGAACAACAACAGATGCACGATTCAAAACCATATGCTCTGTCCTGATTAGATATTTTAATTAAAACCCTGATGTCCTTAAGCAGAATGATTACTATGTATAGTTTTACATGAGTACATAATGAGCCAATAATTAATTCCGATTGTAGATTATATATAGTGTCAGCAAGCATGAAAAATATTTGAACAACAAATCATATGTGCATAGCTACCCACAATTACATAATGAGCCAATGATAATTTTGTTTGAAAACAACAGTGAGCAAGCATGAAAATGTGTTGAACGACAAATGTTAAATCACAAAAGTAGTTCAAAGTTCATATGCATATTTGTGGTTAGCGAAACCTCAAATCTAGCTCTTAAATAACTTTTAGTACATAAACAGAGAATGCACATTATGTCATATTTACCTATAAAGATGTTCGTAACTCCACAGATGTTCATATAGAATGAAAGATCTATGAGCGAATCGTTGAGCAGAAGTGACCTCCTAAAGAAATGCCACAATGTCAGATGATGTAAAGCATGCTGCAGAGCAGGAGAGCAGGTCTCCCGAAATTCCTGCGATCAGGACCAAGTACAAACAGAAAGTGAAGACATCTCCTATGACATTGGAAGAAATGGTGGATATGGTAGAAGTGCTGGAAAAGACTGACTATGATGGCAAGTGTGGGCATTACACCAAAACCAGTGCAAGAAAGGACCACATACTGCCCAAAATTGAGCAGATGCTGCTGAGAAATCATGGAGTCCACAGTTCAAAGGATAAGCTCTGTAAACATTGGTCAGATCTAAAGCATTGTGAACAAGAACAGTACCACAAAATCAAAAGAATTATTAAAAAAAGTAAGCATGCATTTCCTACTATCTTGCAATGTTGTACTATATGTGCAATACTGTTTTAATGTGAACTCTTTCATTTGCCACTTTTTTATTTCATTTTCTTGTAAAAAACTGTATTGCCATTAACAAGATGCTACAATGCATCATTTTTTTGCATTAATTTGTCATGTTTTTTTTTATTTTTGTTTTTTTTTTGGGGGGGGGGGACATTTTTTTGGATAACATAATGTTCTAATTCTTGGATAACATAATGTTATAATTCAATTGGCATTGAAAATGTTTTTTGTTATACCCCAGCAGGAAATAAAGATAAACAACGATATTTCAACATCAAGAGCAAAACCAGGTAAGAACACATACTAATGAAAATTATTAGTGATTTGTCTCTCAAAAAGCATGTATGTGATTACTTCTTTATTTTACAGGAATATGTTTGGAAGAAGATACACCTACTATCTCAGCTGTTGATCTCACGTATGAGGATGACAACATACACCAGCAGAAGGAGAAGGCCAACATGGTGAGGATTCTAGGAGAACCTGATGTTATCAGCACAGGCAACACCCGACCACATACAACAGTAGGAGTATGCACTCTAGTTGTCGACTCTATCATCCACATAGAAGAAGGTTTGTATAAGGACATTTTATTTCTTCATTAGTGTATGTACGAAAAACTCTCTGTTTAGTGATTATTAAAAGTAATCATACACAAGAATGGACCAAAACGAGAACTACAACTTTATAGCAACAAATAGAAATAAAGGACGACCCCATATTGTTTTTTGTAAAAGTTACGGTTAACTTAATATTGTAATACAATAGGTTCTTAAT
>BLSH010462338.1:13080-40962 GCA_018402905.1 Glandirana rugosa | reverse complement strand
ACATCCGAAGTACGTTACACAAACACTAGATTACGAACCAACACTATTATAGGAGTCGCTGTCAGTACATATGTCAGTTACTGGTTCTGCTGCATCATTTATAAATCACATGGAAGCAGTAGGGTTAACAGACCCCATATAATTGGCACTAGTAGCTTACCTACCTTAGGCAATGTACTGCTGAGGATATTATCACAACCAAGCATTAGATCACAAACACATTGCATGAAGCCTACAGAGACAAGCCTTGCTCAGTTCATGCAAAAGATTCAGCTCAGCACAGCACAGCCAACACCTGTTATCAACCTAATCATTAGCAGTCCTGCAGACACAACCACAGCCTGAACTGACACCATGGCCAAACAGCAGTCTTCACCTTGTGATCTCTGTTTAGAGGTGCAGGTTAATCGCATATACCTGCAGACTTCTAATCACATAACTATAGCTGCATACTATCGATTTGTGCACCATGTGGTGCCTTACCAACTCCATGCCTTATGGCCGACAGGAAGTCCACTGAAAGTCCATCCATGGAGACATGATGAGGAAGCAATCCTTAGAGACCAGCCGCCTTCCACCCCCCCCAATCCCTGGAACATGGGGAGGCCTCCCCCATATAGGAAGATTTACTCCCTGTACAGTGGGGAGCATCGCTAACAGGAGAGTTTGAACTTGCGCGGTTGGCCAGATGAATCCGGCAAGGTGAGGGAAAAAGAAAAATTTCTGCCTTTCAGCATCAGTGTAACCAGCTGAGCAGTGAGGAAAAAAAGGAGAATGAGGCCTGGTGGGAGGTGTTTGACTTTATAGTGTAACCGGATCCTGGAACTGGGCGTGGGGGCGGAGCCAGCCCATACGTATATGCTGTCGTGCTTGTGTCAGGAAAGCATGTGTCGGGGGTGCCTATACATGAAAACGTTGATTGCGATACATGTTACATATCGACATGCGTGCCAGAGTGAGGGCAATGCTTCTAGCATAAGACCTTCTCAGTAACACCAAACTGATGACCTATAGGGGGCTTTTAAAGCATTGCCTATAGAAAATATAGGGTACTGAAGTCTGTCGCCATTTCACGGGCACCCACACAAATTTAAGGTTTGACATGTTGGGTATCTATTTATTCGGTGCAGCCTTGTCTTTTATACTATATATATATAGTTTATTGCATTTGTTTGCCTTAAAATTCACTTTAGTTTTTTACTGAAATTTTACGCTTCCTAGACCTTGCAGTAATATCAAGTGACAACAATTGGAACCACCACTATTTTATTCTCTAGGATGTCTGCTTTCCAAAAATATATATATCATGTTTGGGGATGTTATGTAATCTGGCTAAAGACAGTTCCCTGGTGGGCTGTATAAAATACATTGCTCATATCAACTGTCATTTACGGTTGTGTCACGCAACAGTTGTTGTGCTGTGTAATATTGGTAAAACCAGGTATATAAGTACAGTTAGTTCAAAACCCTGTGCTTATATAAAATATAGACCATCCTTCCAGTTGAGAACGCATACAAACTACACTACATTTTCAAGCAAATAATACCATTTACAGAGAAAATAAAACAGCTTTGGTTTTCCACAATGAATGGAACTGAATGCTGTTTTTTTTTTTCTCCATGCCCATTAGTATTACTATTTTGCCTCTCTTCTTACTCACCTAGTTATATTATGTTGCACTTGTACACAGTCCTGGCTTGAAAACCACAAAAAACATGTCTGCAAGGAAAGCATATCATGAGTTGCACACACACTATTTTCAGCTCATTACACTGATTATCACGTATACCAGATTAACAAGTGTTTGCAATTGCTCTTAATTTATCAAAAAATCTGTCATATTGTCTAGCTCAGGGGTGCCCAACCTTTTGAAGAGCGAGGGCCACTTTAGTGACTTGCCAGCTGGTCGTGGGCCACAATGAGCGTAGCGGGCAGATGACAGGTTTGTGTCCACCCTGCAGAACAGACACAGCCCACTCTACTCTATGGGCCCTCCGATCCGCCTAGACAGAAGGGGATGGATCCCCTTCTGTTTTTTTTAGCAGATCACATTGGTGGTAGGTGGGTGTAAAGGGGCACACGTCCATTTACATCTGCCGCTCCATAGAGGTGAATGGAGAGTCCGTTTGGGTCCATATAAAAACCAGACAGGTGGACCCGATCAGACCGATCATGTGAAAGGGGCCTAAGGCTGCGTTCACACTGATGCTCTGGGATTTACCTTCACCTCAACTGACCTCAATCTTCATTTCTTCCTCGCTGCTGTTGTTCCTCAGGCAGGTATGGCTGATGGCTGCTGCTGGCCATCCTCCAGGGCAGGTACTGCTGGTGAGTGCTGCTGGCTGATACTTCTGGCTGGTACTGCTGGTGGATACTGCTGGCTGGTACTGCCAGTGGGTACTGCCGGCTGGTGCTGCTGGCTGGTACCACTGGTGGATACTGCTGGCTGGTACTGCTGGCGGGTACTGCTGGCTGGTACTGCCAGTGGGTACTGCTGGTGGATACTGTTGGCTGGTACTGCTTGTGGGTACTGCTGGCTGGTACTGCTTGTGGGTACTGCTGGTGGGTACTGCTGGTGGGAACTGCTGGCTGGTACTGCTGGTGGGTACTGCTGGTTAGTACTGCTGGCGGGTACTTCAGGCTGGTACTGGTGGTGGGTACTGGTGGTGGGTACTGCTGGCTGGTACTGCTGGTGGATACTGCTGGTGGGTACATATGGTGGGTACTACTGGGGGTATCCCTGGTGGCTGCAATGCTGTCCCAGATTCCGGGTTCCTGACCCGCCATCCCCAAGCATCAGTGTGACAGGAGCATGCGGCTGCAGTAGAGAGCAGTGAAATAATATGAAGTAATTTTCTATACCTGTTCAGTTCCATTTTGTTTTACAGCAGCCATTTTAAACTAGTTAAAAGTTTTGTATAGAAGTTCTCACACACACATTTCTCACCAGATAAGCAATTTTGAGCAAAACATGTTATTTCCCCGAAATGACGCTTATTTATCTGCTAGCCAAGGTCCATTCTCGTCATGTATTTTGACTAATTATTCCTGTTATGGTCTTCATTGCATTGGTTATGAGAAATGTTTCATTTTATGTATTTCTGATTAGCAGAAAAAAACTATATAAACCGAGAAAATAAAAGCACTTATCAGATCTTTTCTGAACAACACCACTGCCTGTCTTGTGTTCTGTTCAACCGAATTGATCTCCGAGCTCGCTGAGACGAGGACCAACCCGGGCAGGGCTAGCAGTCTATCTGACCTATGAGAAGGGTACCCCAACAAGCAGTGCCAATGCTTCCTGTATAATGCTGACAACTTTCACAGAAGGAGAACATTTGGTATCACTTGGCCTGCGACAGGAGTCAGCACTATACAGGAAGCATGGGGATCTGCTATCTCTATTGCTGGCTCCGTTCTTTACACTAATGGGTTTGCCCGTGGGCCAGCGTTTAAGCACCCCTGATCTAACTCAATGAGTTCCTTAGACTTTAACCACCCCACAATAGTGCATCCCACCATCTTCACAGTCATAAGCCTTAATTGTTTGCCCAATGATATAAAATTGGCATGTTCATTTTTCAATACAAATGGCATTCACCACACACTTATGTGACTCCACCCATGTACTTATCCATTGCTACCCCCTATATTAATTAATAAATATATTGATGCTGCATGAGTCTGGTCAACCTCTGCAAAGATGGCATGCAGCATTTACTTTATACCTATGACAATCATAATATCCTCCTGTTCGCCATTTTACACAACCTGATCTTCACGGTGCCCTCCCCCAATTCAATTACATCTTGCCAAATTCAGGGTTATGGTTCATTAATGTATTTCACAGGAAGGCCCTATTCACACCTTTAAGCTCCAAAACACTGGAAGAGAAAAAACCAATCATTCTCTATGGAGATGGTTCACATCTCCACTCCAAGTTGCCTGAAGCCCAAAAAAGTTCTGGAGCTTTTTTTGTATCTCAGATTAAGCAGATTTGCTCGTTTTTATTCCCATAGAAATGAATGGAAGCATATTGGCGCGTGTTTTCTGCGCAATTTTCTGCTCAAATGAAAACAATGGGAAAAAATATTAATGATATATGGATAAATGTAAAATAAATACACAAATAACTAAAAATCATCAGAAATATTAAAATAAATGAATAATGTAATAATAAATAATAATGAACACATAACCTTTAAATAATATTAAAAACGCCTGAAACTGCCGTATGAAAACACGCAAAAACACAGAAAAAACACGTGTGAATGCAGCCTTAAGGCCAACTACAGCCAAAACATATTTTTTGTTTGGTTTGATTTGGAGAAAGCGGGGATGAGTTAATACCACTGTCAGGTTTTAATTTGAGCTTTTTTGCCCCCAAATGGGAAGATTAACCCAAATTCTTTTTAACAACAGCAAGTACTATATAATAGCAAGCAAGTACTATATAATATAATAATAATTGAATATCATTTAATTTATAATAATAAAATATATGTCTAGTATACCCAGAATTTATTAATATACTAATATCCAATTACCTGTATGGTAACGAAGATGATTTCTATGACAGAGAAGGCGATATCCATTGGTAACTTACATGTCATTAGAGTTACATCATAGCCAATTTTGAATACAGTTAGGAGGAGACTGCAGATCCCAAACAGAGCGAGAGAGGCTGCAGAAAAAGAATAGTTGGTACATGATTTTTAGTTTGGTCACATTGCTAGTGCAGATAGCTGCTGGCTATTCTATAATTGCAAGTGATGTGCACTAGGCACTGAGTATAACAAACCCTTTGGTTTAAATATTGACATTTTTGTTTGAATTGCTTCATTGCTAATTTTTATGTTTTTATTATTAATGTATTTCTAATGTTTTAAATATACTTACCTGCACTGAGCAGGTACAGTGCCTTGAAAAAGTATTCATACCCCTTGACATTTTCCACATTTTGTCATGTTACAACAAAAAACATAAATGTATTTTATTGGGATTTTATGTGATAGACCAACACAAAGCGGCACATCATTGGGAAGTGGAAGGAAAATGATAAATGGTTTTCAAACTGTTTTTACAAATAAATATGTGAAAAGTGTGGGGTACATTTGTATTCAGCCCCCCTGAGTCAATACTTTGTAGAACCTCCTTTCACTGCAATTACAGCTGCAAGTCTTTTTGGGGATGTCTCTAACGGCTTTGCATATCTAGAGAGGACATTTTTGCCCATTCTTCTTTGCAAAATACCCCAAGCTCTGTCAGATTGGATGGAGAGCGTCTATGAACAGCAATCTTCAAGTCTTGTCACAGAATCTAAATTGGATTTAGGTCTGCACTTTGATTGGGTCATTCTTACACATGAATGTGCTTTGATCTAAACCATTTTAGCTCTGGCTGTATGTTTAGGGTCATTGTCCTGCTGGAAGGTGAACCTCTGCCCCAGTCTCAAGTCTTTTGCGGACTCTAAAAGGTTTTCTAAGATTGCCCTGTATTTGGCTACATCCATCTTCCCATCAATTTTGACCAGCTTTCCTGTCTCTGCTGAAGAAAAGCTTCCCCACAACATGATTCTGCCACCACCATGTTTCACAGTTGGGATGGTGTGTTCAGGGTTATGTGCAGTGTTAGTTTTCCTCCACACATAGCGTTTTGCTTTCAGGCCGAAAAGTTTAATTTTGGTCTCATCTGAGCAGAGCACCTTTTTCCACATGTTTGCTGTGTCCCCCACATGGCTTCTTGAAAACTGCAAATGTAACTTGTTATGGCTTCCTTTCAACAATGGCTTTCTTCTTGCCACTCTTCCATAAGGCCAGATTTGTGGAGTGCACGACTAATAGTTGTCCTGTGGACAGATTCTCCCACCTGAGCTGTGGATCTCTGCAGCTCCTCCAGAGTTACCATGGGGCTCTTGGCTGCTTCTTTGATGAATGCTCTCTTTGCCCGGCCTGTCTTGGTAGGTTTGCAGTTGTGTCATACCCTTTCCATTTTTGGAGGATGGGTTGAACAGTGCTCCATGACATGTCCAAAGCTTGGGATATTTTTTTATAACCTAACCCTGCTTTAAACTTCTCCACAACTTTATCCCTGACCTGTCTGGTGTGTTCCTTGGCCTTCATGATGCTGTTTGTTCACTATGGTTCTCTAACAAACCTCTGAGGGCTTCACAGGGCAGCTGTATTTATACTGAGATTAAATTACACACAGATGGACTCTATTTACTAATTACGTGACTTCTGAAGGCAATTGGTTCCACTAGATTCTAGTTAGGATTATCAGAGTAAAGGGGGTTGAATACAAATGCACGCCAAACTTTTCACATATTTATTTATGAAACATTTTAATAAACCATTTATCATTTTCCTTCCACTTCATAATTATGTGCCACCTTGTGTTGGTCTATCACAGTGTTTCTCAACTCCAGTCCTCAAGGAGCCCCAACAGGTTATGTTTTCAGGATTTCCCTCAGATGAAACGGCTGTGGTAATTACTAAGCCAGTGAAACATAAAACATAAAATCCCAATAAAATACATTTACGTTTTTGGTTGTATCATGAAAAAATGTGGAAAATTTCAAGGGGTATGAATACTTTTCTAAGGCTCCGTAAGTATAGACATGTTTGTTATTTATTTATTTTATTTTTTAACTTACCTTTACAATCACTTTAAAAGGGGCAAGGCATTGCATGACCCATTTTACATATAAGGGTCATGGAAATCTGGTGAGTGTTCGGTGTTTTTTTTTTTTCAGAATAATATTTACCTATGGTGGAGATCTTTCCAAGCTTGGACCGGTTCTGTGACGTCAGCTGACATCGGCCTTCAGCCCACTGTCTGCTGAGAACGGGTCACAGGAGTGCAAAACGATATGCACTCCTGTGATCCATAGGAGAAGTACAGCCAAAGGAGCTTTGGCTGTACATCTCCTTTCTAGTTTTGGATACAGTGTAGAGGGATTAGAACACCTGTCAGTTTTTATTGCTGTCTGTTCCCCCAATAAGGAGATTCCCCCTATCTATTTGTCCTGTTTACCATCATCATTGAAAGTGAAAGTAAAAGAAAAGTCCCCAGAAAAGTAGTAGAGGGGAAATCCTCCAATAGGGACACTAGTTGTGGTGACCTGGGGGTCCCCAAGAGATTCCCTTAATTTGGAGGGATTTCCTCTCACTTCCTGTTTGGCTATGTGGCAGAAAGTGAAAGGAAATCTCTACAATGGGACACAAGCAACAACAAAAAAAATCTGACAGGGGTTATAACCTTCCCATGGTCTATCCAAAATGAAAAAAATAGTTTTGCCCATAGTTCTACTTTAACAGTGGAGACACTTGGGTGATTTGTCATTCACTGAAGAACTTTATGAACTATAAGAACACTGCACACTTCAAACTTGAATTCTTTTTTTTTTGCATATTTTATAGACATTTTATAATTTATGTTTAATAATTTAAGATATTTTGTGTGTTTATATGCACTGTATTGAAAATTTGGTACTTTTTTGCTCTTTATTAGGATGATTTGATTTTACACCTAGCGCAGCTATCTTGGACCCCAGAGCCCCCTTTTACTTACCTGCGCCCAATCTGCTCCAGTGATGGGCATGAGCCCAGCGACTTCAGACGCTTTCTCTCTCATCATTGGATAGATTGATAGCAGCAGGAACCATTGGCTCTTGCTGCTGTCAATCAAATCCTGTGACACGGGTGCGGGGGGCGTGGGACAGTGTCCGGCTGTCTGTGTCAATGGACGCAGCAGTGGGACTTGCAGAGCGTGCCCGCACAAGTGCCCCCAAGTAAAGTGGCCCGATGAAATGGAGGGTACAGGAGCACCAGTGGGGGGCCCCAGAGCAGGTAAGTGTCATACACATATAAAATGCACTACAGTAAGTAAAAGAGAACCTTTACAACCCCTTTAACATGTTACAGATTATATGAGAGTTGAGTGATTGGGTTTACATCTACTATAAGTTTTGAAATAGTTTTGATTATTTTTTAATATGATGATTTGGCAGGGTTCACAGATAGTGTAACTCCCCAATAAGACACAGAAGTTGAATCCGATGTAATTTGACTTTAGATAAGTGCAATACAAAGGACGATTTTTCCAGTCTTTGAAGGGTAAGAAGACAATGAATTTCATAAGCTTTCTGCAATGAAAGTAAAACTAAACCAGGCAAGCAAAAAGGAGCAGGTAGTGTCTAGCTGTACTAATTTGATGCAAAATAGGAGAGGAGAATAGAAGAACAGGCATAAAAGAAGCTGTTCTAGCAGCAAACTCCAATATCAATATCAAACATGATTTAATAATATAATACAATACCGTGGAAAAAAAGCACATAATTATGTGGAGCACAACTCTCTCCATCTGAAATGTTTGATTTTACTGTTATAAGCATACCATTAAATTATTTCATGTTCATAACTCACTAACAACTGGTCCTTCAAGACCTGAAAGACAAAAATAAAGAACAGCGACAAACAATGACATAACCTGTTTGCTAGTAAAGCCCGAAGCAAAAAAAAAAAAATAGGCGCAGGGCTGCATGCTGGGGGAGCAGGGGAATGGCAAGCAAGGAGTTACGTTTCTAGCCTGGAAGTGGGGAGGGGAGCTTCCTCATTGGTGGTGGGATGGACGGAGTGTGGGGGCTGGAACGGATGTGGAGAGACACGAGGCATTCGTTGCTGGAGATAAGAAGAAGCAGCAGTGATCTCCTGCCCACCCGCCCGCCCTACAAGCTGCTGGATGCGATGTTGTTCTGACCCAGTATGGCAGTTGAGACTGTGGAGGCATTGCCCATTGGAAAGGAAAGTTGGTCCCCCCGAGCCAATGTTGCGCGGCTGGGGGGGGGGGGGGTGTAGTCAACTGGTCTTTTTCCCGAGCCAGTGTTGCGCGGCTGGGGATAACAATAACAGGAAGAAATTATTAAAGTAATACTCATTCTGGATTGGTGATGGGATGCCTCCTAAGTCATGCGACCTAGTGTGCACGCTGGAACTTTGGGTTTTGTATTAGAGTTTATGGTTATTGTTATTTATTAATAAATGGCTGAACGGCCAATTTTCTCCACAACGGTGTCACGAGTCGTTTGTTGTAAAGTATTAAGAGTTATAATGGTAGAGTTCCATTCTGGTGTACCCTAGTAGAAACCATGTAGAAATCTCAGATGAAGCTCTTTAAGAAACTTTGAGCACGGCTAAAGATGTAGGTCTTCAAAGGAAGAATGCAACATCTCCAGTCTTTTTGGCTTCCTGTTACACAACCACCCATCTTCAAGTCAGAGATGCTATAAAATGTCAAACCTCAGCTTACATTGTAATTCAAAGAATAAACAAGACAGATACCGTACATATTTGTTCATTTTAGTAAATGCTGGTAGTCTCAAGTTTGCTTTGGTGCCTTGAACTTTTCAGTTTTTTCCATCTTCATTGAGTATGGTTTTGATAATAAGTCCAGTCAGCCAGTCATTGCAATGAACTTCCTTACCTCTGAGTTGCATAGGATTTGTGAAGATTTTGGCTATATCTCTTGCGTTTGTGCCGACTTTGAAGGACATAAAAATGTTCCTTCCTCTACTGGTTCCAGAATATTTTGGTTAGATGTTGAACGTTTTCACTGACATCTGTGGATGTTGGTGCAATTGATGTATCCAGGTGGAAGCAAATGTTGATGATCTTCAGGGAGAGAAGAGGTGGAGTAGTACTAGCTAGTGGTCTTGCATTGATTATTGCAGAGGATTCTGTGAGAAAGGTAATTAAAGCATACAGTCTGCAATTCAAATAATGCGCTCCCATGATCTTCCTATATGAGAAGAGGAGGGTTGAGCACCTATTAACATCCACTGTTATTCAAGAAACGATTGAATGGCGATTCCTTATGAGCTACAATAAGGGTGGCTACACAGTTGGACCTGATTTGCTTCACAGGCAAACGATCTGCGAAGGGCACTGATAAAATAGGAAGAGTCCATACCATAGGATCAATTATCTCAATATCAACATCAACAATTAAGAGGGCGAACAGTTTGGCCCAGTGTTTGTTATTGGCCATCACACCACTGTATTGACTAACAGGTATGTAAGGAATAACCATAAGCCAAAGATGTCTACTCCAACATATGAAAGGGTGTAGCACTGCAGAAAATGCCATTGTCATACCAATGATCCACAGCCCTGTTGACCTAGCACCCTCTCCAAACTGCTGATCTTGGTGTTCCACTTTTTCACTGTAATGCCAAAACAGTAGGACAAATACATGGTGGCAGCCAGAAACAATGACCGTATTCTGATAAAGATAAAGAAAAACACAGCGCTGACAGTAACCCCCACAGTGTGGTGTGATCTTTGCTGAAACAATAAAATAAATAAAATAAAATAAATAGATAAGAAATATGCTAGGTCAAAACCCAATATGTGCTAGATCATGTGCTATGAATTATGCTATATCATAGGCAGAACTTCATATATAACAAAATCCTATAACAGAATCATAAATTGCTGATCAGCTGAGAAAGCAGTTAATTTGTGCTTCAAATCAATCCATAAATAAATTCAGGTGGTATGATATCCCAATAGCAGTTCATAGAGATCCAAATCCCAAAAAGTGCTCAGTGCTTATCCCACAAATCCCAGGGTGATGGTGCCTTTAAGAGCGACAATCCTTTCATCATGATGTCCTTGATGACGCCCTGTGGGTGGGGCAGGAGACCGGACAGAAGACCCGAATTGCTTCAACGCGTTTCACCCCACCCACAGGGCGTCATCAAGGACATCATGATGAAAGGATTGTCACTCTTAAAGGCACTATCACCCTGGGATTTGTGGGATAAGCACTGAGCACTTTCTGGGATTTGGATCTCTATGAACTGCTATTGGGATATCATACCATCTGTATTTATTTATGGATTGATTTGAAGCACAAATGAACTGTTTTCTCAGCACATCAGCACTTTATGATTCTGTTATAGGATTTTGTTATATATGAAGTTCTGCGTGTGATATAGCATCATTCATAGCACATGATCTAGCACATATTGGGTTTTGACCTAGCATATTTCTTAGCAATTTATTTTATTTTATGTATTTTATTGTTTCAGCACAGATCACACCACACTGTGGGGGTTGCTGTCAGCACTGTGTTCTTCTTTATCAGCTTTGGGAGTCTCTTTATCCCTACACATAGCAGCTGCAGTAGACTAGACCCCTTGTTTTATCACATACATCAGCGCGGGTTGGGTATACACATATATACCACTTTATAAAATGACCGTATTCTGCTTTTTGCTGGATAAGCTGGCACTGCAATATTTCTGATGAAATGTAAGAATGGCAGAAAGGAAATCTGATCATCCTTCTTGTACCTTGAACACACCTCCTGTGTGCTGCTTGAAAGCTATAAAACAATTGGATTGTGAATCCGGCCTGCCATGCCTTGCTAAGTGGCCCGCACAGTGGACTCCAGCCAACACCTGTTAATTTTTCTCAGTGCCAAGTCTCCCAAGAGTAAACATCCTCCCCCTAAGTCCCGCGAGCAGAGCCAGCTTGTATCAGTGCATGTGCGGCCCGTCGGTCTCCAAGGAGACAAGAATAAACCTCTCTCGCTCTCTCTCCTCCACAATCCTTTCAGCGGCGCCGGCTTTTTGTGAGCTGAGTGCATGCGCGGCCTGTCGGTCTCCAAGAGGACAAGACTAAACATCTCCCGCTCTCTCTCCTTAGTCCCTTCTGTGGCGCCAGAAACTCCACCACTGACAGCTATGCCGCGCCGACCAGCTATGTTTTTTTTTGCTTTCGTCCAGCAGGCTGAATCCTGAGGGTGAATTTTTTGAGGACTTGATGAAGAGAGGCAGTGTTGTGCTGAGGTACTAGAGCTGGGCCAGGTAGGAAGGTAGGAGACGGTACAGATGTGAGGAAGTTGGGGGGGGGGGGGTGTGTTGGTTGCAGAGGTTAGAACCCAGGAGGAGGGGTGGAAATTTTATGTTGCACACTGTGCATGGCATACTCCTGAACCCTTCACTCTGTATTCAGCGCACTCCTGAACCCTGCACTCTGTACGTAGCACGCTCCTGAACTGTGCACTCTGTACGTAGCACGCTCCTGAACCCTGCACTCTGTACATAGCGCACTCCTGAACCCTGCACTCTGTACGTAGCACACTCCTGAACCCTGCATTCTGTGCGTAGCACGCTCCTGAACCCAGTACTCCATACATAGCGCATTCCTGAACCCTGCACTCTGTACGTAGCACGCTCCTGAACCCTGCATTCTGTACGTAGCACGCTCCTGAACCCAGCACATTGAACATAGAGCATTCCTGAACCCTGCACTCTGTACTTAGCGCGCCCCTACAGTAGATACATAGTCCTACAGATGCAACCGGCCCTTTGAGGGCAACCATACTGCTGATGCGGCCCCCGGTGAATTTGAGTTTGACACGCCTGACTTAGCAAGTTGTAGTCCTGGAATATTTTTTTGTCCTTACCATATATCTTAGGAAAGTGTTGCAAAAACAGAGCATCTTCTATAGCTTTTGGACTGCCATAACTTTGATCTAGTGGTGTGGAGACCTGCAGCTGTGTTGTCAACATGAACATCTCTTAGGCTCTTGACGTGCTTTGAAGATCGGTACCTAGCCAATCTGTTAACAAATTAAAATTTTCACCAGGAAGCATACACTAAAGGCAAAGTCTGAGTGACACGTCAGTACAGATTGGCCTAGGAAAGTATGGATTACCAAGGACATTTAGGCAAGGGAAGAGTTTGCATGGAATCTTTTCTGGAGCTCAATCAATACTCCAAAGTGGTGGTGTGGCTTGGACACTGATACTTGTTGGCCTAGTATACCATGAGTGTTTAATGTGTTGGGTAGAGAGAGCACTCAGTCTTCTACCAGACTGCCCTGCACCTGGGCTTCTTTTTTTTTTTCCCTCTTCCTGCAGCTCTCTGTTTACCTGTGACCTGTAGTCCTCTCCAGTCCTTGGGTTGATAGAAAATGCTCTTCTGGAGACTACATCCCCCATAGTTCCAGGTAGTTACTAGCAGTCTATTTCCTTTTCTAGGCTGCACTGCATCCAATTACAGTGTCTTCTGCTGTCTTGGGCAGTGAGATGGGCTCTTCTCAGGCTCTCTGTGGCTGCAACATAGCCTTATCAAAGTGTCCGGTCTCCTCTTTTATCCTCTCCCAACATGAGCGCTCCTCTGCTCATTGGTAACCAGGGAGAAGGAGAGAAACCATGTGAGTGGAAACAGCATTAGTAACAACTCCATGCGGCCATGGGCTGGGAATGACATGGACCCTGGACCTACATTTGTCTTTTTGTTTGATAACAATAAAGTTACTACTAAATATTCTGTATTGATACTTGATAAAAAAAACAAACAAATATTTTCTAGACAGCCTCATATAGCTTTCATTACCTTTTTCTAGCTTTCCAAGTGCACTGCTTAGTTGCCAGATAATCAATAATTTCTGTGCTTTCTGCTTCGTAACTCTTTAACCACCTGCAGACCGCCTGCCCGCATTGTATTGCGGACGAGCAGCGGCTGAAAGCAATGCGACGTATCTGTACGTCGCTGCCTACTTCCGGGTTCTGGGTGCACATATGCATGCCCCCCTGCTGGAACCTGCTGTGATTATATATAACAGGAGCCTGTCAGCAAGTTCCGGCCAATGATTCGTGGCTGGGACATGCTGAACGGCTATGTACAGTTGATATTCAACACAGAGCTCTGTACACAGAGAACGATCTCTGTGTTTCTCATCCCTGCAAACTTAGAGGCCAATAGTAGAAAGCAGCACCCATTACACATAGTAGGCACATATTTAACCCCTTGATCACCCTAGATGTTAACCTCCTCCCAGCTAGTGTCCTTAGCAGGGCCGTCTTTAATATTAATTGGACTCTGGGCAAACATTTTCTTGGGCCCCCCAAATTCACTTATCAACTATTTGTGGGCAGTATGGGCTCAAGATGCAGCTGTTGTGGGCCCCATAACATTGATTGGGCCCGGGGCAGCTGTCCCTTTTGCCCTGTGATAAAGATGGCCTTGGTCCTTAGTACAGTGACTCAGAACAAAAGAGGGGGAATCCCTGTAACCACACATCCATGTAGTCTCTAGAATCAGTGTAAGAGTGGCAACTTCAGCCTGGACTTCAGCCAGGCCATGCCTCCAAGATGTTTCACTCCACCCCTCGGAGCTTAGTCATGACTGTGTAACATTGTGAAAGATATATATTTCCTTTGTGCACAGTGTTGCCTGACCACGCAATCGCCAGTCAAAGTAGCACAATGCCGAATAGCAGAAAATGGCCTGGTCATTAAGGGGGGTATAAAACTTCCAGTGCTGAAGTGGTTAAAGGAGAATTATGGACTTGGAGAAATAATATATACAGACTCACCTCCATGCTGCAGCATTAGTCTAATGCTGCAGCTGTCCCCCACTCTAAGCCTGAGAGATCACATGACCACTGATCACTCAGTTCTCAGTCAGCTCGGAGCAGAGAGCTGTGACTGTCATTCACTGCTCTTCACTCTGCTATCTAGTGCTCACTGAAGTGCTAGGCTGAGGAGGGCTGAGCCAGCTTTGCTGATCAGGCATCTAGGTGGATCCCGACAATATAATTGGGATCCTTCCAAAGCCTGGAACAGCTCTATGGCATCACCTGACAGCAGACTTTAGATCACTTGTGGCTGATTCTTGATCACAGGAGAGCAAATATAAGTGCACTCCTGTGACCCAGAAGAGTAAAATGGCCAAAAAAGCCTTTGCCATAATTCTCTTTTAAGCTGTCTTAGAATCCTGCCAAATCAGCAAGTAATCATACTGTTTGCACAGGCTGGCACCTAAGGAGGTATGTCTTTGCAAGAAGCAGCATTAGAAACAGAAGTAAGAAGACAGATTTCTAAAACCTTTTGCACACTGTGCTTTATCTGCTATGAAGGTTTATCTGTGCCTCAGGAAGCACTTTGAATCTGCTCTCTGACTCATTCTGCATTATTCTCTTAGATCTTCTTACAAATTACACTGTTTGTGAAACAACTGAGGATCAGATTAAGGGCTCATGCACACTGCAGCTAAAAAAACTGCTTTTACAGGCATTTGAGCTTTTATTTCAGCTTGAAGAAGCTTGCACTTTTTTGTGCTCTTGTGCACATTTTTATTGAGCTTCTTCAAGCTCTTTTGAGCGCTTTTGAGCTCCTTTGAGATTTTTTGAGCATAAGGCCTCATGCACACAGGACGTTTTTGCAGTTGCAGTTTTTTGGCTTCAGAGATTTTTTTTCTACTGTAGCCATGTGCTCCCTTGAGAGTGGCTGGTAGTAGTGGTTCACCTTATAGCTGCCCTCAATCACACCATATTTCACACATCCGTAGACACTGACCAGGCCGGCTCTTGTTTGTGTTGTTTTATTTAGGGGAAATAACTTGGATGGGGATAAGGGATGATTGCGGGATGCCAAAAGAATTATAGTACAGGAACACCATATACACTCCTGTATATGTACACTTTCACTGCAGACTATCCCTCTGCAGACTATTACTCTATTACTTGCTGACCGTTTCTCCTACAGTTCTCTCTCCAGCACAGAACTTAGTAAATTATCACTCCATTATTTCTCTCCAGCACTGAACTTAGTTTCCAGCTTGAAAGGAAATTTATCAAGCTTCTCTGTTCCTCTCTCTTCACCGCGGCTAGCACATGGTGAGGCCTACTCTCAGCAGAACCTCAGGAACACCCATTACAGGCCAGGGATCACGGGTCCCTAAATGTGTAGCAAAAGTACTTGAGTGCTAGCCAGGCCTTTGATGGAATAGAACTCCCAGCCCATCCCTCTTCCACGTCCCATCGACCTGCTTTTCCTCAGTGACTCTCCTTTCCCTGAACTGGCTCCCAAGGCTTCCACAGACTATCCACTATTCCTCTCCCAGCCTGCTCCAGCACTTTCTCTTGCAGTTCCCAGGGACCATCACTCACCAAACCGGTGGATCACTTTAAAGTCTCTCACTGTGTAGCACCTCCGCTGTTCTCCTGTTCCCTGTGCAACTCCAGGAATCAGATACACTCCTGGTTGCCCTCGAAACTCCAGGCCCCAAGGTCACCCTCCCCAGACTGTGGACTCCTGGGTGGAGGCCTCCACAGCGCCTCTGCTACATCTCCAGACTTCCACCCGACACTCTCCCCAGATTGGGTTGACTCAAGAGTATTTATGGAGGCCTGCCCCCTGCCAATCCTGCTCTCTAGAATACTCCAGATGGTTCCACCTATCTCCCAGCTCTCTGACCAAAAATCCTCCTCAAGGTTTCTAGCAAAGAAGTGGGGGGTTCTGGTGACCTCATCTGTCAAGTCCACTCAATCCTCCCTGAGCCTCTCCTCCCGGCCCAGATCAAAACATTCAGGTCTGCTTTTACATTCAGGCCTGACCAAACTTACCTCATCTAGCAAAACCCTGCTCAAAAAACGCACCTACACTATGGGGGTGCTACACTACAGTCAATAAACCCCCCATCATGTTATCCTATGTGTTCATGCACACATAGGCTGTTATCAACTGGTTTGGGCAGTGGCATTTTTGAGCTGTAAAAAAATCTAAGGCTAGTGGGTTCCGAGAGGAGTTTTTCAGCTGTAAAAACGATCAAAGGCTCAAAAATGCTCAAAAACGCTCAAAAATATGGCTCACCAGCGTTTTTGGATGCTTTTGATCCATTGAAAAAAAAAAAACGCTAGTGCTGAAAAATGCTCAAAAACGCTAGTGCAATAACCATGAAATAAGCTGAAAAACTCCTGATGTTTTTACAACTTTTTTTAAAGTCCTGTGTGCATGAGGCCTAAGCGTTTTTGTTTTTTTTCACAAACTCTCCTAGATAGTATTTTCTTAACCACTGTATAAACAAAACAAAAAGCTGGAACAAACGTTCTTGCGCGTTTTTCGAGCTTCTTTGAGCTTCCCTCAATAACGCGAGTTTGGTGGGGGGTTTTTTCTGCCTGTAGGAGCATATGCCTGAAAAAGCCATAGTGTTCATAGACACATTGGTTAACATGGTGGGGAGTTTCCAGGCAGAAAAAAATCAGAGCTCAAAAGCCTGTAAGAGCCGCTTCTTTGAGCTGTAGTGTTAATGAGCCCAGTTCACTGTTTTATTTTTGATGTGCCTAATCTCATTAGAGGTGCATCTTCCTACAACTGTGAAAGCTGTGCATGCTTTGGAATTTTCTGTGTATTTTTTTTAGTGTTTCTAAATACCTTTATTTAATATATCCAGGTGGCATTTTCGGTCCCGACCACCTAGGAGATGAAGTCATTAGGCTATCCCCATGGACTCCTGGGATATCTGTGTCATCTTCAGGAAGCCTAAGGCCTCATACACACGGACGTTTTTTTGACGCTGGCATTTTCTGGCATTTTTTGCAGCTCTCCATGTTAGTCAATGGCACCATAAAAACGCAGAAGTTTTTGAGCTGTAAATGGCATCGGCGTCAGTGAGCTGAAACTAGAACCCACAGCCAGCGCGTTCTGAGGCTGTAACGTTTTGGCGTTTTTTGACGCCGACGCCGCAAAACACTCACTAACGCCAACTAATGCCGTACCGGCGTTAACCGGCGTTTTTTGACGCAGACATTTTTAGGTTGAAAAATAGCAGAGGGATGATTTTTTTTTAAAAACGCCTATTGACGCAGACGCTCACTAACGCTTACTAACGCCGATGCATAACGCCGTTGCATAACGCCGGAGAACGCCGATTTTTTTTCCTTGACGTCGGGCACGATGTTTTGCTTATTTTTTAAGAAATGACCGTGTGTATGAGGCCTAATGGTTAAATCTCACGGGATTTCGTTACGTAATTGGAAGGAGTAACCTGTAAACAAACTGCACCGCACAGTGTCATTACTATGCAAGCGTGAGATGGGGAAGTGCATGCTGGGTAAACAGCTGCACCTTATCCTGGAAATGGTAGCAGGCTTCAGATGCCCACATCCTCAATGACTACTTCCTGCCTACTTCTGAGACCATATAATGTATTACTGATTGATTTAAAAGTAACAAGCATGAAGACAGTTAGGGTAGTATCCAAATATTAGTGTACAAGTACTAGCAATCATGGGGGGGCTTTTACACAAAATTTGATTATGGGGACTGGAGCTCCGCTTCCGATTTCCCTTGAGCTTGAAGCGATTGTAAACCCGAAAAATCAAAAATAAACTGACAAGTGCACCTCATGCTGTAAAGCATAAGAAAGCATCTGTCCCTAGTCTCACCTACCAAGGAGCAGCCAATCATTTTAAATCCTCCCCTCTCTCCATAAACAAAAAGCGACACATGAAAAAATATGTGTCGCCACACCCCCTCACTTGTGATTGACAGAATACCAAATAGTCTCATGCACAAGTTGTGGGCGTGTGCAGCAGCTGCGCACATCACATCCACCTAGATCACTCCCCTTACCTCCTCCGGCTCCCCTATGATTGGATGGTCCTCGCTGGAGCAAAGTTGGTAAACATGAAGTCAGGTGTCACCCTCCTGGATGTCCTGTTGGTCGGGTAGCCAGGTAGCTTTGTTGCTTGGGCAACAGGAGTGACGTGCACGCACAATTCCCGAGCCAAACGCACTGCTTAGAGGCGCTATTGTGCTTGTGATTGTGGGGGGTGTACAGGTTGGAGGGGAGTCAGTGATGTCATGACTCCACCTCCTGAGCTCCAGCCAGTGGACAAACCCACAGACTGGAAGCATTAACAGGGCTGTGATGGGCACCCAGATTATAAGAAAGAGGTACAGATAATGCAATATAGACAAGGTGCATGTCTTTTAACCAGGGGTGTTGCTAGGTGGGAAAAAGACCAGGGGCTTCAACCCGAAGGTAAATTTGATGTACCTGTGCCCATCAACGCAGCCTCCCCAGTGGCCATCAGCGCCACCTCGCCATTGCCTATTAGCTCAGCCTCGCCAATGCCCATCAGTGCAGCCTTATCATTGCCCTTCAACTCAGCCTTACCTGTGCCCATCAGCACAGCCTTACCAGTGCCCATCAGCGCAGCCTCACCAGTGTCCATCAGAGCAGTCTCGCCAGTGCCCATCAGTGCAGTCTCGCCAGTGCCCGTCAGCGCAAGCTCACCAGTGTCCATCAACGCTGACTCGCCAGTGCTCATCAGCACAGTCTGCCAGTGCCCATCAGTGCTGTCTAGCTAGTCCCCAACCTTACCAGTGCATGCCATGGGTAGAGGTGAGCCACCACCCACTGGTTTACACAGAGCGGGGATCTTCCACTTCCCAGTGTGGCCGCAGTGTCCACTAAGTCCTGTCTCCTGGTCCCAGCATCGGACCAGTGTGAAGTCCATCTTAGGAGCTGGTCCACTGGAGGCGGGACTTCGTCTGTCACTTGGCCGCATGGGGTAGTCCTGCCCTGTATTGCCAACCCCAGGCCTTGGGACTCGGGGCTAATAATTTTAAATGACAAATACCAGACATGGGGTTTCTGGGGGCGCACTTGGGGCTATAGCCCCCTTCAGCCCACCCCCCCCCCCCCCCCCGCCAAAGCCAGTGCTTTTAACATTCCTTATTATGGGGTTTACAACCACTTTAAGGAGTGATAACTTGCAGCCATTTTTGTGATTTGACTTTTAAATTGATTTATTACATTTGCTGTTAATATGACATTGACAATGTCATAATACCACTAGTAGTGTTAAGCCATGGATAGGAGATACAACTGAAGCCGTTTTTTACTAAGAGGAGTTCACTATATGCCGAGACAGTGTGCGGATGGGTGATGGGTGCCATTTTGTTGTAGTCCTTGATGTATCTGACGAGCCAGTATTCAACCTGACCACAGTACAGTACCTGCAAACATTGTGGCCAGTTGGGTGAGATAACAGATTGGGGCATTCCAGCGGTATCAATTTTATTTGGTTTTAAAGGCTAAGTTCACTTTTTTTTTCTAGATTCCAGTTTCCCTATGTACCAATATACCATTATTGTACCTCTTTTGCAGCTAAGAAAAAGCTTTCTTTATCTTCTAGGACAAGAATTACCTCAGCCTCTAATTTGTTCCATAAAAAAACTCCTCCAGTACTTTCTGGCATCTGTCCTGGTATTTGGGATATGAAAACTGTTGTTTGTTTTGTTGATGTACCTGGTACATCATTTGAATTCAAGTCGTTGTACCGGGATGATGCCTGCAGCTGCCAGTACCCCGTTACCGTTTTTTTTAGAGCCGACAGTTGGCTCTCTTGTAATAACAAGCAGGGTGGCTAATCAGCCACTTGGTTGTTATTACAAGCAGCGGAAGGGGAAGGCCCCGGCTTCCGCAGCTCGCTCTGCTCTCCTGTCCCACCGGGAGATCCGAGCTACAATACTAGCTGGCACATCTGACAGCTTGTCCGGGATCTGCTTTGATCGGGTAACTATGGTAACCTGGAAGTGATGACATGACATCCCTTCCGGTTTACCGGCGCCATTTTTTAAAAAAATCTAAAGTATTCAAAAACGGAGCTATGAGTAAGTGCAAAGGAGGGATTTAGGGTCTTATAGACCCCAGTTCCCTCCATAAAGTGTGCCTATCACGTGCCTATTTCTGTCACAAGGATGTTTACATTCCTTATGACAGCAATCAAAGTGATCAAAAAATAAAATTTAAAGCAACAGTGTAAAAAAAAAAAAAAAAAAAAATTAATGATTAAAAAAAAAAAAACAATTTAAAGTGCCCCATGCTAGCATGGAAAGGTGGACGTGTGTGTCTTTCCCACACGCACATACACATGGGAGGTACCGCCGCAAACATCGGATCATGGGCAGTAATTCTAGCACTAGACCTCCTCTGTACATCGAAAGCGGTAACCTGTAAAGGCTTTTAAAGCGTTGCCTAGCGATAGTAAAATTTACGTCCTTTGTCACCGTTGTGCGGGTGTGTGCAATTTCAAAGCGTAACATTTTTGGTATCTATTTACTCGTCCTGACATCATCTTTTATATTTTACAAAAAAATTGGGTTATGTATTGTGTTTTTGTGCATTGAAATTTTAAAAAGTGTATTTTTTCCCCCAAAACTGCGTTTGAAAAACCTCTGCGCAAATACCGTGTGACATAAAAAATTGCAAAACCCACCAATTTATTCTTTAGGGCAGTGATGGCAAACCTTTCCATGATGCTCATGCACTCTGAAATGTAGTTGAGCATCATGGGAAATGTAGTTCCAAAACATCTGGGGTGCCAAGGTTTGCCATCACTGCTCTAGGGTCTCTGCTAGAAGGTCTGGGTGTTGTAACTAATTTTCTAGCAAAAAAACCACAGATCTTCACATATATACAAAAAGTGCCAGAAAATGCCTAGTCTTCAAGTGGTTAAGTCAGCAGCTGACTTCATTAACACACACCCTGCACCTGCCCTCTCACTCCAGGAGATTGCTCCTGCCCATCTCTGCAGTAAGGGCCAGTTCACACCTAGGCGATCCGACTTCAGAGACGACTTTGCTAGGCGATTTGAACGCGACTTCAAGGCAACTTCAAGGTGACTTCAGCGTGGCTTTTGGTGACTAACAATGCAACCTGAAGCAACCTCCATGCCAGGTGACTTTGCCTGTGGCCAATCAGAGAAGAGAGGGAGGGAGGTTGCCTTAAAAAAATATTTTCTTTTTCCTGTAAAGTTGCTTTTTCATAGACGGTGATCCAACTTGGAAGTGACCTCCAATGACTTCTATGGGCTCAAATTGCCTAGAAGTCGCCTTGAAATAGTACAGGAACCTTTTCTGAAGTCGCCCTGAAGTTAGAGCGACTTGAGTAGCGCATATTAAGACGGCTCCCATTCATTTCGATGGGATTTCTGATGTCAATCGATTTGAGGCGACTTGGGGCGACACAGTCGGATCGCAAATTGCCTAGGTGTGAACCGGCCCTTACATGCAGCCATTGTCAGTGACCACTGTTCTCCCTCAATACATAACCAGTGTCTTTCTCATTTTGTACTTTACCTTCTTCTTGCATCAATCATTCATTTGGCAGCATGTGCAGGAGCTGAGCAATCACAAAACAGTCAATGTGTAGCAGAGCTGTAGTATTGAAAATGGGAAAAATGGGAAAAGTCTGGAAAGCTTGCCATACACTATACAATCTGATTGCGCAATCTCTTTTAGATCTACCATCAACTATGTAGTGCAAGGACCTGCATGATTGGGTACAGAGTGATTGGATAGATAGGTGTGTCCTACTATTATATAGTTTTTTTTAATCTAAAGAAGATTTTACAGAGATTGTACAATCAGATTGTATGGTGTATGGCCGCCTTTAAATACCTAAAATGAACTAGTCACATTTCCAGTGCAATTAATAGTTAGTGGCACCCCAAACACAGAAGCAAAAGCACATTTTCCCGCTTGCAAAAATATGCAACAAATTCAGCAAAGCGCACAGTAAAAAAGGTGCAAACTGCAACACACAAATGCCTCATGAGCTACTTTGCCACATTTGTTGCACATATGAAGTCACAGTGAAATCAAGGTGTGAATGAGGCCTGAGAGTAAAATTCACGTGTTTACACAAGAACAATGACAACTGAATGTCTCCATCCACTTTCACCTGAGCAATCTATTCAATTTTATCAAATCAGACAGGCCCTTGCACATAGCTGTAGGTCTAAAGGAGATTGTACAATCTGATTGTACAGTGTATGGCTGCCCTAAATTAAGAAAAAGGAAATTGGATAGGAAGAGAGGTGGTATAGTAATAAGGGAGGTGTGGTCCAGAGAGGTAAACACACCCTATTCCGTGATGCAGTAAGGCATTGCATGATGGGATATGAAGTTTCCTGGATTGTCACATGATACAAGAAGTGATGGGCTCAGAACGCCTTTTTTTTTATCATTTTGAACAGAGAGGTGCAGATTTAAGGCTGCCATGGACTAGGTAAGTGAGCTATAAACACATTGGGATTGCTTGGGCAGGAAAGACCTTAGACAAAACTTATATTTACCATGAAAAGTAAAATTCTGTTTGAAATTAGCCTTAAAGGGGTTGTAAAATCGCAAGGTTTTTCACCTTAATACATTCTATGCATAAGGTGAAAAACCTCCTGTACTGCAGCACCCCCCAGAGCCCCACTTTTAGTTACCTGAACCCAATCGTTCCAGCGTCAAGGACGAGCACAGCAGCTCCAGCCAGTGTCTCGGGTCCTCATTGGATAGATTGATTGCCATTGGCTGCTGTCAATCAAATCCAGTGACATGTGAGTCAGGGGGCGAGCCCGAATCTTGCTGTCTGTGTCAATGGATGCAGCAGCAGGACTCGGGGGCGCACTCTCATGAGTGCCCCCAGGGAAAGCTCTTCTCTGAGGGGGCACCCGGTGAAGGGGAGGAGCCAGGAGTGCCGCTGGGGGACCCCAGTAAAGGATGATTAGGGCCGCTCTGTGCAAAACCCTTGCACAGAGCAGGTAAGTATGACATGGTTGTTTTTTATCACTTATAGTATCACTTTATAGCCAGCTTTTGTTTAGCTTAAAGTGGTTGTAAACCCAGGAAAAAAAAAACCCTGCAAGACAAGGGCATAACAAGCTAGCTCATTATGAAATACCCTAGATCAAGGCTGTTGCAGCGGTGCCCGCACATCGCTGTGACAACGACATGTCTCCCAGAGTTATTTCCGGGTTCGCAGGCTCCGGCGCTGTGACTGGCTGGGGCCGCGATGACATCACTCCTGTGCATGTGCGCGGGAGCCGCTGGACACGGCACGGGCCCTGAAGAAACGGTACCAGTGGGCCATTTCTTCAGTGTTCTTCCGTGCGCATGTGTCAATGACGTCGGTGCAAGCATATACAGTGAATACCTCCTAAGCTGTGCAGGTTTTGGAGATATTCACGGTACCTACAGGTAAGCCTTATTATAGGCCTTATTTTAGGCTTACCTGTAGGTAAAAGTGGTGTAACAGGGTTTACAACCACTTTAAGTTGACTCTAAATGACAAAGAGGTGATATACAGAGTACTGACCTCTTAGATACAGCGCCCCAGCATGGTGATCCAGAAGTATGGCAGATTGTTTCTTGCGTGTTCTCAGTAGATAGAAGAGTATCCATATTGAGCTGCAGAACATCAACACTAACAAGAAGATATCCGAGTTCTGGGCAGGCATGGAACTGAGAACCACGCTGCTCAAAAATGCAGCACCCAGAAAGATCACATTCATTGCCATAAGTCCAGAGAATAGTCGGCCAGATCCTCTTGCCCTCTTATGGTGAATCACAGTGGAAGTGCAGTGCCGGTGAAGCCAAGAGTGCTCATATCTTAAGTTCACATGATCGTGGGCAACATTCTGATCGAGATCTGTAGCTACCATATCTAGGAGGAATTACAAATAAAATAAAATTTGAAATCAACAGTGCTTAAATTTAATTACACAAACATTATATTACACAACATATGAATGGAAGCTAATTCTAGTTTCTTGTACAAGGGATGAGTAAAATAAGAATCTACAGAGCATTCAGCAAGTTTGCTCCAAGCCAGGTCTGTTGGGAAAGGCCAATTTTTCTTGCTGACAAATCTTATATCAGAGGATCTCCTACTAGTTCATTGCCTGCACATCAAAGTGCCAGCAGGTACCCCAAAGAGGGAGTAGCGGCCATCTCCAGTATAACAGTGGTGCCCTCATATGATCATCACTATTCTATGTCCTTATTAGGCCAATACTGTCAATGGGGTAGGGATATTCTCCCACAGGGCTGGTGCAAGGATTTTTGACACCCTAGGTGAAACCTCATTTTGCCCCCCCCCTCTGGCCCCACCCCTGATTCCACCCCCTTTCCCCTGCCCAGCCTGATCAGCGCCAATCAAATACAGCCTGATCAGCGCCAATCAAATGCAGCCTCCCCAGCCCCCATCAAATACAGCTTCACCTGTGCCCATCAAATACAGCTTCACCTGTGCCCATCAAATACAGCTTCACCTGTGCCCATCAAATACAGCTTCACCTGTGCCCATCAAATACAGCTTTACCTGTGCCCATCAAATACAGCTTCATCTGTGCCCATCAAATACAGCCTCACGGGTGGGGGCGGAGGGGAGGGTATTTGGCAGATCAGTCACTATTTATATATACATTTGGAAATGGCATGTGATAATACAATCTCTTTATCTCAGACAGACAGTGTCAGTTTTTACATGAACCAATGCAGAGCTGCCAATAACAGATCAACAGTGACCAGGCACCCTAGGCGGCAGTGCGCCCTAGACGGCCGTCTACTCTGCCTAGTGGTAGAGCCGGCCCTGTTCTCCCATTACTCTCTTCTGCATTAAAACATGGGATCCCCTCTGGATCCTTCTGGGTGAACAGAAGTAACCTAGGGAATGAGAAACTTCCATTTTAAGGCGCACACTGTCAAGCTCTGCTACATTCAGTAATAAACAAGTAAGTGGCCCCATTTTATCAGGTCACTATAAAGCCAAGTAAATGTAATATTTATCCATCTGGAGAGGTGGAAATGGTTAACATTTTTTCCATACTTGGATGAGACATGTCATAAAAACAATCAAATTCTAAAATATTTTGCTAAATAACTAGTACATACTTGAGAAAGTGAAACGTTCAGGTAAGCCTTATATTCCTTTCAATATCCACACATAAAGTAAATCAAAGGAAGCCAAAAACAGAGTCATAACTCTCCCCTGAAAGTCCTGAAGGTGTTAATTAGTGATGAGGTCCAGATTCCCGGTTACCAAGGGTCTGAGGCAAATTTTGCATGTCCGATGTTCATTTTGAGCAAATACATAGTGAATTTTGCTGGGCCAATTTTTTTGTAAACGTGATGTCACATGATGTCAGTAAGGGGTGGTGCCACTGGGTGATGTAAGCTGGTGGCCCGCCCTTGCCTATGTAAGAGATGTCAAAACGAAGAGACAGCATAGGGCAGGTAGCCTCTGATAAAGGCAAAGCGCTTTTTCCCATTTTTCTATTTTTTGGGTCTGTCGGGCGGCGTATAAACCTGATGTCACGTGACGTCAGTAGGGGGCGGTGCCACTGGGTGACGTAAGCTGGTGGCCCCACCCTTGCCTATATAAGAGCTGTCAAAACGAAGAGACAGCATACGGCAGGTAGCCTCTGATAGAGGCAAAGCACTTTTTCCCATTTTTCTATTTTTTGGGTCCGTTGGGTGGCGTGATTGAGGGTGGATTACATCGAGATTTGTCAAAAATTGTCTCCTGTGGTTTTTACTTCTTGACACTTTTTTGGTGAATGGGTACCCGATACCCATTCATATGGGGGGGCGGGATCTGGGACGGCTTCCAGATTCCGATAAGCCCCCCTCCCGCAGACCCCGACAACCACAGCCCAGGGTTGTTGGGAAGAGGCCCTTGTCCCCATCAACATGGGATCTTACATCTGTAGGACCCTTTTCACACTGGGGCCTGGTTCGCTGTAAAGCGCTGCTTGTTTTAGCGGCGCTTTACTGCTGTCTAAGCAGCGCTTTTCGGCCGCTAGCGGGGCACTTTTAACCCCAAAAGAAGGGGTTAAAAACTCCCACGTCGCAGCGCTTCCGAATCGCATTTCAGGCACTTCAGAAGTGGTTTTGGAAAAGCCACTGCTTAGACAGCTGTAAAGCGCCACTAAAACAAGCCGCGCTTTACCGTGAACGAGGCCGCGGCCCCAGTGTGAAAAGGGTCTTACAGATATATGTTGAATATCATTTTTTTTTTCTGGGGGGGGTGGGGAGCGCCACATCCCTGACATGAGTTTGCCACCTCCCTGAAATGAGCTTGCCACCTCCGTGAAATGATTTTGCCACCACCCTGAAATTAGTTTTTGCAGTTTGGGATGTCTGTTTTATTAGTTCTGATAAAGTGCTGCTTGTTAAAGATGAGTGTGTCTGTAATTAGTGCATGCAAAGGGTTGATAAAAAATAAAACTATTCTCTTTATTGAAATGACCTGTTGACATGCTGAGTGCCAGTAGGGTGGCATAGAAGATATAAACAGGAGAAAAATATTATCAAGGGTATATGCAGAGAAAATGAGCAGTAACTTTTATTCCTCATGCTGCCCTCCAGGGAAACAGGTAAAACCCCATTTGAATTCCATCTTGGTAGCTGTGTCACCTGCCAAAGAGTTTTTTACCTAGCCCAACATTTAGGCCTCATACACACGGACGTTTTTTGACGCCGGCGTTTTCTGGCGTTTTTTGCAGCTCTCCATGTTAGTCATTGGCCCCATAAAAATGCTGATGTTTTTGAGCTGTAGATGCCGTTGGCGTTAGTGAGCTGAAACTAGAACCCACGGCCAGCGCGTTCTGAGGCTGTAACGTTTTGGCCTTTTTTGACGCCGACGCCGAAAAACGCCAACTAACGGCAACTAATACTGTACCGGCGTTAACCGCCGTTTTTTGACGCTGACGTTTTTAGGTTGAAAAATAGCAGTGGTAATTAAACTCACTTGGTGCCTTATCTGCATTAAAGTAGCCTCAGAACCTGTGTAGGGTTGCCACATCATCCCTTTAATCCAGGACACATATTAATTACACAGGTTCTGAGGCTAATTTAGAGCAGATAAGGCACCAAGTGAGTTTAATTACCACCTTAATCAGCCACAGAACCTGTGCAATTAATATGCGTCCTGGAATAAAGGGATTAGAGTTGAGCGAACACCTGGACGTTCGGGTTCAGAGGGTCTGAACGAACTTTAGGAAAAAGTCCGGTTTCTGTACCGAACGTTGCCGAACTTTATCCCGGACCCCGAACCCCATTGAAGTCAATGGGGACCCGAACTTTTAGGCACAAAAATGGCTGTAACAAAGTCCTGGCAAGTGCTAGAGGGCTGCAAAAGGAAGTAAAATGGGGGTAAGAGTAGGGCAAGTGCCCTACAAAAAAATGGGGATAGGGAAAATAAATTAAAATCAAATTTTAAAGAATGGGAAGGGGGCGGGGG
>BLSH010462272.1:46362-59152 GCA_018402905.1 Glandirana rugosa | reverse complement strand
GTGAGACATGGCGAGGAGTGTCGAGTCCGTCAGTCACTATCGTATATCCTTCTTTTTGCCTATGATTCACGTCTGACAGTATTGCATTTTTTATAAGAAATAAATTTTACGTCAGATGAGTGTGTTACATCTTCAAGTTTTCCGTAAGTCCTCTTTAGGGGCGTCCCAGAGGTTCGACTACTTGTTAGCCAGTGTCCGCCCACTCGGGAAGTCCCTTTGGGAGGAGTTGAGGAATCGAGGAGTGTCGTCGTCGCCCACTGCAGGTCCAGCCAGGAAAGGGGCATGCGCAATGCCGTTCACACGGAAGGAGCCGCCCCACCTTGGATAGTGCAGTGGTGTGATTTCGCTTTAGTGTGGTGACGTGATAGGTTCCACCCCGCCGAGGAAGGCACACTTGCCGTAACGCGTACGGGGAAAGGACCGACCTGGACGTCACCCGCTGCTGCTGTGAGGAGCTAAGGAGTTGAGGAGGGTTTCCCTGAAGGGCTCACCCGCCTGTGACCGATTGTTCATCAGCTTGGAGACCCTGCGGGGATTTCTCCTGAATGCCTTTTGAACTTCTACATTGTGTGAGTAGACTGCATTTTAAATAAAGAATATTTTTTACGTTATGACAGTCTGCACTTAGTATCCGTTTTTCTTCCTATATGCTATCACTGACTGCCTGAGCTGTGAGGAGCGGTACAGAGTGAGGATAAGGAAGTCTATTTATCTGCAAGTGATCTTCTACAGGATTTAAATGCATTTGACCCTCTAGTAAAACTGGGGTCGAATTGGGAGGTGAGCACAGTGGATGTTGGTGGAGGATTTGTGTCACCGTTCATATTAACCATTTGAGCACCGTGGGATCTCATTATTACATCCTGTTGTACTGTGGACTATATTTACTTCTTTTATGACTGCGCTCATTCCACCCACTCTTGCCAAAAATCCCACAAAGTAATGAGAGATAGTGTCTGACACATGCACTAGCACCACAAAAGCAGGTTCTTGTCAAGCTGCTATTACCAATATATGACACTTAAGGAAAGGAGGGTCAATGGTATAGTGAAAGGAGCATGATCTGCAAATCGTAATCAAACCTATCAACAATCTGGAGAGAGACTCCAAAAAATCTTGGTCCACAAAGAGCAAGTTGATACATGTGTAAATGTGAGTTGGAAAGACAAGGTTTCCCCCTCTAAAATGGGGCTTTGAAGGCATACAAGTGTGACAATTGTCACACTCGTATGCCTTCAAAGTCCCATTTTAGAGGGGGAAACCATGTCTTTCCATTTATCTCAGGGATGTGGCTACATTTAGCTATTTGAACCTCCAATTTCTGTTGAGTAAACATTGTGAGGTGTGGAAAGACAGCTGTAATCTTTATCATCAGACTGAAGTGCTCATCAGCAGTTGACAAGGAGATATTGCTTTAGTGATATGCAAAAATGCTTAAGGAAGGCAAATGAGTGGGTGGAATGACCTGATGATGTGTCTAGGAAGGGATCAGGGCTCACATTGAAGTTGCCTCCCAAAACTAATTTGCCTTCACTAAAAGAGGAGAGTTTCTCCAATACTGAATAGATAAAGGTAAGTTTTGGGAGTTGAGGGCATAAAGTGTAGCAAATGTATATTTTTGGTGAGTTATTCTACTTTTAAGGAAGACAAGCCGTCCATTAGGGTCTGCATAGTGTTCTATCAGGACAAAGGGGACATTTTTATGAATTGCAGTTGCTACACCTCTAGATTTAGTTTAAGGTGAGTTACTTAGATAGCACTGTTCACAAGTACTCTGTGAAAGACTATTTATATGAAGTTTGCAGGTAATGTCCCCTGCGTTTTTGGGGTCTTGGGGAGGGGGCCTTAGCACCCTGTGATTTCTATCATTTTCAATATGATCCAGAGGCTTCCAGCCCAGGATCTCCTTAAAGATGCCTTGTAATGTTGGGATGATATCTTTGGGTGAAGATGCGTCCGAGAGGCCCCGTATATGAATGTTGGCCCTCCAGCTCCAGTATGTGTAGTCGTCCAGTGGACAGAAGAGAGATTCAATCAGTTTGTCTTGTGCAGTGCATTTATCCTTAAAGTGGATGTAAACCCTCACATATACCCAATGAAGTGAACAGCCTCAGATGATACACAGAGATAAAACAAATCTCCCTACATAAGTGTTACATGTATATCTGCTGTCTTCAACTTTATACAGTATATTCTTTAAAAAGTTCAGATTGTGTTACAGTTTTCTCTTCCTGTTCAGCATTGGGAGTGGATTATTGGCATGCAGCCAAGACAGCTGATTGGAGGAAAGGCACACACCCCCCTCCACATTGACAAAGGAATGAAGTAATGGGCAGAGCTGTGCTCTGAAAAGTCAAGCTGTCTGCTAATCCATTTATAGAAACCTCCCATGACACAAATTTCAGGCTGCTTTTATCTCCTGTGTCAGAGAACTTGTCAAATGTTATCATGCTCATAACAGAGCTGCGGAGCAGGGGAAAGACATGGGTGCTTTGGGGAGAGATAAGAAAACACTGCAGACATATGTGCTCAGCTCAAATTTCATCAATCAGGTTTACATCCACTTTAAGTGACTAAAGAGAGGGATTAATTTCATCTAGTTTAGTCTCAAGAGACTCTACTCTGCCACCCACTTGTATCATTTTAGCTTGTAAGTTTTCATTTTCCTGTTTAAAGGCTATCTCTACCCTGCCGATGAATCTCTCCAGGTCATCTTTAGTTGGGAGAAACCTAATTTAAATTTAAGGTCTCAATCCCTGATAATGTTTCCCATATCAGAGCCTCTGTCTTGTGCATCTGAGGAGCAAGGAGAAATATGAGGAAGAATTGAGGCAGCTCCTGACTTTGGTGAGGGGATAGAAAAGACAGAGCGCTCTGGCAGCAGCTGAGTGAGATGTGGATCCCGCTCTGGCGCCATCTTGGTAAAGTTGGTGGGCTCCCTGCAGTGGCCTGTTAAATAGGTGTATATGCAGCTGGAGCGATTCCTCAGTGAGCATTATGGTTGTGGGAACATCCACTGCTTATGCGGCATGCCCAGAGTGCGGTTTGTCTCTAATGGAGCCACTGTTGAAGCTGTAAGGGAGTGGGTAGAATAGAGCCCAAACACTGCACGTCATCACTTGCTCATACCGAAGCCACGCCCCTGACATTTTTGGATTTTACCTTATATGATTTTATTTATGACTTGCTGAATTGCTATCATGTTACATTACTATTAATATTTATATTTATTAGTCTTGTTCTTATCTATTTTTGCATTGGACAGCAAGGGGCAGATTTATTTTATAAATATATATTCTTTATTTTGTCATTCAGTGGACCACATTTTGTAGGTAGATTCTGTCACTGGCTTGGTCATACTCCAGGTAGCGAGGGGTCAACTAGTTGGCCAGCAGACGATGGATTTTTTAAACAAGACAATTTTGGCTATGACCAGTGTTTGTCTTTATTCAGGTTATGACTGGCAATTCTACACCTTGCTGTTTTTGTGCAATATGCGATTCTCAAGCTGCCGGATTCTTGTGTGTGTTTCCTCTTGTGAACTGGGTAAGGTATATAAGGCTTGCGGCTGCAGTGTCTGTCATCCCCTTGACAAAGTCCTACTTGACAAAACATGTTGGAGTGGAGTCTGATGTTGTAAGCAGAGTGTTGTGTTGATCTCTGTGTCCTGTGAGCAGCTTGGTGCTGGGAGGCTGATGGATGTCTCCAGCTGGTGCTGAGTAGTTTCACAGTATCCATCTGCATGTGTGGTTTTATTATATTATATGCCCAGTGTACTGTGAGTATATTTTATTTTATGTTATTTATTTCAGGTAATTATATAGTGGCGTCAATTTATGCAGCACTTTACATATACATTGTACACTCACACAGTCCCTACCCTCAAGGAGCTTACAATCTAAGGTCCCTAATGCACATTCATACATACACATACTAGGGCCAATTTAGACAGGATTCAATTAACCTACCAGCATGTCTTTGGAGTGTGGGAGGAAACCAGAGTGCCCGGAGGAAACTATAGCAGAGCGAAACCATATCCCTGTTCTTCTCTATGCTGTAGTTTCACACACACTTTCCAGATGTTTGCAGAACAGTGATATAATATCACTGTTCTGCAAACATCTGCAAACTGTGTGTGAAACTATAGCAGAGCGAAACCATATCCCTGTTCTTTTCTATGCTGTAGTTTCACACACAGCTTCCAGATGTTTGCAGAACAGTGATATGGGTTCGCCCCGGTTTTTGTTAAAGTGTTACACAGACTTTCCAGATGTTTGCAGAAGAGTAGTTCAGTTAGTCCCGGTTTCATTTAAAGTGACACACAGACTTTCCAGATGTTTGCAGAAGAGTAGTTCAGTTAGTCCTGGTTTCATTTAAAGTGACACACAGACTTTCCAGATGTTTGCAGAACAGTAGTTCAGTTAGTCCCGGTTTTATTTAAAGTGACACACACAGTTTCCAGATGTTTGTAGAACACTGATATGGGTTCTCCTGGCTTATTTATACTTTTTTGACACAGTTTGAAGATGATTTTAGAACAGTTATATGGCTTCTACCGTTAATTAATACTTTTCAGACCCAGTTTGAAGATGGTCCACATCCACCTCCATTTTTGCTTTTTTTAGGTTTTTATTTTTTTTAAAATGCTTTTAGTTATTTCCCTGTCCCCATTTCTTTGTAGGGCACTTGTCCCACCCTTAGCCCCATTTTCCTTCCCTTTGCAGACCTCTAGGACTTTCCTGGACTTTTTTACAGCAATTTTCAGAACTTTTGTTAAAATTACCAGAACCCCGGACCCGAACCTGGACTTTTTTTGAAAAGTCTGGGTTTGGGTCCGGGTCCCGGACACCCCAAAGTTCGGTACGGACCCGAACTTTACAGTCCGGGTTCGCTCAACTCTAGTCAGGACTGTGTGCAGGCCAGTCAAGTTCCTCCACCCGAAACTCGCTCATCCATGTCTTTATGGACCTTGCTTTGTGAACTGGTGCGCAGTCATATTGGAACAGGAAGAGGCCATCCCCAAACTGTTCCCACAAAGTTGGGAGCATGAAATTGTCCAAAATGTCTTGGTATGCTGACGCCTTAAGAGTTCCCTTCACTGGAACTAAGGGGCCAAGCCCAACCCCTGAAAAACAACCCCACGCCATAATCCCCCTTCACCAAATGATTTGGACCAGTGAACAAAGCAAGGTCCATAAAGACATGGATGAGCGAGTTTGGGGTGGAGGAACTTGACTGACCTTGCACAGAGTCCTGACCTCAACCCAATAGAACACCTTTAGGATGACTAAGAGTGGAGATTGTGAGACAAGCCTTCTCATTCAACACCAGTGCTTCATCTAACAAATGCGCCTCTGGAAGAATGGTCAAACATTCCCATAGACACACTCCTAAACCTTGTGGACAGCCTTCCCAGAAGAGTTGAAGCTGCTATAGCTGTAAAGGGTGGGCCAACTCAACATTGAACCCTACGGACTAAGTCTGGGATGCCATTAAATTACATGTGTGTGTAAAGGCAGGCATCTGAATACTTTTGGTAATATGGTGTATATGAGAGATCTGCTGTCGATAAACACTCACTTTTCACTTTGAAGTATGTGCTTGGACATTTTGGTATACATTGTTGTTTCGTTTGTTAAATGTTTTTTAAAAACACATATGAAACTTGATTGATATACATATGTACAAATATCCATTCTTTTTTTTATTATTATAATTTTTCACTATTTTTATTACTATATTTTGGTAATTAATTGTATGGGAGTATATTCCTTACTCAATACTAGTTCTGTGCTTTGTATGGAATTGACATATATTTTGAAAAAAATGTAATTACCCAAGAGGTGGGTCCATGTGGGCATCTTGATATACGTTTTGAAATGGGCATATTTTCAATGGTTCCTCAAATCCTAAGTAAGCATAATGCAGAAATGTAAAAGGAGTTAAAAGACAGGCACATTTTCATATAAATGGCACGTGTCCTTCCTGTCTAAAGTAAGCCACCCTCTCTCTAGAGATTGACTGACTGCCAGTGCAATTGATCACCTTAGATCTAGAGCCATCTTTAGATTTAGTTATGAGTTAGCAATAAATTCTCTTTCACAGAACTTCTTCCAAAAGTATTTCATACAGCTGATTAATAGGTAGCAAATAATATGCATATTAACCTTCAATTTCTCACTTTTACTTGCACAATAAGTGTAGTTACAATTAGGAACAAAATGCAAATTGGGAATAATATAATTATACAAGGTACCTACAGAGCTACCAAACAATGAAAGCATTAATTCATTAAAAGCATTATTTGTTCTGCAGATTACTGAGGTTTTTTAAATGTGCATCCAATTATGCAGTCTCGGATGTAGGTAAATTAAAATATTCTTAATTAAGCTTATTTTCCAGAGCTGTTATCCAATAATAAATAATTTATTTTATATGCAGGTATGCATGGAACTCTTGTAATTCTACTGCCCTTTAGTCTCATCCTGATCATTTTTGGAGGAATGACTGGATTTGTTAGTATACTAGCAAGGGCATATCTGCTACTGCTTTTAACTGGAATGTTTTTTCTATTTGGAGGTAATGTATGGATTTCTTAAGAAAAATAAATTATATTTTTGAATTTATGTTATTTTTTACTGTAGCTTATATTTACTATTATTATCTAGCTGGCATTATTAGAAAGCATAATTAGAAATGTGCTGCACATATAACAAATACAGACTTGTTAATAAAAGGTAATACAAAGAGCAACAATGATACACAAAGTGCAGTGATTCATTAGATCAAGCCATCTTTAAATCATATTTAAACCCAAGAGTAAAAATGCAATAAAATGCAGCTAACAAGTCTTTAAATTTGATGGCTGCATTTGTTTCATTTTCAAGCTAAAAACATTTTCAGCAAGTACAGAAAATAGTCCTTTTTACTTTGTGTGAACCTACTTGGAATCATAACACATTGCTATTTTCCTGCGTAAACTACTTACCGCGGTGACAACCATAGCTCCCTCCATACATACAGTGGAGAAATTAGCCTGGCCATCCAGTGACGATAAGTATATTATTTGCAGGATTACAAGCTAAAAAAAAGCAGAAAAGTATATATTTTGTTTGTTTTCTGGTTTAAATACAATTTAAGTAATCCAACCAGTAAGAAGAAATTCTAAATGGTCATTGCACTTTGTACATTTTCTTATTAAATAAGCATACAGTACATACTTTTGTTTAATTTTTTAAATATTACGTTAATGTTGTAGGAATGTATTGTTATTTTTTTAAATAAAAAAAATCAACTTAATGTAAACAGTGTTATAAAGGTGTATTCATGCATTAAAAACCTTGTTTTTATTGATAATTTATAATTTACTATTTACATGAGGGCATACACTGTGATTCTTATTGCACTGTTTACTGGGACATTCTGCAGTAGAGAATTGTTGCCAATGTAAACATTTAGCATCAAGGGTAGATTTTTAAGGACTTAGTCACATGCTAACTTGTGTTTAAGGGCTTTTCTGCCCTGTTTTATTCAAAAGAAAGTTCCTTTACATCAGGTTTCTCATGCAGGTGTTCAGCATAACACTGGATACAATACAGAGCAAACTTTGGTTCACTCAGACCACAGTCTGTCTCCGTACAGACAAAATAATGGCCAGACAGGCCAGAACCCAGACACATACTGCTAGTGTGTCCGTACATACAATGCTGCCTACTGCAGTATCACTCTCTTAGGTAGGGAGGGGCATTGACCAGAAAGTAATAGCTTTATGCATTACATATCTACATGGACAGTTTAGGAAGTTCAATAGAATAAAGATAAAAGGTGATATCAGAATCTGATAATCCTCCCTGGGGTTGATAAAAGGATTGATAAAACTGCTCAAAAGTAGTTAACACCTCCTGGGAATCCTCCACTGTGTGTCCCTGAGGAGTCCGCATACGCAAAATAGATATTGAAGTATAGGAAGGTTGCCCCTAAAAGAGTTAAAAGGCAACTGTTTTTCTCCCTGAACTCAGAAATTCATTTATGTTGATGCAGTTGGCTCTTACTAGATTGTTCCACCAAAAGCAGACGATACATACGGAAATATTCCTGCCATGCCCCCTAATTAACAGTAGACGGATGACGCACATATAAGCTTTCCGCCAAGGTCACGTGTTCCCCTGTTCTCGTCACCTTAGCCTCCAAAGCTCCAAAAAAATCCTTGACTTCTTTCATAAATGCTCCACTGAGGGTAGCCATAAAGGGATTATAAAGGTACAATTAAAAAAACAAATGTGTCTATACTTACCTACTCTATGCAATGTAACCTCCACTTTTCAGATCCCCCATCGGAGCTCCCGGCCCCTCCTCTCTGGCCAGTGCCCCCATGGGAAGCCGCTTCCACTGACACAGACAGAGGGACTCGGCGCCGCCCCCTGCTCTCTCGTCTCTGGCTTTTATTGACTGCACTGAGAGTCAATGACTCCCGGTGCCTGAGTAAAGCCAGATCTGGAAGTGAAGGGAGAAAAGATCTGCAGATATGCATGTGCTGGATGGAATGAGGTCTCAGGTAAGTAAAAGGGGGGGGGGCGTGAGGGGGGGATGCTGACACCTAAACATTTATTACCTTATTGCAAGGAATGTAAAGAAAAACTTTACAAGCACTTTAAATGCCTCCCATTGGGTAGAAAGAGCAGTATCCAAAATATTTTCTTCCCAGCAAATCAACAGTCTAGTTTCACATATTCTTCCTGCAAAACAATATGTGTTCATATGCCAGTGTCTAATCCTAGGTCAAGCACCCAACTGCAAACCAACATCCATAGGGAAATGGTCAGAATTAGCCCTTGGCAAATACTTCACATTTTGTATCAAAGAAATCCGTCCATGTGCACAATAACATTTCTATACATGAAAGTTTAAATGGGGTTCTGAATGGCAAGAGAATTCCCTAATCATGAGATTCCAGTGTGGCCAAACATCCACAAGGGCATAACTCTCCAACCATGCTGACAGCAAAGGAGAAACCCCTGATGTAGTTCCATGGTGATCCAAGGCGACATCAGAAACTACATTGAAACTTCCCAGGAGTAAAAAAAGTCCCCTCTGCACCAAGATAACCATAGCCAAAATATCCTCCAAAGGTTAAAAAGAAAATGGTGGGGGAATGTACATACTCACTATAGTCCATTTTAATTCATAAGATATGTATATTCAGGGATTTAGTAACCAAAATAGCAACACTTCTAGAATAGGTAGAGTACTCTGCATGTATAATATTGGAGCATTTCAAGGCCATGAACATGTAGCCCTGCAAATGGGTTTGCTGGAATAAAATAATATGTGGTTTAAATCTTTTGATATAACCAAAGATTAAAGAGTGCTTAAACTTAGAATTTAGGCCCTGGACATTCCAGGACAATAATTTCACAGTTTGTGCCAAATGTACACAATCATGAACATCCGATAAAGCATATAATGTACCACCCGAGCTCCATAGTCATAAGGCCCTCCCAATCTCAAAGTTTCACGAATAGCACCATTAGACCTAATCAGAACATAACAATTATGAGCAGGCAGATAACACACTCTGGAAAACAGCAGAACAATCCCCCAACACCTCACGCTCCCTACACACCACCCCAACATGTTGAGTGCTGGCCATAACATAATACTGAAATGATCTCGAGGGTCAAAATATCTTGACAGACTACACAAAGTTTGTAAAGCAGCAAGGAAATAGTACCATAGGTCTGTATAATAGAACAGAGACTGAGGTTTCAGCAATAAGGGGAGCAAGGCTTTCATTACTGCTTTTTACACAGTAGAGCGGGGGGGGGGGGGGAGGGGAAAGAGGGTGAAGGGAAGGAGATGGGAAGGGAGGAATGAAGGAAAAGAAGAAGGAAAAAAGTGTGTGTGTGTGCGTGGGGGGGGGGAGGGTGCACACCAACACCCTCCCCCCACCACCTGGAAGCCAAACCATGTAACCCCATGAAGAAAATGTAAGCATCAGGACAACCTCAGTCACATAACAGTCAATTTGCATTGCTGAATGCCATAGGAGAGACAAGAAAGGCAGTCTGGAGATCAATCCTCCCTGCGATCAGCAGCTGCATTAGGGTCCAGCCAGTGGGAAACATCCACTGGGGTGTTGAAAAATGTACCCACCATCCCGAGTTTTTCAGGGTATAATGTATTCTAGACCAAGTGGCAATCTCGTAGCCTTTTTTTCACATGAACAAAGCTAGCATGTTCCTTCTGCTTAGCTGCAGAGAAGTCAGAGTATATGATATTCTGATTATTATTATTATACATGAGCTCTCCCATAGATCTAGCTGCACCCAATATATTTTCTGTCTCTGAAGTGTAATACAAGGACTATTAGCAACTTGGGATGGGCTCACAGCAGGGGGGCTCACATTGGAATATGGTGGGGTCTTTCTATAGCAAATAGGAAAGAGAAGGTGTCATCTTCCATGTTCTCCCTGAGCCAAGTCCTCTGGTTGTTTACCCTCTGCTCCCTCCAGAAAGTTCTCTCTTTAACAGATTGCATGTCCTGTTTCAAGAAAGAAAGCTAGACACGGATGCTATCAATGTGCTCTGAGAGAGTGGATTGGCAGAGCTGAATGGCTGACATGATTTGTTTCAGGGAGGGGCTCATACTCCTCTTCCTCCTGCTGCTCTCCTTCTGCATCTGTCCGGGGCAGTCTGTAAAGGGAGTGTCCCCTTTTGAGGGTATGATTTCTAAGGGGCAGAGGGCTTAGTGCCAGAGGTCCAGCTAAAGGCTATTATCCTGTCCATTTCTGCAGCACCTCTTCCTCTCCACATGTCTCCCAGGCCGCTGCCCCCACCATATCGTAGGCCCCAGGCAAACATAGCCAGGAACTTAGTCAGGCACTTAGCCAGGCACCTAGCCAGGCACCTATTACTTTATGTAACCACATTTTGAAATACAATTCAAAATGTGGCATTCAAATCACCACAACGTATCCATAACAAAAAGCAACATAGTATGCCTTCCCAGCGCACACACACACACAATATATTCCCAAAAAAACCTATAAAAACGAATAAAGATGTTATCAAAAAAAGATTTATAAAATACCTTGGTCTTGGTTTCCGACACTTTGGAAATCGCGTTTGATGTTACTGCACCTCACTGCTGCCTCAGAGTCATTCAAAATCCCATGGGAATCTACCCCTGCAATTGGCCGGGTGCATTCTCATGGGATTTTGAGTGATCAGCTTTCCCAGGAGGCATCAATGAGAAGCTAACATCATCCATGCCACCTGAAGTTCCGGATTTCAAAACCAAGGTATTTTTTTTCGTGTAGCATATTTTTTTTTATTTTATTTTTTTCTGCATCAAATTTTATTTGAATGGTGGGTAGCTGACAAGAAAGCAGTTCTTCCATTAAAGGCCCCATTACATTTACAAGTACCATTGGCACAAAACACAAACACACAGTGACAGCGTTAGCAAACAAGTGTTGTAAATAAGCAGTGTGGAAAAAAATTACCATGATACCACAAAATACATATGGTATTTCCATGGAATTATGATATATATCCTATAAAACACAACAATATGTCATTGTCTTATGGAACAGAATGTAAATCATACTTAAATACACAATATTCATAATCCAAATGGTAGAATGGCTAAAGGATAAAGGAAATCTGTTTCTATCTACTGGAAAAACATCTTAGTCCCCTGAATGCACACTGCTCTCCAATCAATAATTCAGTAAGGTTGGCAGGTATCCAAATTCTTTCTTAGGGCATCTGCATGCTTTTGCTGAAAAATAAATTCTAGCTAGTACCATGCTGGTTTCTAATAGTATAAAAGTGCCAAAACAAGTAAGAACAAAAAAGCTGAAATGGAAAATAAGATGGAATAGACAGAGCCTGACCATTTATACAGTTATCTTCAGCCTCAAATATTGCTTTCCAAATCTGCCTCCTTCTTTTGACAGCATGTTCTAGGCAAGGGCTTTAAAAGTCATGGTATGAAACAAACAAAAAAAGTGGCTCATTATAGATAAGTAATAACAGAAAAGCCTTAAAAGGCAGTAACAGCCAAATATACTGTATGTGTATATTTTTTAGTGTGAGTGAAACTTATGAAGTCTACAAACTATGGTATATACAGTATATTTGAAAATTGATCAATCCTGATTTACTGACTGCCTATTTCATTTCTTGAGGCGCTAAGTACAAACACCCCGAATATGACCATTTTTGGGAAGCAGACAATCCAGGGTATTTAAAAAGAGGCACGGTGAGTTTTTTTTTTTGTCACAAGTTTTTGAAAAACGTGGAAAGAAAATGAAAACGTATTTTTTTTACACAAAGTTGTCAATAAGATACAGTCCTGCTCACCATTATTGGCACCCATGAAGTTTATGTACATATTGTGGAATATCTACTGAAGGAAATGTATTAAATTAACCAACATATTACTACAGATAGCTTGTGTTTGACAAAAAACTGTAAATGATAAATAACATTTAAAAAGATAAACATTATGAGGAAAACAGAGAAAACCATAATGCTTGCCTTGTCAGTGGTATTGGCACCATTTGCTGCAAATCAGTATGGAAACCCAATTTGGCTCACCTGTTGCAGATCTCAAATGAGGATCACCTGTGATGAATTGCCTCCACCCATGTGACCCAAATTAGCCAATAAATGAACATTTTGGTTTTATAAAAAGCCACCTGTTATTCCCTCTTCATGTGTGACAATGGTAAAGACAAAGGAGCTGTCTGACGACACCAGAAATGATTTGAAGTAATTTGAAGTA
>BLSH010462272.1:23926-45790 GCA_018402905.1 Glandirana rugosa | reverse complement strand
TTAATATAAGGTTTTCTGAGTGATACGGAATATATTCTATGTAACCCCACAAACGAAAGGTTTTACAACAGTAGCAGGTAGCAGGACCACGAGGTCCCGGAGGTTTTTACATTATCCTTCAGTCCTTTAATCTACGTATCAAATACGGGGATCTTTAGGACTTCATTGAGGAACCTAAAACCCGGAGAGATACACCGATCCGACGTGTTTCAGAGTGTGTACACCATAGGTGGATGAACCTTCTTCATCATTTTACCCACGGTTACGACACACAATATCTTTATGTCAGGACGAGTGGTAATAACCGTGGGGAAGTACAAAACGTATTGACTCACTTACAGAAGTCTTTATTTTCCTTTACATGGTTTAAATATAGTCGTCCTAGAAAATTAACCTCCAGGTTTCATATTAAAAGATCCTGCTGATATAAATTTGGTACATTTCCTTTTATTTCTGAAGACATTCACTCAGTTATGCAAAACATGAAGGGGTGCCAATAATGGTGAGCAGGACTGTATTTCTATAACACACAGCATTGGCACCCATTTTACTACTTCTTCCAAGTAGGTGGATACCACATGTGTGAGACTTTGTGCAGCCTAGCCACATAGAGAGGCCCAAAATCCAAGGAGTTACTTCAGGATTTCTAGGGGCATAAACTATGCATCTAATTTCCTGACTTCCTATTACATTTTTGGAGGCCCTGGAGCACCAGGACGATGGACGATGACAACATTTTGGAAAGCAAACACCCCAATGTATCTTATATAAGGCATAGTGAGTCTTTTGGAATATAATTTTTTGCCACAGGTTTTGGAAAATGTGGAAAGAAAATGAAAGTGCAGCAGATTGAATAATTTATTAGTCAAAAATGAAAATTAGCCACTCAATTGAAATAGGAATAAAAGTGCATATCGAGCTTAAGCCGGAGTTCTGTAGCTGCTGACTAATATTAGGACACCTACCTATCTTGGAATCCAGTGATGTCAGTGCCCCAGGTGATGTTTCCATTGGCTTTTGGGAGCTGCCATCACCATTGCCGGTAAAAGAGCCTGGCAGTGAAGCCTCACAGCTTAACAGCCAGGTCCCTACTGAGCATGCGCGAAGCATACTGTGCTTCATTATAGCCCGGTGGCGGGGGGAGGAGGAGGGTGGCCGAACTTCTGTGGCTGCGTTCGCCAGAGGTAGAGAAGGGTACCTGTTAAAAACGGATACCTGCTCCCGCCTTCACCCTGAAAGGTGCCAAATGTGGCACCAGAGGGGGGGAGGAATCAGATAAGTGGAGGTTCCACTTTTGGGGGAACTTCGCTTTAAAAGCCATCATCCATGAAGGTCTGCATCATCTGAGGCAGATGGGAGCAACACTGCTAATATTAGGAGATACACAAGCTCAAAATTAGAGGCTACATCAACTCAGAAGCGAGTCTGATAGCATGGGAACTTGGCCGATGACATCAGATACTGACGGGCATGGCTACGCATTTCGAGGCGGCAACGCATCTTCCTCAAGCCTGTCTTACTGAGGCATTCCTACACTCCCTGAATATGCAAACAGTGGCTAGAAAACCCCACCCACTGAATTTGGGAAGCTGGAATAAACACATAGATATATGGCTGCAGCTCAGAGGTTCCTTGTCAGGGATAGGAGGGGCCACTAACTGCTGCATGTACAAAGAGAGAGCCATAACATATAAACATAGACATATGACTATGCAAAACTAGAATTGGTGGAAGTCAACATGTTTTTAATATCAGATATTTCTAGACTGTTGAGACTAGGTTATACGGCAGACATCTGGATACGACTGGGGGTAGCCTGGAATGCCAGCAGAGCAAGATTACCCAACAGGGTGTTTGTAACAAGGAGTCATAAATGACATATCCTCTCCTGAGGATGTTCTCGCATAGGCTTCCTGATGTGATGTATGGGGGGGCAGAGGAGCATTAGCTCAAACCGCCTGGTGAGGTGCAAATTAAAATGACTGATTTCCTGACTTACAACAACATCAAACAGATGTGGACTGGAAGTTGACCTGGGTCAAGGCTGGTGTTCACAGACTAATGCTGCTTCCTTGTGGAAGACAATAACATACTTCCTTGAGGATGTTGGGGGAATAACATACTTCCTGGTGATTAGAAAGAACAGCCCCTTATAGCTTCTCATTGGAGGGTGCTTGTGTGGGTTGTGTCTGAGTGTGCTTTAACCAGTTCAGATACGCGCTATAGCCGAAAGACAGCTACAGCGCGGATCTCAATTGCCCCTGCGGACGTCCATGGACGTCCGCCCTTGTGCACGCTCCCCACGTGCACTCGCAGCCTGCGGCGGCACACTCTCGCGGCTGCTGCATGCTGCGTGGGTGTGCCCGCGGGTTGGGATGGACTTGATGTCCGCCCGAGACCCGCCGATCACCTGTAACAGCTGCAGAACAGGGAACCGCAGATGTAAACACGATGGTCCTCCATTCTGTTAAGGGGGACATAGCAGATCTACTGATCCCTGTCACTGTCCCAACCAGCCCCGCCCCCATACAGTTAGAACACATGCAGGGAACACAGTTAACCCCTTCACAGCCCCCTTAGTGTTAACCCCTTCACTGCCAATGACATTTACACAGTAATCAGTGGATATTTAAATTTCTGATCGCTGTAAAAATGTAATTGGTCCCAGATCGCCGCCATTACTAGCAAAAAAAAAAAAGTAAAAATGCCATAAATCAATTCCCATAGTTTGTAGATGCAATAACTTTTGCTCAAACCAATCAATATACGCCGATTGCAATTTTATTTACCAAAAATATGTAGAAAAATATATATTGGCCAAAACTGATGAATAATTTTCTTTTTTATATTTTTTTGGGATATTTATTATAGCAATAAAGTAAAAAATATTGTTCTTTTTTCAAAATCGTCACTCTTTGTTGGTTTATAGCGCAAACAAATAAAAACCGCACGACCGCGCAATTGTCATTCAAAATGCGACAGCGCTGAAAGCCTAAAATTGGTCTGGGCAGGAGGGGGGTTTAAGTGCCCAGTAAGCAAGTGGTTAATAAGTGAGGGCAAATGATGAGGCCCCCTCTTTTCTCACTAAGTTCAGCTGAGAGACACTGAACACTGATGATGAACTCACACAACGTATCATCTATGCTCTTTTATTTCTATATGCCCTGTAATATTTGTGTTAGTTTTTCTAATTTCTTTGTAAATAAATAAGACCTTCACTTCTTTGAGCATTGTGTTTATTTTTATAGCTAACATTGTTATTATATCATCACCATTAATATTATCAGAGCTTTGATAGACTAGCTAATTATAGGAATGTACAAGATAATACATAGTTATAAATTAAGTAGGGGAAAGCCAGAACTCCTCCTATTTATTTCCAATCAAGGGATTAAAAAAAATTTAATAGTAATGCTAATAAGTGATTGTTCACGCCGATAATATCTCAACCCAGATAACAATTATCAATAAAAAGCTTATCACCATATTGAAAATCACACATGATAAATGAACCACAATGAGACACTCTTATACACTGAGGTCATTAGAGATCATAAGAAATGTCAAACATATCCAATTTTAGATGCATAAGCTACAGTATCTCACATAAGTGAGTACACCCCTCACATTTTTGTAAATATTTTATGATATCTTTTCTTGTTCAAGTATTTTTTTGGTGGTGTAACATAGGTTATACATCAATGGATATTTTACAAACCAGGAGAAAAAATACCAAGCTAAAATGCTGAATGGTATACCCAGGAGATAGGTTATTAAGGCATATAATCGCAACAAAAGTGGTCTGTATCTAACAAGTAAAGGAACATACTCAACAAGTCAAGCAGGTAGGGTAAGATGAGTGTGAACAATGTAGACTATAGGCTATAGACAGGGAAATGGAGGTCATAGAAGGGGAGGTGGAGGAGTATAGAGTGGATACCGTTACGCCCCTCTCACATTTTGAATGGTAGTCAGTGGCAATTGGAAGGTCCGCTACCCCAACTGGGATCCGGCATGTGGCCCTGCGTAGGATGGGGAGCAGGGACCTTGTAGTTAATTCTAAGTGGTGTAGGTGGGCAGTTGATAGTGTCAGGTGAGACACGGGGGGTGTGGGTATCAGTTGATCTAGGTGAGAGAAGCCTGAGGGTGGAGGGAAGAAGGCAAAAAAAAAAGGGGAAAAGGGGGAAAGGGGGGGTCTCCAGAGGGGGGCATGTAGCCAAGCTAGTGTACGGTGGGTATCGCCCCAAAAGGGTCGTTTCATCCATTGTCAATGATCAAAATCTAGTCAAAACTTGGGGGAGGCCATGAGTGATCCAGAGCTTCCAAAGCTTTTCGAATTTGGAAAGCTTATCAAGATAGATAGCTTCCGTTTTGGCGTGTAGGAATGCCTGTGTGATCCTAAGTCTAATGGGTGTCATAGACAAGGAGGGGGACTTCCAAGCTTTAGCAATGGGCTGTTTGGTCGCCGTTGTAACAAAAAGTAGGAGCTTAAATTGCCTGCATGTCAGTGTCATAGGTTTGCTATTCAGGAGGGCCACTGCTGGGTCAGGCGATAGAGGCGTTTCAAACATGGTGGATAGGAGTTGGAAGACTTCAGACCATAAGCTACGTGCTATCAGGCAATCCCACCAGATATGCATGTGGGTGTCTCAGTCTGCACAGCCACGAAAGCAGTTGTGGGGGTAAATCGGTAGGAATTTGGAGATCCTGGCGGGAACCAAGTACTATCTAGTAAGCACTTTGTAATTGGTCTCTAGGGCTAAGATGTTGGGCGATTGGTGGTCTTGAGTGAGGGTTGGGAGGCGGGTATCAGATAAGAGGGAGTCAAGTAGAGATTGATGGAATGTGTTTGGGTCAACATATAGCTCCGAAAGTTTTCTACGGAAGATATTTAATATCTTCAGAGTATTACTAGTATATGAGTTTGGGGATGATTGTAATCTAATTGGTTTAGGGATATAGTCAGCTCTGCGCAATGCAAGGGCTAGGAATGTGTCTGGTTTATTAGCCTTCATGTATAAAGTGTGCTTGGATTTGCGGAGTGACCTTTCGGCTGCTTCTGTTAGGCAAATGTCTAACTCCAAGCTTGCTTTCTCGAACAAAGCTTTTGTTGCAGGAGAGGGAGAATTCTGGAACTGGTCTGAGGCTATACGGAAGGCTTTATCTAATTGTTCCACCCTTTTGCATTTTTCCCTACGCACATAAGAGGCCTGACTAATACAAACCCCTCTAATGTTAGCGGGTCAATCTGGGAAGTGTTGTTGGCCAGGTACTCTTTCAAGGCAGAGGTGATTTGTAGTCTATGGGCGGGATGCGCTAGGAGACTATCATTGATAGTCCAAGTGCGTTGGGAGGGAGTTGGGACCAAGGAGGAGAGAGTTGTGATCACTGCGTTATGGTCAGACCAGGCACTCGGTATGATATTAGAGTCTAAGATTTGAGCTGAGGTCGCAGTGTGCATAAAAATATGGTTCATTCTTGAGAAGGTTTTGTGAGGGTGGGAGTAATGTGTATACTGGCACCTAGCTGGGTTGTGTTCCCTCCAAGAATCAACTAGTGAATGTTGATCCAGGAGCTGCCAGAAGGAAAGGCGGTTGGTGTTCAATGGAGTAGGTGATTTATCGAGGTGGGTGCGGAGTACGTGGTTGGAATCGCCGCATATTATCGCCGTTCCCCATTTGTGGGTGTCCACTAGGTGAAGGAGGTGAGAAAGGAAGGGGAGGGGGTTAGAGTTAGGTGTGTAATAGTGATTTCTTGGTCTAGGAGGCGGCCAGAAAGAAGAAGGTATCTCCCTTCGGGGTCTTTGATCTCCGCCAGGGGAGTGAATGGGGTGGTGTAGTGGAATGTGATAAGCACACCTCTGTGCTTCTTTGAGGTCGAGGCTGTTTAGGCCTGAGAATATTGACAGGCAAAGAATCTGGGGGTAGAAAGAGTAGAGAAGTATGTCTCCTGAAGGCAACCCACATGGGCCGACATGGAAGCGTACGTGCGAAAGGCTTTGTTATGTTTTGAAGGAGAGTTGAGACCTTGGGCATTGTGAGTTACGATTGTCAGGGGGGCCATAGGAAAGCTGAGGGGGTGACTACCTCAAGTATGGGATGTGGCAGGGAGGTATTACCACCCTCTGGAGACTGACAGTGTAGGGGAGGAGAGAAACAGAGGGAAAGGAGAGAAGAGCTAGGGGAATGGGGGAGAGAACTTGCTTGGTATACAGGAAATGTAACAAAAACAATCAAGAAACGTGAACCAATAGTAGTGCTCCCAGGTGGAGCGTGAAAATCCTAGGGGAGGCGAAGAGCTACCTACCAAGGGATTTTCTATCCTAGGATCAACCCGATCAAAAATGACAGGTTGCGAAGGATTGGTGGAGGTGTAATGGACTGTCACCAGGAACTGGACAGCTGCCAACATAACAAAACATTGTGAACAACAATGGCATACATTAAGGTTATACATATTAAGACGTCTGCTCTCCAGCAGTGGCCCCCCATCCCAGGACAGTCAGGCACAAAGAGTTGCGCGAGTTAAACAAAACATAGGAACAGGTCATGCAACCCGAGTGTCGCTTGGGGGGGCTGGGGGCGCCACTGCCGGACCACAGGGAAACTAGTAATCTAGGCACAAGACTGCACCCAATCAATGTGAGTCCACATGGGAAATCAGGGTGCCAGTGGGGAACAGTCTGGTAAGGAGGCACAACGGGGTAGTGTCGGGGCCACCTAGAGTTTTATCTAGGAAGCAAGGGGGGGTGAAGGTAACCCTCGAGGGCCAAGAGTCCTTGCAATGGCCTAACAGGACTGGAGGAGGAGTCAGGGTTGCCCTTTGAAGGGCTCACAGCTCTAAAAGTTACTTGCCTGAGAGGACAGTCTCTCTACAATTCTTCAAGTTTGGCATGGCAACCTGTTAGGGGGGAAGAGAACAGTTAACTGGTATGTGGTAAAGGGTGTGCCTTCAGTCCATTGGACGGCCGGGGATGGAAACGTAAGACGGCTCCGTTTGTGTGTGGCCGCAGAGGAGTGTTGATCGCTGCCGCCATGTGGTTTACTGGGGGAGTTGGAGGCTGCTCTCCTCCTGGATTTGTCCGGGGATGGCTCGGTGGCAAGAAGGCGGAGGTCCTGTAGGGTGGATATAAGGCCTTCTTCCGATTTGCAGAAGAAAGAGGTGCCCTTGTAAGTGAATTTAATCGCAAAGGGGAAGCTCCAGCGATAGGTTATTCTGTGTTGCTGCAGAATTTGTAGGTGCGGCTTCAGGGCTTTCTGATTCAGGGCTGAAAGATCTGATATTTGTATCCTTGGAATGTAAGGCTCCCTTTGTTGCGGGCCGCTTCCATTATTTGTTCCTTTGTGCGGAAGAAGTGCATTTTTGTGATGATGTCGCGCGGGGGGCCCTCTTCCTTGCGCAGGGCCAGGGTTCAATGAATCCTGTCCATCTCCAGGAGCTCTAAAGGTACGAAGGGGGTGTGTTCCTGAAAAAAAGCTGTTATGGTAGAGTGAAGGTCCTCAACAGTTTCGGGTATACCTCTAATGCGTATGTTCGACCTCCTAGCTCTATTTTCAAAGTCCTCGAGGCGGGCTTGGAAGATTAAGTTTTCCTCCTTAAGGACCTCAATGTCTTCCTCATGGTTAGCAGAAACTATCTGTACGTCTTTCATTCTTTCCTCTGGGATTGTAGTGCGGCGACCGACTTCGCGCATTTCTTTGGTGAGTCTGTTAGTGATAGTATCGGAGGTATGCTGGGTGCCCTGTGTAGCATTATTTCAGACTGGCTCAGGAGATCTGTGCCTTGAGGGGGGATATGAGATAGTTCAGAAGGCAGCAGAGGTACTGCGGCAGGTTCCCCATTGTGACGTAGAAGAGGCTGGCTGCTAGGCTGCTGTGAGGAAGTTGGGGTTGTACAGGAAGGAGCTTGAGTTGGCATTTTGAGTGCAGCTTGAGTTAGTGCTTCCCGAATTGTTTTGGATTTAATCCTGGACTTTTTAGCTGACAACATCCCCTATAGGGAGTCTTATAAGTCACTGGAGGTAAGTAGGGGTTATAACAGCTGGTGATGTGGGTATATTATGCTGGTACAACTTTTGAATGGCAGTTGACACTGTCCCAGTGAGACGGGACGTTAGGGGGACATTCTAAGAGCAGGTATAAGCCTCTAATTTGTAGGGCCCATGGGAGGGCACAGAGTTCCGCTAGGCCTTAGTAGGCCACAGGAGAATTTGCGGGTCTGTCAATGGTACCCTAACAACGGAGGGCGGGTGGGCCAGGAAAGGGGAGCCCAGTGTGTCCGCTTGTTTCCAGTGGGACCGGGGAGGCAGGGGAGGGCTGCAGAGACAAAGGGAGCCTGGTAGGACAGGATCAGTAAGGCCCAAGATGGTGGACGCCGCCGGGGGTCAAGGAGGGCCACAGACCAGGCCGTAGAGTAATCGGGCCTGTTCTGCATGGGGTGGCAGTTCTTAGGGCAGCGGGGATCTGCTGGGTGCGGCTCAACTGATCGTGGGCTCACCTTAGGGGAGATAGCAGCCGATGTTCGTTATCCCTCCGGCAGCCTGGGTGTAGCAAGATGGCGGCGGGGCCTAGTCCGGAGGAGAAGCAGCAGGCCGAGATCAACGGCGAGCGGTAAATCGCCTACCCACCGTACTCAGGACGTGAAGGAGACCGGCGTGGGGTGATGGCTGGTGCAATCCTGGGTCCGATGGGAGACGCTCGATAGGGATTACTGCTCGAATGGAGGGAGCTCCTCTCCTGTGCGTCCGCTTGTGGCCCTGTCCAGACACTCCCTCGTTATGATATCTTTTCATGTGACAACACTGAAGAAATGACATTTTGCTACAATGTAAAGTAATGCGTGTACAGCTTGTATAACAGTGTAAATTTGCTATCCCCTCAAATTTACCCAATTTGCTGCCCAGTTAGGACATTTTCACTTAGGGGTGTACTCACTTTTGTTTCCAAAGGTTTATACATTAATGGCTGTGTGTTGAGTTATTTTGAGGGGACAGCAAATTTACACTGTTATACAAGCTGTACACTCACTACTTTACATTGCAGCAAACTGTCATTTCTTCAGTGTTGTCACATGAAAAGATATAATAAAATATTTACAAAAATGTGAGGGGTATATTCATTTTTGTGAGATACTGTATGTATAATAGAGAAGTCTAAACAAATAATAATAAATAAATGTATAATGTAGAAGTTTAACCCTTTCACTGCCAGGCCCTGTCCTCCACTTTTAAACTCAGGTGGCCAAAATATCAAACCATACATTTTCTGAAAGCATAGGAACAGTAGAATAAAAGCAAGGTGCTACTGTTTTTTTTAGGCCCTGTAATATTTGCACAAATGTTTTTGAAAACAATATTTTCTCAAACATTACACTAAAATCATTATTAGCTTATACATACGTGGCAAAATGTACAAAATCCCAGATAAATTCCTACTAAATATAAAAGTTAAAACTGTATTGAGTTAGTACATAAATATTTGTAAATCTGAAATTATGCCTTTTTGTGGAATGGTGAAAACAAAAGGTGCGCAAAACTGTAAATAAAAACAATTTACTCAAAAAATCTGAAGGTTACCATTTTTCACTTACAGCTTTCATAATTTGTAAAAGCGCTGTGTTACGGGGATGCACAGGTGTTCCATACATCTGCGAACACTATTCATGTCAATTGGGATGCAACGACTGCACGTGCACGGCCTCTGCTCCCAATCTGACATCTGTGTAAGTGTGGGTGAACGACCCTGAACACAGTGTGTCACGTACCTGGTGGTTAAGTCTGACTTGTGTGGGGCAACCTCTCTTACGGCCCTGGTTCGAGAACCCCTGATAGTGGAGACAAGGAGTTCAGGAGCACAGGGGGCACGAGGGCTGCGCTTGGTCACAGATGGCAGTTGAAGGTCTACTGGAGCTTATGCGGGCAGAAGGGTGGTGGTACAGGCCGGGTCGGTAACAAGCTGGCAGTGCGGTACAAGTGGTTCAGGCTGGCGGATAGTCGGGTACAGGCAGGGTCGGCAACATGCGGGCAGTAGAAGTACAAAGGATCAGGCAGAAGAATAGTCATAGACAGGCTGGGGGGTCAGGGCAGGCAGCAAGCGAACAAAGTCCAACAGGAAGCCGGGGTCACAGATACAGGAAGTCTCTCAGAGAAAACACTGGGGTCACAGGTGCAGGAACGCCGTAGAACGGACAGAACTGACTGTAGGGTGCTGTGAGCTTAAATGGGCGTTTTGGTGCCAATGCCGGCGCATACGCGTGCGCGCTCCCGTACACAGGCCCCGGATGGTTCCTTACATTGCCCCCCCCCAGGGGCAGCCTCCGGATGTCCAAACCGGCTCTCTTGGCCGTGTTGTCCCTCCAAAATATCTTGACAAGCTCTTTGGCATGTAGATTATTTTCCGGTTCCCAAGAGCTCTCCTCAGGTCCTCCAAACTCGGGAAATAAACTGCACCCCCCGATCAGACACAGTGTTATTGGGAATGTCGTGCAGCCGGACAATTTCTTTAATGTTTCTGTTGCAGAGGGGGTGCCCTGCATAGGGATAAAGTGTGCCATCTTGGTGAGACAGTCTACCACTACGAAGATGGTGTTAAACCCCGCGGATGGGGGCAATTCAACAATAAAATCCATGGAAATGTGGGACCAAGGACGTTCAGGAATAGGTAACGGGTTCAGCCGACCCCAGGCCTTGGTCCTTTCAGTCTTGTTTCGGGCACAAGTGGGACACGCACCCACATAGGTTCTGCAGTCCATGTGAGGCCACCAGAAGGTGCAAGATAGTAGTTCAATTGTTTTGCGGCTGCCAAAATGTCTGGCTAACTTGTTGTCATGGAAATGGGAAAAGAATAAGGCCCATTGAGCCTGGCAAGGTTTAAGCCTTTTGGCCGTCCGAGGGTACTCCAGGTTTTCATGGTCTGTGAAGACCAGGACATGGTGCACTGTTCCTTCTAGAAGATACCGCCTGTCAGGAAAGGACAGCAGTTCCGGCGGTTTCCGCGGTGAACCGGTCCTGATAGACCGAGAGGAGGAGTTTGAGGTGGAATCCATCCTTGATTGCAGGAGAAAAGCGGGGGGCATACAGTTTCTTGTGAAGTGGAAGGGATATGGTCCTGAGGCGAATTTGTGGGAGCCAGAGAGCAACTTACATGCCCAGGAGCTGGTCAAGTCCTTTTGGAGAAGAGCAAGACCAAGAGAGCCCAGTTGGGCATCCGGAGGCTGCCCCTTGGGGGGGGGGCAATGTCAGGAAAGGACAGCAGTTCTGGCAGTTTCCGCAGTGGTGAGTGCGCCTGTGTGCGTTCGTGCGCGCCCGTGCGCGTTCGCGCACGCCAGTGCGCGCTCACATGCGCACGCACACGCCGGAAACAGGCGCCAATTGGCCCTATTTAAACCTGCAGGACTTAGTGCCCGGTGCTGTCCGTTCTACAGCGTTTCCTGCACCTGTGTCCCCGGCAACTATTCTTGTGACTTCCTGTTCCTGTGACCCCGGCTATCCCTTTGGACTTGTTGCTATCCACCTGCATCTGACCCCGGCTTGCCTACGACCATCCGCTTGTTTGACCCCTTTTGTAGCCTTTGCTGCCAGCACTTTGCCAACCCTGCCTGTACCCGACCATCCATTTGCCTGATCCCGCTGTACCGCACTGCCCGCTAGTTGCCGACCCAGACTGAACCGCTATTCTCCTGTTTGCACGAGCTTCAGTGGACTTCCGCCTACCAACTAAGGACTGTCCAGTCCTCGTGCCCCCCTGTGCTCCTGAGCTCGCTGTTCCCACTATCAGGGGTTCTCGAACCAGGGCCACAAGAGAGGTTGCCCCCGCATAAGCCAGACTCTACCACCAGGTACGTGACAGAAACGGACAGCCATGTCAGTGTCTGCGCCGGGGCCCTCTCCCATGGGGGAAGTATGTGTACACCTCGCTGGATTAACCCAAGCAGTGAAAACTCTTCAGGAAGAATGTGTACGCTTGGAAAACCAAGTACAGGACCTGGCCACTCTTAACCCTCCCAGCGGAGGTCATACGCCTATCCACACAATAGGGACTCTGCCCACGGATCCAAGGGTGCCTATGCCTGAGCGGTTTGCGGGGGACCGCAGGAAATTCAGGGCTTTCCACAGTTCCTGCAAGTTATACTTTGCTCTCCAGCCCCGCACGTTCTCTTTGGAAGCCACCAAGGTGGGCCTGGTGATCTCACTTCTTCAGGACGACCCACAGGCCTGGGCTCACCGCTTATTGGAGCAAAACGCTCCTGAAACCACCACCCTGGACAGGTTCTTCCTTGCTATGGGTCAACTATATGAGGACCCACACCTGGCAGCCACAGCGGAAGCCGAACTCTACGCCCTCCGGCAGGACTGCCGCCCTGTAGAGGACTATGTGTCTGAATTCCGGCACTGGAGCGATGAAACCATCTGGGATAACTTGGCTCTCCGCCACCGGTTCCGGCAGAGACGATTCTCTTAAGGACGAGCTGGCGCGCGTTGGGGTCCCTCACACCCTCGAAGCACTAATCAGCCAGGCCATCCAGATAGACCGCCGCCTGCGGGAGCGCAGAGCAGAGAAGGCCACAGTATCTCTGCGTCTGTCCCTCCTAGTCCCAAGCCGATGCCGGCTGAGTTCGTTCATCTACCCCTGTCTTCTGAGGAACGCCAGTGGTGGATGGACCACAACCTGTGCCTCTACTGTGGCGGTTCTGGGCACAGAGTGAGGAGCTGCCCGGTCAAGATCAGCAAGACCCCCAAGCCAGTCCCAGGGGAGGTGCTATCGCTGCTGAGTTCACAGCCTCATCTAACCCTCCTCATCTGCCTGCAGCTCCCGGGAAATAGCATCCAAGTCTCTGTCATTTTGGATTCAGGAGCATGTAGTTGTTTCATCAACTTATCTTTCGCTGCTCAACATCAGGTTCCTCTCAGACCCAAGGAGCACCCAATGTCCATTTGCCTAGCCGATGGGTCAGATATCAAGTCCGGCACAGTTACCCAGGAGACTTTGCCTCTGCCAGCCCGAACGGCTGAAGGCCATTCAGAGTTTCTAGTCATGGACGCCATCTCCTCCCCATTATTCCCTGTGATTCTTGATCTTCCATGGCTCTGAGCACACAGCCCACACATTGAGTGGAATGTGGGAAAGATCCGGTTCCAGTCTCCATACTGCCTGAACAACTGCTTTCAGCCATCCCAGAGAGCATCCCCAGTGGTGATGTCCATTAACCCTGACCCGGACTCGAAGTGCCGCCCTGTTGTCCCAGAGGTGTATCAAGACTTCCTAGATGTCTTCAGCAAGAAAGGAGCGGATACCCTACCTCCACATCGGTCGTATGATTGCCCGATAGACCTGCTACCAGGGGCTGAGGTTCCGTTTGGTAGGATCTTTCCCCTCTCTGAAGTAGAGCTCGGGGCTCTCAAAGCCTATCTGGAGGAAAACCTACAAAAGGGTTTCATTCGGCCTTCCACTTCCCCGGCAGGGGCTGGGATCTTCTTTGTGGAGAAGAGGGATCATACTCTCCGGCCGTGTATTGATTACCGGGACCTTAACAAAATTACAATCAAGAACCAGTACCCCTTGCCATTAGACCCGGAATTGTTCCAAAGCCTCGGCTCCGCAACCATTTTCACCAAGTTGGATCTCCGGGGAGCTTACAATTTGATTTGTATACGGGAGGGGGATGAGTGGAAGACGGCATTCCGGACCCGATTCGGTCATTTTGAATACCTGGTCATGCCCTTCGGACTGTGCAACGCCCCAGCCATGTTCCAGCACTTGGTCAATGATATTTTCAGGGACTTTCTTGACCAGTTTGTGGTAGTTTATCTTAATGATATTCTCATTTTATCCCCCTCCCTGGAAGAACATCGGTAGCATGTCAGGAGCGTACTCAGCCGCTTACGGCTGCATGGCTTGTACACCAAACCCGAGAAGTGTGATTTCGAGCGCACAGAGATCACCTTCCTGGGGTTCCACATCTCCACTACAGGCACGACTATGGACCCTCAAAAGGTCTCAGCTATTGTGGACTGGCCCCCACCAGCGGACAAAAAGGCGGTACAGCGCTTCGTTGGTTTTGCCAACTTCTATAGAAAATTCATCTGGGGTTTTTCTGCTGTTATCTCACCAATTACTCAACTAACAAAACAGAATACCCGGTTCATCTGGACTCCGGAAGCACAAAGCGCTTTTCAAACTTTGAAGAGACTGTTTACCTCGGCGCCTGTGCTCAAAAACCCTGATTCCACGCGGCCCTATGTCCTGGAGGTGGATGCATCGGAGACCGCAGTTGGGGAAGTTTTGTCCCAAAGGCAGGGACCTAAGGCTTCTCTGCATCCAATTGCATTTTTCTCACGGAAGCTCTCTCCCCCCGAGAGAAACTACGATGTAGGGGACAGGGAGCTTCTGGCCATTAAATCCGCTTTAGAAGAATGGCTATATCTCCTGGAAGGAGCGGCTCATCCAGTCTTGGTTTTCATGGACCACAAGAATCTGGAATATTTAAGAACAGCTAAAAGACTTAGGCCTCGCCAAGCGCGCTGGGCTGTTCTTTTCACGATTCCAGTTACACATCACCTACCAGCCCGGATCCAAGAATGTTAAGTCGGATGCGTTTTCACGAATGTTCCCTATAACTGGAGAAGCGCCTCCTCCTGACACCATATTACCCACTCATCATTTTCTTCTGGTTCAGGAGGATTTTCTATCCCAGATCAGGCAAATTTTGGCCGACACCACCATACCCACAGATTCTGGACTCTGCCTCAAGGATGGTTTATGGTGGTCGGGAACACAAGTTTTTGGGCCAAAGGAGCTCCGTCTGTCCACCCTGGAACTCTGCCATGATCTTCACCTAGCCGGACACTTCGGCCACCGGAAGACAGCCGACTTACTTGCCCGTACCTTTTGGTGGCCACAACTCAAGAAGGACTGCAGAAATTATGTCAATGCCTGCCCTGTCTGTGCCCGGAATAAAATGGAAAGAGCCAGAGCTTGGGGTCTACTAAACCCGTTACCTATTCCCGAGCGCCCATGGGCGCAGATTTCTATGGATTTCATTGTGGAATTGCCCCGTCTGCCGGCTGCACGACTATCTTCCTGGTGGTCTACCGCCTCACGAAGATGGCGCATTTCATTCCCATGAAAGGTACCCCCTCGGCCTCTGAGACGGCCAAGGTATTCATACGGGAAGTTGTCCGCCTACACAGCATTCCAAAGAGTGTGGTATCGGATAGAGGAGTGCAGTTCACCTCCCGGGTTTGGAGGTCTTTGTGTTCTATTCTGGGGATCAAGTTGGCCTTTTCCTCAGCTTACCACCCGCAGTCCAACGGCCAGACGGAAAGGACCAACCAGACCCTGGAGCAATATCACCGCTGTTACTCTTCCTATTCCCAAGATGACTGGGTCTCCTTGTTACCTCTAGCCGAGTTCGCCTATAACAACTCCGTTCATTCCGCTACCAAGCAGTCTCCGTTTTGGGTGAATCTCGGCTACCATCCTACATTCCTGCCTGACTTCATCCCAGAAAGTACAATCCCAGCCACCTTGGAGATCACTAAATTTCTGGAAAACAACAATAAAATGCTGCAGGAGACCCTCACCCAAACCCAGGAATGTAACAAGGACATTTTCGATAGGAAGAGTCGTGGAGAACTTGATCTCCAACCCGGCAATCGGGTTTGGTTGGCAACCACCCTTTTAAGACTATCTTGCCCATCAAAGAAACTGGGACCGAAGTTCTTAGGGCCTTTTCCTGTGAAGAAGAGAATTAATAAAGTGGCCTATGAACTTGATCTGCCACCCACGCTCAAAATTCACCCGGTATTCCACGTACACCTCCTCAAGCCAGTAGCCAGAGACCTGTTTCCAGGACGGAAGACGTCCCCACCTGAACCGGTCGTGATAGTGTGAAGTGGATGGGATATGGTCCTGAGGAGAATTCGTGGGAGCCAGAGAGCAACTTACAAGCCCAGGAGCTGGTCAAGTCCTTTTGGAGAAACAATCCGACCAAGAGAGCCCAGTTCCGGAGGCTGCCCCTTGGGGGGGGCAATGTCAGGAAAGGACAGCAGTTCCGGCGGTTTCCGCAGTGATGCGTTCGACTGTGTGCGTGCGTGCGTGACCGTGCGCGTGCGTGCTCACGCGCCGGAAACAGGTGCCAATCGGCCCTATTTAAACCTGCAGGACTTAGTGCCCGGTGCTGTCCGTTCTACAGCGTTTCCTGCACCTGTGTTCCCGGCAACTATTCTTGAGTGACTTCCTGTTCCTGTGACCCCGGCTATCCTTTTGGACTTGTTGCTATCCACCTGTATCTGACCCCGGCTTGCCTACGACCATCCGCTTGTTTGACCCCTTTTGTACCTTTGCTGCCAGCACGTTGCCGACCCTGCCTGTACCCGACCATCCGTTTGCCTGATCCCGCTGTACCGCACCGCCTGCTAGTTGCCGACCCGGACTGAACCACTACTCTCCTGTTTGCACGAGCTTCAGTGGACTTCCGCCTACCAACTAAGGACTGCCCAGCCCTCGTGCCCCCCTGTGCTCCTGAGCTCGCTGTTCCCACTATCAGGGGTTCTCGAACCAGGGCCGCAAGAGAGGTTGCCCCCATATAAGCCAGACTCTACCACCAGGTACGTGACACCGCCATTCTTCCAAGGCAGACTTAATAGCCAGCAGCTCTCTGTCCCCAATATTATAATTTCTCTCGGGTGGAGTAAGCTTAGAGAGAAAAAAGTGATGGGGTGAAGTGAGGCCTTGAGCCCCTGTCTCTGAGAGAGGACTGCCCCCGACTGCGATCTCCGAGGCATCCAATTCTAGGATGTAATCAGAGAATAAGTGAAAAAGAGCGCCCAACGTTTTGGTAAAAATCAGGTGCAATTTTATTTGATAGAGATAAAAGCAGTAAAATGAATCCAACGCGTTTCAGGGGGACCTCAGACTCCCCCTTCTTCAGGGCTAGTAGAGACGGAGACAAAAAGTTGTACACATACTATATCGTCACAAATTATATAAACTGATACATCAATCCATGTACTATTTCTATAAGAGTTTCTATAAAAAAATGTTTGCAAAGGATTAAAAACATTAGAGGCAGTGGTGAGATTGATATTTCTATAAACTGGTTAAAACCTACAGAAAAAAAAAATTGGATTTCATGAAACTTAGGTATATAGTTGCAACCTTTCTAAAATTGAATAATTTTATCATGATTTGCTCAAATTTAAAAAAGATGCATCAGAATATCATCAGCAGGCAGATCTCCTTTTTTTTTTTAAATGTCTAATTGGTAGTGCTAGTATTTAACTCCATACTAACCTGCTGGTGCCTAATTCTAGGATTTTTCAAAGATCCCTTGCCTGTTCCAATGCTTGTGTCTGCAAGGAAAGAATGACCTGTGTAACAAGGGAAAGACTGGGAAGGATAAGAAAGGGAGGGGGGGGGAAGAGGCAGGTGTACTGGTCGGATGTGGGCGAAAGGGACCCCCCTGGACCTGGGAGAAGGGAACAGGAAGGACAGCTCTGTAAGATGGGATGGCTGCCAGATCCGAGGGCTCCTAATCTATCTCTCCATAGGAGGGATTGGTAGGCTTCATGCGCTGAAGGTCACCGCCGTGTGCTTGGAGTGCTGGGGCGACCTACTAGCAGTATAGGGCTCCCACTCCAAGTACGGCAGGCGGCTGTCGGGAGATAACCCAATCGGGAATCCGGAATTGGAGTGGAAGGATATATGGGGATAGGCCCATGGTGGATGGATGCAGCAGCCGGGTACGATCCAGCTGGGGCAGCGCTGGTGGTCTGCCAGGATCGGGGAGTGGCATGGATGTCTGCATCTGTGGGAAGTTGAACAGTGCCCTTGCCGTGCACTGAACGGGGGGACTTGATGTGTGGGAGTCCGAGGACTGAGCGGAATGATTTGAGGGATATGAGGATAATCGTAAATAAGGGGGACGTGATAATGTCCAGCAGCAAGAACTCTGTATGACCCCCGCCGTCCTGGCAGGTAGAGGGAGCGTTTTGTGGGTCACTGTGCCAGGCTTTATAATTGACCCATCAGCCAGCTGGATGACCATCTGATGGTCCTTGGGTCGTAGCGGAATGCGATGTTGGGTGGCAAAGGTTAGCTCCATGAAACTACAGGCTCCCGAATCCAGGATGGCTGGGACTTGAATACTTCCATCGGGAAGCTGGAGACAGATGAAGAGGACAGGGTGGGACTTGGTATCAGGTAGGGACAGTACTTCCCCTGTGGCTGTGATAGGGCCCTTACCAGCCTTGGCGGGGCTGTTTCGTACCAGATATCCTGAACCCCCACATTACAGACACAGTTTGAGGACTATGCGCCTCTGCCATTCTTAAGATGCGAGAGAGGGGCGGAGGAGCCCATTCTGCAGTGGCTCCGAGTGGTCCTGCGGAGAGGAGGAGGAGGTTGTGGTCAGGCTGGATCCCAGGTAGCTGGACATCATCCGAGTAGGCCGCAGGGAAGCGGTGTCTCTCTCCGCTCTGCGTTCACGCAGGCGGCGGTCAATCTGGATAACCAAATTGGCCAGTGTGTCCAGGGTGTGAGGAACCCCAACGCGAGCCAGCTCATCCTTGAGGGGCTCAGAGAGCCCTAGCCTGAACTGGTAGCAGGGGGCAGCGTCATTCCAGGCTCTATCGGTGCTTTATCGCCAGAACTCCGATACATATTCCTCTGCTGTACAGCGGCCCTGCTGGAGCGCATGAAGTGCTGCTTCCGCCATTGCGGCCTGGTGGGGATCCTCATACAGCTGGGTCATAGCATGAAAAAACAGATCCAGACTTGAAGTCTCTGGAGCTTTCTGCTCCAGCAAGCGGTGAACCCAGGCTTGAGGCTCATCCAGAAGGAGCGAGATCATGAGACCCACTTTGGTCATCTCCAGGGAAAAGGTACGGGGCTGCAGAGCAAAGTACAACTCACAGGAGTTACAAAGTGCCCGAAACTTTGTGCGATTCCCTGTAAACCGCTCAGGCATGGGCATCTTAGGCTCCGTAGGAAGAGTCACAATGGTGCGGGTGAGGCTTGGCTGGGACCGGCTGCTGCTGGTGTGGCCAGGTCCTGAACTTGATTTTCCAAGCAGGTGTATTCCTCCTGTAGATCTTTCACTGCTTGGGTCAAGCCGGCAAGATGAACACAAAGTTCCTCCATAGTAGAGGGCCCCGGCGCAGACTCGGATGTGGCTGTCCGTTGCTGTCACATACCTGGTGGTTGAGTCTGACTTATGCGGGGGCAACCTCTCTTACGGCCCTGGTTCGAGAACCACTGATAGTGGACACAGGGAGTTCATGAGCACACGGGGGCACGTGGGCTGGACATGGTCACAGATGACAGGTGAAGGTCCACAGGAGCTCGTACAGGCAGAAGGGTGGTGGTACAGGCTAGGTCGGTAACAAGCTGGCAGCACGGTACAAGTGGTTCAGGCTGGTGGATAGTCGGGTACAGGCAGGGTCGGCAACGTGCGGGCAGTAAAAGTACAAAGGATCAGGCAAAAGAATAGTCGTAGACAGGCCGGGGGGTCAGGGCAGGCAGCAAGCAAACAAAGTCCAACAGAAAGCCTGGGTCACAGATACAGGAAGTCCCTCAGAGAAAACACTGGGGTCACAGGTACAGGAACGTTGTAGAACGGACAGCACTGACTGCAGGGTGCTGTGAGTTTAAATGGGCGGATGGTTCCTTACACAGTGTGAGCTCAGGGACATGCAAGAGGAACCACATTCATGTCAATTTGGGAGCAACAGCTGTGTTCTTGCAGTTGCATATAGTTACATAGTCAGCGAGGTTGAAAAAAGAAACAAGTCCATCAAGTCCAACCTATGTGTGTGCTTTTATGCCAGTATTACATTGTATATCCCTCAATGCTGTGGTCCCTTAGGTGTGCATCTAGGAGTTTTTTGAAATGATCTATACTACCAGCAGAAACTACTGCTTGTGGAAGAGAATTCCACATCCTCACTGCTTTTACCGTAAAGAAACCTCTACGCATTTTAAGGTTAAACCGCCTTTCTTCTATTGTTAGTGAATGGCCACGTGTGTTTGTGTACTCCCTTGCGCTGAATAGTTTTGTCCCTATAGTGGGGTCACCAGTACAGTATTTGTACATTGAAATCATTTCCCCTCTCAAGCGTCTCTTCTCCAGAGAGAATAAGTTCAGTGCTTGTAATCTTTCCTCATAACTGAGGTCCTCCAATCCCTTAATTAGCTTTGTGGCCCTTCTCTGAACCCTTTCCAATACCAGGACATCCTTCCTGAGGACTGGTGCCCAGAACTGGACGGCATACTCCAGGTGTGGCCTCACCAGAGACTTGTATAGTGGGAGAGTTATTGATTTATCCCTGAAGTTAATCCCTTTCTTGATGCATGCCAACACTTTGTTAGCTTTGCTTGCAGCAGCTTGGCATTGCATGCCACTGCTGCGCCTGTTCTCTACTAGGACCCCTAGGTATTTTTCCATCCTAGATTCCCCCAGAGGCTTACCCCCTAGTGAGTAGTTTGCGTTCATATTCTTGGTACCCAAATGCATTATCTTACATTTTTCTACATTAAATCTCATTTGCCACTTGTCTGCCCACCCCATTAATTTATTCAGATCTTCTTGCAAGGTTTCCACATCCTGTGGAGAATTTATTTCCCTGCTTAGCTTGGTATCATCCGCAAATATTGAGATTGAGCTCTTCACCCCATCCTCCAAATCATTTATGAATCAATTGAATAGGATTGGTCCCAGGACAGAACCTTGGGGAACCCCACTTTCTACACCAGACCATTCTGAGTATTCCCCATTTATCACCACCCTCTAGACTCTCCCCTGCAGCCAGTTTTCAATTCAGGTACTCACCCTTTGATCCATGTTGAGGGATCTTAGTTTGTACAGTAAACGTTTATGGGGAACTGTATCAAATGCTTTTGCAAAATCCAGATACACCACGTCTACAGGCCTTCCTTTATCTAGGTGGCAGCTCATCTCCTCATAGAAGGTTAATAGATTGGTTTGGCAAGAACGATTCTTCATGAAACCATGTTGATTACTGCTAATGATACCATTCTTGTTGCAATAATCATGTATATAATCCCTTATTATTCCCTCCAAGAGCTTGCAAATTATTGATGTTAAGCTAACTGGTCTGTAGATCCCAGGGATATATATTGGTACTACATTGGCTTTCCTCCAATCAGTTGGTATCATACCGGTCAGAAAACTGCTCTTAAAGATTAGGTATAAAGGTCTGGCAATAACTTGGCTAAGTTCCTTAAGGACCCTCGGGTGTAAGCCATCAGGGCCCGGTGACTTATTAGTGTTCAGTTTTTCAAGCCTATTCCTGATTTTATCCTCAGTCAGTCATGAGGGTGCTTCCTGTGACGTGTTGTGAGGACCAGCATTGTAGTTCTGAATACTTGAGCCCCCCGTTTCCTTTGTGAATACTGAGGAGAAAAATTAGTTTAACACTAGTGTTGAGCGAACCCGGACTGTAACGTTCGGGTCCGTACCGAACTTTTGGGTGTCCGTGGCACGGACCCGGACCCGGACATTTCAAAAATCGTTCGGGTTCGGTCCGGGGTTCTGCTATTTTACTCCACGTGTTGAGAAGCTGCAGGGCAGCCAATCAACAAGCGTTTCACTGGTTTGCCCTTAGAAGCCATCACAGCCATGCCTACTAATGGCATGGCTGTGATTGGCCAGTGCATCATGTGACCCAGCCTCTTTATAAGCTGGAGTCACAGTGCTGCAGTCACATGCTCCTTGGGTTAGTGTAGGGAAAGGAAGCTGAAAGCTTGAGGGACAGATTTGAGACATTTTAAGACCTGATCCTGCATCCTGAGATAGATTACGTTACTACTGCTGTCTGTGCTGTTGCTCTGAGGACAGATAGCAGAA